>CM037156.1:1696974-2044474 GCA_020921065.1 Vaccinium darrowii
TTCATCAACATAACTAGAAGTCCATTTTCAGGCTCTATTTGTTATTAGGTGTTGCCATTCTAAAAATCTAGTCGTTTCCGGGTACAATTTCCATAGAAGAAAGCTGGATGTTTGATTGCCCTAACAGTACTGAGGGGAAAGAAACGTTTCTTCTGCTAAAATTTCATTCTTAAAACAAAAATTTTATGTTTTTTCCTCATTGACTATCACATTAGAACCTTAAAAGAAGGTCGGTGGTTGATGAAAACCAACGAAAATGATTAAAAACTGGTCTGGGGTATACATTAGAAGAATCGACATAGCAGGTCGAAGAAGAAATACCAATACCAATACCAAGTCAGTTCTTATAAAAGGATTCCAATTCTCACCTAAATTGAATTCTCAGAAAACCAACGAAAATTATTAAAAACTCGTCTGGGGTATACATTAGAAGAATCAACATAGCAGGTCGAAGAAGAAATACCAATACCAATACCAAGTCAGTTCTTATAAAAAGATTCCAATTCTCACCTAAATTGAATTCCCACCGTAAAACCTTAATTTACCAATGAGTTGGTTGAGCAGCATCAAAGAATTACACAAACACAGCCTCTATTCTCTTGGTCATAGTCAGTATCTCCTGTATCACTGTAACAATATGTCACAGTTACAATTAAGTTTTTATGAAAACTAACTACAGATTGAGAAAGTATGTAATGTCATTTGATAAGACGAAACTTGTACATTTCCTTTTGAAACAAACTTTAACATATCACTTATGAATGCTAAGTTGGCAGCTGTTGGCATCCCACCTTGGATACGGGCTTAAGGCCTTTTCGAAGGGATAAAAATAGTGAAGTTGGCTGGCAGACTAAGCCGAAGCGAACAACACTTCTAAGTGGAGCTAGGCCACACGACATACAAGATACAGGTCCAAAGCGGACAATACTTCGAATACTGAACAACTGCATTGTAAGATGTTTAGGAAATACTTTTGGAAAGAAACGCGAACCACTTAGAAACAAATTTGTGACAACGATAAACTTGCCATTACATGTGTACTGTTTTTATTGTTGTAATAAATTTGCCTGGATCCCATTTCCCCCATAACCAAATAAACTTTACCCATACGACCACTTATGCTTTTCACGGTCAAATTGAACTTTAACGAAGAGGGAGCTATATAGGACTCTCTCTCTCTCTCTCTCTATCTCTCTCTCTCTCTCTCTTATGTGATAATCTCTCATGTGGTCCCTCATGCAACCACATATTCTTTAAGGATCTTGATTCGGTTTTGGACCCTACACGCCATTTGTAGTGAGGTGCTACTGCATAGGAAGCATCAACCTGGACAGCAGCACCACCAATTTGACTGTAAGGCCTCGTATCATGTCATTCATTCCGTCCCTATTTCTAGAGGAAAATTCTTATCCATTTGTCCTTCTCAATTTCAGAGTGTTCATTTTTACCCCCTTCCCCAGTTTTTCTAATTCCTTTCAATATGGACACACTGTTCTCATTCTTTCCAAAATCTCTCTCCAGGGGATAATCACAACTTTGTGCACAGCTAATGTCTATTGACTAAAAATAATAATCAGTTACAAGAAACACAAACCAAATACTTATATACATCCCCGAGGACCCACCAAAACACGAAGCCAGAATCTTTCAGCAAATGAATTCCTATTCGAAGACTACATAACCGCATGAATAAGCTCACACTAACCCGTCAATTGGGATGTAATAACATCGATTCATACCCAAGGACTCTACTTCAACCGATATCCCCTTAGGCACGCCCATACGTAACATATAAATCACGCTTGGAAAGGGTTGACTATAATGGTTAGACGAACAGGTAGTCTAGCAAAACTGATTACAAAAGAGGGGAAATCAGCCACATTAAAATCACCCTCCGCATAAATACATACATAGATATATACATGTACATATATGTTTATAGACACACACACACACGTGTGTGTGTGTGTGTGTGTGAGAGAGAGAGAGAGAGAGAGAGAGAGAGAGAGAGAGAGAGAGAGAGAACCCACTTGGATTCAAATTCTTTGATCTCAACAAGTTCTTTACCCAATTTGTCCATCCATTGGACTTTCTTCTTTGTAACCTCTTTAGGAGCACCCAATTCAGTTGAAATATTCCTGATACAACTTTTTCTGAGAACATTCTCAGCTTGCAGATTTCCATCAGTACCCTCTTCCTTAACCTCAATGAATTCACCAGATAACTGGTCAGAGGAATCGGCAACAGAGACAACTGTTGAAGGGACATGTGGGGTATTTTCTAATTTCAAAGGCCCAGGATTGTAAAGATGAGGAACAGAAGGTTTGCAAAAGCAAATGAATGGACAGTGGATCTTGCAGAACAAAACCCTCATCAAAAATACTTTGCTTTCACTTCAACTCATTCAGAAATCTCAACAGAAAGACATCAACTCTAGTCTTGTGTAAATTTAAAAAATAAAAAAATAAAAAATGGGGAAAATTTATGATATTAAAAGTCTTGTGGCAATCATAAGAAAAGGACATGTAGATGAGCCACTATACAGCAAACACATTTAATGGAGGTCATTTCACCAAGTAGAAAAAAGGCCCAAAAAATACCCACTTCAGGGGGAGAGATTCACATCACAGAGAAAAAGGGAGCCATTAATATATGTGAAAAATTGATAGTGTGTTGAAGAATGTTTTTGGAATGGAAAAGGGTGATCCAAGAAAGTGCTCAGAATATTGGATGGAGGTTTCTAATGATGAATTATCAATCAAATAGAGAAATTGGGTAACCTTTGAAAAACAAACCTCAAAAATTATACAGATATCGCTGAGAGACATCAAAGGAAAAAAAAACAAAAGGTGGGTAACTCAGTGTATCTGAAAATGACCATCCTACCCTCTCTGAGGACCTCCATTCCATTCCCTTCACTCTAAACCCAAATTGGGAGCCAGAAGATGAAGATGGTCTTTTTGATCAAAGAGGTAGAATTAAAAGAATAGAACAAAAAAGAAGTGAAGGGCTTAGCTGGGAAACTTGGTGAAAGAGACAACAGCCATTTGAAAGACAAAGAAAGCCAGGTGTCCTAACATTTCTATCATTGTAGCAAGTTGTAACCGTAGCTCCACCACTCCCAAAAGGTAATTGAATAGCAACTTGCCATAAATCAACAATTCAAATCATAGTACGTACAAACAACCTTTTCAACTCTAAATTTGTTTTCTTCACCAACCAATACGCCTAATATCTTTTCTTTTCGATTTACTGGTCAGGAATTTTCGGGCTAGTTTAAGCTGACCTTGACTAGTCTTTCCCTTGTCTACTAGGGGAGAACTCAACTGAAATTGGGAGAAAATTACGTACAAGAGAATGATAAGACAAAGGTGAACCAAAAGTTTGCGAGACCTCTAGATTGCTTGTATTCGTTAATATGTGCATATAATTCAGATTTCAGACCAATAATTTGACTCCACTAAGAGAGAAGTTATTTGGGCCATCCTTCCCGCAAGTGAAAGGTGGTACCAAATATCTGTGAAATGACTCTATATACAGTGTGATCGCGCGACCTAAGATTGCGGTTGTTAAGATGGTCTGGATCAATAAAAATGAAAATATTTCACACAAACTACCGATTAAAGATGCCAAGTTTAGAATTTTAGTTCATGGAAAGATTGGGAGGGATCAAAGAACGATATGAACATTATGGAATATGGACAAATGGAGACATACCCATATAAATAACCAATAACATTACAGTTTTACTTTTCATATGACAACCAGAGTCTTTCTTCCATATAATATGGTATTTTTTCAAGGGGTACCCTTTGTTCTTTTTTTTTTTCCTTTTGGTTTCAATGATTAGGTTGCCAGCCAGGCTTCCTAAGTTGCCTCACATGTGAAGTTATCTGTCCAATTATGAAGTTTGAGGCAGAAGAAAAAAAAAAACAAAAAAAAAAAACAGAAGGTTCTTAATGCTTTTGCTAATTCCAATTGGTTTGCCCATTATTTCCTTCCTAAGTTGGAAATTAGATGTCTTTTTTCTCGAAGGAAACCTCAAGTTAGGTAATTGATTTCCGCACTCCTTTATTTGAAAAACACTACCCCTCAAGATAATTTTTTTCGTTTCAACACATCAAGATCTCTATGATAAAGAATCAGATCATTCTGATGAAATCCGCATTAATAACAAGTTTCAGTGGCCTAAATAGTAGTTTAAATCTTTATTCTAAACAACAATCTCCACTTAGAGATTCATTGAAAATACTGCGTAAAAAATACGCAATAAGGAATGTATGACTAAAAAAGCTAAACAAAAAACCGTAAGGGCAATATGTCGTAGATGGCAGAGAGTAGAGTTAAGAGGATTGTTTTTAATAGAGGCAAATTCATAACCTCGAATCCTAACACAACAAATCTTGCCTAACAAACCAAATCTTGTCTAAACTGTGGTTGGGGATCCTTGAATGCCTTGGAAAGCTATATATGCAAATTCTTTCTTGCCATAAGTAGTGTACCAAAGCAGGGCCGGCCCAGGAAGCCTCCGGGCTTGGGTAACCCCCGGCTGGGGCAATCAAAAACAAAAATTCCCCTTAGATTATATAAATATTTGAAAGTCTCCTAGCTTGGTTCCGTGGAAAATGTGCCCACCTCTAACTCGCGCAACTTGAGTTCGACTCTGGGTGTTGCCATTTTCTTTTTCTGTTTTTTACCCTTTTTTTTTACTCGCATTTTCAGGCAATCATTTACCCTTTTTTTTTTTCCTTTCTATTTTTTTTTTAATTTATGACTTTTTTTTTCATACCCTATCAACAATCTTATGAAGCCTTACTCAATTACTTTGTTAGAAATTTTATGTTTAACAAACACAACAATGGTGTAGAAGTGACATTTTTCTTACATTGGATTAAAAAAAAAAAACTCTCAAGGGTGGAAAATTTTAAAAAATGAGCGAGCTAACACGTTTATTATTATTTTCTCATAAATCATATTTAAAGTATGAAACCAAATTTTTTATTTTATTAAAAACAAACTCCCTCAATCTTTTTACATTTGTCTATGTATCATTTTAGTTTGAATTTTTGTATTCTCTATTTTTTTAAAAGAACTTTTCAAGAAGTAGGGGAGAGAAGTTGCTTCAATGGAGAAAAGTTTTTCTAAGTTCAAATTGATAAAAACTTACTTTTATAATACGAAAGATTAAGTCGGCTATGATCTTAATTGAAAATGAATACTTGGATAAGTTATAATTACGCAATTGAAGAATCTACTTAAAAAAATGCAATAAGAAGTTTTGTTATTAATCAGATCGTGCTCATCATAAAGCACTATAACCCGGGTTATATTTTGATTGTGATTTTTTTGCTGTTATTCAAGTTAAAAAAGTAGTACAATGTAACCTCTCTTTTTTAATGTAATCGTAAGTGGGAAACCAAGAGTGGAGTCCAGCTTGGGTAACCCAAACCTTAGGGCCGGCTCCGTACCAAAGCAGCCGAAGCAATGTTACTCGGCATCATTTGCTACCAATGGAGAGCAATCAATAGAAAGACAAAACATATTCCAAAAGGTATAGTGAATGATTGCTGTTAATTATAGTATGTCATATGTTCCCTCAGCCAACATGGGATTTTAACTTTTTCGTAGACAAAGTCTGGAAGCTAGCAATTGTGACAATTACTCCCATGCTGCTCTTCAAAACACTTTTTTCTATCTTGACAATGAGCGCCTACTCCACCAATCACTTGGTCTTGTAGCTATAAATCCGCTAAGGGCCAGTTTTCCAAAAGATTTTAGTACCCAGGTGCTAAAATCACGATATTTTAAATCAAAAAATGAAGTGGTTCCATGTAGCGTTTTTCGATTTTTTTCGCACTAAATTAAAGTACTGCTCATGTACTTTAACTTGGTGCGAAAAAAAATCTTTTTTACCACTTCATTTTTTTATATGAAATACGGAGTATCATGATTTTAGCACTTAGGTGCTAAAATCTTTTGGAAAACTGGACCTAAGTGTGAAGAAATTTTTGTGCATCAAATTTTAGAGAGTTTTTCTTGATTAAAACGACGATGCCACTAATATTAAATTTTTAATAGCACAAACCACATGATTTTGGGTATGTTTTGGCTCTTTCCTTCATTTCTGTTATGGGTCACCTTTGTAGATGCCGTATGGCTTCTTGAACGAGTTTCTGATATTCAGAGAAATGGTGATAGATCAGTGGCGGCTCCATGAATTTTTCTAAGGGTGTTCATAAATTCTTATACTCTACTACCTCTATAAACCACAACTAAATATAGACAAAAAAAATTTCCATTAATATCGACAATGCCGCCCAAAAACAACGGATAAAGACATAAAGTATAATACAATTGCCTTCGATGAGTTTTCATGCTTTGAAACCGTTGCAAAATAGCCTCATTATCAACAATGTCAAATACATCACTCTCAATATAAGTAACCAAGCAATCATTCATCAACTGATCTCCCATTCGGTTGCGCAAATTTGCTCTTTATACATTATCGCCAAAAAACTTCATTCAACTAATGCAGTGGCGACTGAAAGAGTCAATACCAATTAAAAAGCATCAATAAACATTCTACTATCAATATCATCCTATTTTGTAAATGCAATTAGTCTTTTACAAGCCCTTTGTTTGGCTATGCCTTAAGCCTTTTCGGCATTTCAAATACCTTTTTTATTCAGGAAATTCCAAGTCAGTCCCGTTTTTGGTTTTTTGTCCCATCTAAGCACTTTAATATGTTTTACTTCCATAAAACCCCTGTGGGTCAGCACGTGTGTTTCTCCACGTAGCCTCCTTGTGCACTATCGGTGCAATCGGTGCACAGGGTCTTAATGACTCGACTTGTACAGTGTCATAATTACTTGTACAGTGTCCTACTCTCTCTCTCTCTCTCTCTCCCTCCCTCCCTCCTCTCTCTCTCTCTCTCCCTCTCCTTTTTTTTTCTTTTAAAACTTTAAATATCTATAATTTTTATTGTACATATCTATTTTTAATAAAATTTATTTTTTCAGAACCTACTCGACGGCATCTACCAAACAAGACCCATATTGAATATGAAATTATGTGTATATAAAAAAGATTTTTTTGGTGTGGACTCCTATTTTTGGAGGCTGTGAATTCTTTCATTCGAGGAGTGAGTTTGTGTAGATGATGTGTAAAATCTGCATTTGAGGTGTATGAATTCTCTTATTTTTGGAGGGTGTGAATTGTTAAAAAATGCAGTGAATTCTTTCTTTCTAGAGAGTATGAATTCTACATTTGATAGGTGTGAATTATTTCATTTTGGAGGGTGTGAATTCTGTATTTGACATGTGTGAATTCTTTCATTTTGGAAGATGTGAATTCTATATTTGAGGGTGCGAATTCTTTCATTTCGTTCGGGGTGTGAATTGTGTTTTTTTAGGGTGTAAGTTGTGTAGAGGATGTGTGAATTCTGCATTTGATGTGGGTGATTTTTTTTTTTTTTTTTTGGAGGGTGTGAATTCTGTATTTTGAGGGGTGTGAATTCTTTCATTTTTAGGCTGTGAATTGTGCATTTGTCTAAATTAGTCTTGTGAGTTCTTTGTCATAGAGGGTGTGAATTGTGTGACAATAAGTGTAAATAATTTTTTTTATTGTGTACATATTTTCACATTCAATATGGGTCTTATTTTAAAGATCTCGTTGAGTAGGTTTCAACTATATAATTTTTATAAAAAAACAAATGAGTATAATAAAAGTCATTTAATTTTGAAATTTAAAATTATATATATATATATATATATATATATATATATATATATATATATATATATATCTCTATTATAAGGAAGCTCACTCTTTTTGAACTTATATGTATTTTGAACCTCACATAAATCTCAGTCGTCCATCTTGATTAATGGCCCAGATTGCTTCTCACAACACCCCTCAAGGGCTGAGATTGGAGATGGCTTTATTCTATGGTTGAGATTCAGTTTATCCCCCAGCGTTATCCCGCCCAAACAGAGAAAAACAAGGCATGGGTATGGGCATGGGAATCGAAAAAAGGACTCTGTCAAAAGAAGAGAAAAACAATTGCCCCTGCAGCCCACCCACTCCCGAGGTCTGCCCCTGCAGCCCACCCACTCCACCTTTTCGGTTCAAAAATTGAACGCACTCACCCACGCCCCTATTCCTTCTCTCTCTTACTTTCCCTTTCTCTCTCGATCTCTCTCCCCTATGCCCGCTCCATCTCTTCTACTTCTTCGTCTCTCTCTCTCTCTCTCTCTCCAGATCCGCTTTCTTTTCTCCCCATCTCTCTATACCTCACAACCGCGGAATGCCACCACACCGACGCCGGTCCAGAGCCACCATTCTACAACCCCTCCATTGGAGTTATCAGATACATGGCACCTGATTTTTTTCTCTTCTTTCTTTCAGATAAATGATGGGATGCATAAAATCAGTGCAAGGAAGCTTATAGAATAAACACAAGGGTAAGAATATTTATGTTCTTGGACTTTATTCTGTTTATCGTTCGCTCAATTTCAGTTTCATTGGGTATTTTTCTACGTCTTCTAATTGATTCACTGATATGCTTGTGTTTTTTTTTCTTTGGTCTCTGCTGGGTTTAGAAATGAGAGGTAAAGTCACTCAACCTTGCCAAGCTTTCATTATTTCATCTTCGAAATTATTACTCTTTCATTATTTCACTCAACCCTTGCCAAAAAAATGTGGTTTTTATTTTTTTCCCATTTTTCCTTTATTGGCTGCTTTGCACCTTTCTACGGATAAGGGTCGATTTCTTATATCCCTAAAATTTCAATTTGGAGTTCTTGATTTGTTTTCTCCTATATTTGTGTGAAGCCCAGCTTGATAAATGCCAGTTTGGTAGAGTAATTGCTAATTACAAATTTCAATTTGTACATGTTCCGAAAACCATCTCCCCCAGAAACCATCTCCCCCAGAAAATGTCGGGGAAAAAAATTCACTGTAAGAGTACTTTTTTATTAAACCCATGTTGTTGCAAACCCATGCTTCCCTGTCCCGTGTGTGGAGCAGTGGAATTAATGGAATTTGGTACAGCCACCATGCTTTTGTGTTTTTTTTTCATGCTTTTTCAGTTTTTTAAAGTTTGGAATCATAAAAGGTGGGCTTGGGAGTTCCTATGCGTTGAGTTCTGTGGTAAAAGTATAGGAATTTCAAAAAACCTGAGCCCAGCTTGATTGTTTTAGGATGTGGTCTTTCATTTGTTGCTGCTATCATACCTTTTAATTGGTTCAAGTATGCGGCTAATTCTTTTACTCATTTACCACATTTGACAGCTCTGGATGTGGGTGAGAATATTATAGTATAGCATCCTCCACTCTGCTCACAAATTTGACAGCTCTGGACGTGGGTGAGATTTATTGTATTCCCAGTGCCCTTAGTGCCTTTAACCCTGCTATTTTATTTAATAAGTTCAGTGTATTTGGTTTGCAAAATATCTCTCACTTAAGTTAGCATAGGACTGAAGAATATCTCTTTGACAGCTCTGGACGTGGGTGAGAATATTGTAGAGTGCTGTTAAAAAAGAACTGAACTGAGGGAGATGGTTTTCTTAGTTCAATTAATGCCGGCACAAATATTCTTTTCTTAGTCTTCGGAACACATAAAAAAAAAACCTACACGTACAGGCAACCATTTTTTTATAGAACCTAAGGTACATGTGGTGTTAACAAATAAACAAACTTCTCAATTTGAGGACTGACCTCATTATTATTTTTTGTTTATTTCATTATATTTTTTAACGGGTTCTATACTTTGTCAAGAAATAATATTTTTCTGCCTTTTGCATATTTTTCTCCCTTTTTTCGAATTCAGGCCGTAGTTCATCTCCCTCAGTTCAGTTTTTTCTTTCAATGCTTATTCCCCTTTATTTTTTCTTTTTATCCCTTTAGGCCCCGATTGGATGATGCTAAAATTTCATGGGGATAAGTTATAGAGGGGGGATAAGATAAGGGGGGGTATTATTTTTAGAGGGTTGGCCCACATTGATGTAATGTTTATGGAGGGGGATAAAAAATTAGATAGTTTGGATGATGGATTAAACAGGGGGATAACTTTTGACTTGATTTGGATGTTTTATAAATAAGAGGGGGTAGATGATGGAAAAATCTGTCAAATGACTGTTTTGCCCTTGTGATGTACCAAACTTAATTATGCATTAAATTAATTAAATAATTACAAAATTTAATGTATTTAATTAATTTGGACAATTTGAAGCTATATAAATTTATTAAATTGAAAATTTAATTTTTGTAGTAATTTTATTTAGAAAACGTTTTTTTTTTAAAAAGGTTGTTGTTATCCAAATTTTGTTTTTAATTGTATTTTTTTTAGATAGAAAAATTAAGTATACATAAATTTATTAAATTGGTGGAGTTATTACTAATTAGTTGGAGGGGGGTATAGTGTTATTTATCACATATTATATAATCCCTTTCTCGAGACAACCCAATTCTCGATTCTTCTTCTTCTTTCTTTTTTTTTTTCTTTTCTTTTCGGTTACAGTCTCTCTCTCTTCCCCAACTCCATACCCACTCTCATTTTCAAACCTAAAATTGAAGGCTATAACGTGGGATTCGATCTAAGAGCTAGGAGGAAATGTTGTTCTACGCGGCGAGACCTTCAAATCCATCCGAATAGAACTACCATCGGAGCACCTTGAATTTTCGGTGAAATCTGGTACCAGATCTGTGATTTATTTTTTCTTCTTCTTTTTTTAAACGGATTTAGGAGTATGTATAGATGATTTACATTTTCTCCCTTTGGTACCAGATTTTTGTTTTCCTGATGAATCCATTTTTTTTTTTAAATTTGTTTGTGGGATCTTTACTGGAGAGATGGAGGATGTGGTTGGAAGGGGGATAACAAGGGTTACAATCGTCAAAATGGCAGCCCTCTACAAGGGGATAATTTTTGGACAGGGTCAGAGGTGCCCAAAATTAATCCGGGAGAAAACCCCTAGAGGGGTGAAAACGAAGGAGGGGTTGAAAACTAAGAGGGGAGGATTTTGGGTTGCCAAACCATGGCAAAGCCCTGGGACCCACCCTTTTCACCCCTGATAATTTTTGAAGGGGGGTTTTAACCCCATCCAAGCAGGGCCTTATAGTTTATTCTTACTTTTTTCCTCTTTGTCTGCTACTTACACTGCCCAAGGTCGACAACTTTGTCTCTGCACATGGTTTTCCCACATTGTCCAACTACTTATTAAAACCTCTTCTTTGAAAAAAAAAAAGAAAAAAAAAGAAGAAGAATGGACCGGGCAATCCTCTTTTTTGGTTTGGTTAGTTGTTAGACGAATACATTTATATACAACGGCTGAGATCAAAGACGCCTTAAACCTACGGCCACGATTTATTAATGGCTTACCACTGACACAAATCTGAACCCTCCCTCTCTCGCCATTTTGTTGGGTTTTGTAGCTCTCCCACGTGGGGAGTAAATGGAGACAACTTTGGAGTGGGGAGTAAATGGAGACAACTTTGGAGTGTGGAGTGTGTGTAAAGAAGAAAAGTGACAAGTGTGCATTGTGTGTGTGCACGCTGACCAAAGGGTGTCAAGTAAACAGGGTATTGAGATGCTCTGGAAATTGGAAATCTGGCGTGGGAGACAGCTTGGTAGTCCCACTCCATTGATTTGTTATAGGTTTCTTGGTTTGAATGGCTTTGATTTATGCGTAGCAAAAAAAATTGTTAAAATTTGGATGTCTCTTAATTTCGTGATTTGTTGGTACAGAGGTCTTCAAGACTCCACGATTGGTGATGCTAAGCGTTGGGTTCTCTCTTTCTATCTCGCACGCCCACACCCAACACATTGTTTGATTAAATCAATAGTGATCTCCCCTATGATTTTCAAGAGTGTTGATTTGTTGTCATTAATCATTGTTAGCTCTGATGGAAAAATTACTTCTTGGAGAATTCAATGGTAATGCATTGAATGTACTTCATTAATTTAGACAGCTTTGTTGTCATTAATCATTGTTAGTTCTGATTCTTTTTTTTTTTTAATGTATTTCCCGAAATTGGTTAATTCATGTTCGAAGTTGATTTGAAAAACTACTTGGAGAAAACAGGTCATTGGTGGGGTTAGTGAGTATTACAAAATGGCTAATTAGGTATAATTTTGCTGAGAACGCGTTGTGCTGTGCCTGATAATTTCTACTAAAACAAAACCACAACACTAACATGAAGTCATTAAGGCAAAACAAAAGTCATTGAGGTAAAATGGTGGTTCATGAAATTGGGAACTGGGGGAGGTGTTGTGCACTCCCGTGCCGTGTACCGTGTTGTGCGCTCCTCGGCCGTCTGATCATGTTTTGGACGGCTCAAATGTGTTTTGATTTTTACTGACCAAAGTAAATCAAAATTAAATTATAATTGTCGAACACATCTGAGCCGTCCAAAACATAATCGGACGGCCAAGAAGCGCACAACACGGTGCACGGCACGGGAGTGCACAGCACCTCCCCGAGTCCATGAAAATTGAGTTCAAACAACCTCGACGCGCCGTGCCTTTAGGCACGGGCAATTCACTAGTATATATATATATATATATATAGAGAGAGAGAGAGAGAGGTTTCGTGTAAACTTTAGAATAGATGAATGGCGGTACAGGAGGATTGCGTCAATTCTAGTTGGCTAGTGGTACAGGAGGATTGACGCAAGATGCTTCCATGTCATGCTCTGACACGCGAAAAAATTACTCCATGTCTCTGACGCGCGTGTGAAAAAGGGTTTAAATGAAAGAAAATAACGCGGGGCCTAGATGGAAACACCATCCTCAAAGAGGGCCGGCATGGAAGAAGCCCTTTTTTATTTGGACTTTAACTTTTTGGGTTCCAATTTGAATTGAACTTGGGCTTTTTATTGGCCCAAGTGTGCAATACTTGGGCTTTTTTATTGGCCCAAGTGTGCAATACTTGGGCTTGGGTGGTCAACTTAATTTGGGCATGGTGTTCAATAATGGACTATCCAAAAATTTCTACATGTATTCTAAGGAATTTTTTTTTTTTTTTGGGTGATCATGTGACCATTGATGGCATAAGGTGCCGCCGCCCCAAATAGATAAACTATCCTACCCTTGTGAGAGAGACGTCATGACTTGTGCAATAGAAAGCTTGGCCTTCCCTTTCTTTGGGTCTCCAAACAAAATCAGAGTTTTTAAGAGGTCATTCAAGTCTTTGCTACCTAGACGAACCATTTTTAAGCTTTCAAATCAAGATTGACCAAGGTATTATTTGCTCGTTCAGCTTACAATGGATTAAAAATTCGAGTTACTCAAAGAGCAGTTCGATTAAAACTCGTTTAAGATTGACTCGCCAAATAAATCGATCAAAGTTGAACATAAACAAATTTGAATAACTCATTGTTTGGCTCGTTTGGGTGTTTATCAGACCTACAATTAAAATTTGGCACATTTGTAATTATTACGTACAATAATTGTATCTAATACTCGTCCCCTAAAGAGGAACTGAGAGTGGGGAGCTGAATAGGAAAACAGGGGACAGTATTGGGATCCACATCATTAGGGAGAAGCCAATAAAGCTTGTGATTTTTCATGCTCCATGCAATAAGCTCCCAATCAATAATCCGGGACTTAGGGCTTTGCTTTCTCATAAGGTTTTAGGTTCAGGGGCGGACACAATATTTAATATCAGTGGGGTAAAAAATTTACAGCATATACTCCATTCGTCCCATTTTGACAGTCCATTAGAATAAAGTATAAATTATATGTCTTTTCGTAAGAGGCTATCAATGGGACGAAAAGAGTACATTAGAATACTAAAACAAAAAAGATCCATTCAATATATACATGCAAAAAGTGGTATGTCATGTTGCTTGAGAGAGAGAGAGAGAGAGAGAGAGAACAACAAAGAAAATTATATAATTTGTAACTGTGCTCCGCTTATTCGCATGTGAGGGAGAGTGTGAAAAAATAGTGAGACCACAAAATAAGAAAAATATCATGGAAGATTCGGTGAACTATTTGGGCAAGGTTATAAATATTTCATGTTACTTGGGGCAA
Organism: Vaccinium darrowii; assembly: GCA_020921065.1. NCBI lineage: Eukaryota > Viridiplantae > Streptophyta > Magnoliopsida > Ericales > Ericaceae > Vaccinium > Vaccinium darrowii. The sequence continues at coordinate 1,711,009 of CM037156.1, forward strand.
GATCTAGATAATGGAGTATAATATCTTCGGGCAAAATTACCAAAATATTCAAAAATATATGTTCATATCTATGGAGAATTTTAATCCAGCGGAGTTAGGTGACCTCCCTTGCCTCTATGTAGGTCCGCCCCTGCTTAGGTTCAAAACTTTTTCAAATGCTATAAACTCCTTTGGGGGCACTAGGGGTGTGCTTGATCATTAACTCCAGGATTCCAAAATTAATTGCAGTGTGCGCAATCTAGCCCGAAAACTTAGTTATCGTAAAAAATAGTAATAAGGTCTCCATCAATGGAAGATGTCGACTTTACATTTAGCTCCCATTGGCGGGACAGGCGGCGCATGCCCATATGCCCTATCATTGTGGGGGTCTGCCAACTGGTCAAGGGACGCATTAATCAGTATAGTTTGTCTTCCATATGCTCCTTGTTTTTCTTTCAGGGAGTTATTCTTTGACATTTTGCAGCTATTGCATATTGTCATCTCTGCAAAAGTCAGTCGCTAGAGCCTAGAATATGTTCAAAAAGTTGGACTTCCTACGCACGTTTATGAGACCATTAAGGACGGACCTTCCAATCAGCCATCCTTTAGATCACGGTAGTTGTGGATGGCGTTAGATATGACTCTCTGCTTGGATTTTTCAACCCTTTAAGGTTGCAGAATAGTCGGCTGCTGAGGTTGCTCTCACGGAAGAGAATACATAAAAACATGACATCTCAGGTTTTGCACTCTGCATCAATCCATTTCATATAAATATAGCACATCAACCGGAGCTCAGAAAATAACGACAACCAGGAAGTGTCTAAGATCTCGAACGTATTTTTAAAGAGTTGAATGTTGAGCCAAGCTTGAGTAGCTTATTTCTTTTGCAAAGAAATTTGTTGAAGGCCACCTGCTCTAGAGTCCGCTCATGTGCACCAAGCCTCAACTCGAACTAGCTTGATAAAGAATTTCCAGAACTCATACAAAAGTACATAAACAAACAAATTCCCTGTCACTACAATACATGATTTGACTTCTAAGAATGGCCTAATTGTAAACTGCTGCTGCGATAAGACAAACTGGAACAAATTCAATCGTTGCAGCTTCTCGGATGTCCAGAACTCAATTTGTATAAAAAAAAAAAAAAATACTGCAGGCTTGGGAATGAATAGGGTTCGAAATTAATCCTTGACCACTGCATTTGTATGAATAAAGAAGGAAGCTCTGAAAACCGCCAGCTTCAAAAACTGCAATGCTTGTAAATCTTGAAAACAAGTTTTCGGGACAAAAATCCTACTTTAAGCCTCAAAACAGCTGTGCTCATCAAGGAGAGCTGTTGTACCTCTACTGCTGAATCTTGAGGACCGGAAAAGCGATGACATCACGGATACTAGCTGAATTCGTCAGAAGCATCACGAGCCTGTCAACTCCAAGTCCCTGAAAATCAGATTCGTTTAGAGGGAAGATGTATCAAATGATGAAGTTAACGATTACCAAAAAAAAAAAATGGACGAAGTTAAGCAATCAAATATACCGTTTTAACTCTTAAATTATACAGAGTTCGACCATAAGTTAGAATCTTGGATTGACGAAGGGAAAGTGAAGGAAAGCCACAAAAAGAACAAACAAAGGAAATAAGCTAAACTCTTCATTTTATTTTGTTGGGTTAGGAAAACGAGATAAAAAAGTGAATAAAGTGATTTCATTTCGATCTCATTATCATATCCCCTCAATTTTTCCAAGAAGCCAAATACCATGAATCACTAGTTATCTGGAAAAATGACAAGTATCCCTCATGCCTCTATCTGGGAACCAAATCTAATACATTCAGCTCATATGCAGTGATTAATGCATGGAAAATTTCCAGTTGAAAAAAATTGTGTTTCATGCTACTTAACGAAAATGCAAGGGAAAATATACAGAATAGTTGAAACTTGAAAGTATTCCATGAAAAAGTTTCCCACAAAATTTCGAAATCCAAATTTATTTCAGAAATGATACCCGTAAACGAAATATATGATGTCACACAAACAACAATCCAAAGAGCAGTTTCAAGAAAGAGTTTTTTTTTGTTTTTACCCCTTAAACTATCACCATTTTGTCTACTTAGTCCTTAAACTTTCTAAACCCTGAATTCCACCCTTCAACTATCGAACTCCTTTTAATTGAGTCCAAAAACCTAATGCCATCCAGTAAATTGGACGGAGAAGTAGCCACGTGCACATCACGTGTGATCTCCCCCCAAACATCAGGGGCATTATCGCTAGTTCACTTTTTAAAGAAATAAAACCCACTCTAGCTGTACGCCATTCTTCCTCTCACACACACTCTCTCTGTCTGTCTCTACACTCTACTAATCTACTGCTCTGTCTCTCTCTCCTTCGTTAGAGTTAGGGCTTCGCTCTGGAACGAAAATCAAAGGGATCAAAGGGAACGAAAACACCCACTCTAGATCGAAGGCAACCGAACTCAAAGGGAACGAGAATCAAAGAAGATCTGTGTGTTTTTTACGGATGGAATACTCTGTTTCTGGGTACTGGTAATGCATGGAAATACTCGAGTCCCCTTAAATTTCTGTTTCTGGGTTCAGTTGTTAGGGTTGAATTTCATTTAGTTGTTTGGGTTGAATTTCTGTTTCTGGGTTCAGTTGTTTGGGTTGAATTTCTGGGTTCAGCATCATTTTTGAACTTGTAATGAATCCATTGTGCACTGATCGTAACCCCAATGCTCGAGTCCCCTTAAAAGAAACAATCATTACAAATGGTGAAACAGTTAAGACATAAACGCCACTGTAACACCTAAATCACAGAGAAGCATTTGTTGTTATGAACTTGTGATAATACCATACCAATTTAGCACGTTTCATGAGTCATGACACTTCTTGGTAAGACATTAGCCACAAGAAATTTCAAGATAACCATGTGATTGGCAATAACAGAGTACACTATGATAAGCTGCACCAGCAATTTCTGGGTTCAATTCATTCATTTCAATTTCTGGGTTCAATAAATTCATTTGCAAGTAGGATTTGGGTTGTTGCAAAGGAAGAAGATGGCATGGTGGAAGGGGAGCTTTGTTTTTTGGGTGGAGGAGAGGAGGAGAGAGTGAACAAACTCTGTTTGGCTATCGAAACCAGGGAAACAATTGAAATGCCTACTTTACCCTTTTATTTGGAGGGAAGATCACACGTGATGCGCACATGGCTGCTTTTTCCACCCAACTTACTGTATGGCGAGTTAGGCTTTAGACTAAAAAAAAAAGGAGTTAGATAGTTGAAGGCTGGAATTCAGGGTTTAGATAGTTCAAGGACTAAGTAGACAAAATGGTGATAGTTTAAGGGATAAAAGCTAACAAAAAAAAAAACTCTCAAGAAAATTGAAGCAAAAAAGAGGGAAAAAATAGGGACATGCAAGATGAGGTCAAGGTACGTACTATGCACAGCAAATGCAAAACAAAGGCTAATTATCCCAGAAATAAGCAGAAACACGTAACAACAAGCAGAAGCATCTTCATACAAGAGCTTAATTCAGCTAGAATAAAAACAAAGGGATAGCCAACTACAAAGAGGTCCTGGGTTTGATTCTCATCGTGAGGCCCCATTCCCCACATCTTAGGTGAGGTTAGATACTTAGATTAGATTTCTTATTTCTTGCTACTCAAAAATGGGAAAAAAACAAAACTCAGCCACAAGTATATCGTGCTAAACAAATTGCGTTCGTATATTGCAACTGATGTCCTCGTCAACAAAATAAATAGAATAAGCAATACCATTCCCGAAGCTGGAGGCATTCCATATTCCAGAGCTGTTACAAAGTCTTCATCCAGAGTCACTTCGTATGAGTTGTCATCACTTTTCTTTTCCTCATCTTCTGAGTTTGTTTTGGAAGTTGCTGCCACCCTCCTCTCATTATGCTGCCTCACTTGCTCTTCCAAGCGTCCTCTCTGCCATGTTTCCAAATTAACAAAATCAAACTTCCCGCTAATATTGAAACAACATCAGATTATTTAGTTAACATGACCAGGGTAAAAAAAGTAACTATCCAAATATTTAACCAACTAAATCAAATATTTGAAGTATTGTGCACATCGGAAGTTAAAAAGAAAGAAAAAACACTCTCTCTGCTCACATCACGTGTGCTTTATGCATTACGTTGCTTATATGTTAACAACTTACTTTCACCCGCAGCAGTTGTTGAAGGACAGAAAAGGTTCTTTTGGTTGCAGTCATCACAAACAAGAGAGAGCTTATGCAGCACCCAGAGGTTTGTGTCTCTAAACTACTATCTCAACACCAAGTCCATATCATCTCAGATTGTTTACAATGAAACATCATTATACTGTTAAACTTGTCACGTGTCTTTCTGTTTTTTAATGAACCTTATTTCTTGAATATACTTCAAGAAAGTTCTATTCTGATACTGCAAGCAAAGAGAGAGACAATAATATAGACACATTTGATAATGACGGGACCTCCATACACCCACTACTATGGGAAAAACCGAAAAAGCAATTAACAACTACCCCACACTCGAGAAGTACAAATTCTAATGTTTGGGGTCAAGAGAAAGAGCATTCCAAGTCCAAACTCCAAAAACAAATTAGTTCTAATAGAGTTCAAACCTTTAGCAAAAGTTTTAGAATCGCTGCCAGAAGGAATGATTATCAAATGAACTTTGGCACTCTCTCTCCTCAAGTTCACTAGCTTGATATTCAAGAAATGATTGTCAAATGACTGTTGATTAATAGAAGGGATTTTTCCATCTAAGCACAGCTGAACCAAGTTCCCATGTTACATGGACTCTTCAAATTCTAAATACCCATCTCGGACGCTCCACACTCTGAGGGTATTAGATCTGTGTTCGACATGTTTAGTTGAATATTCAACTAGTAAGCACATTTTGTAATTCGAGCTTACCATGAGCTGTGCATAGAACTCACACCCATCCTACAAAATAAGATAATTACGCGATTTCCTGACTTGAAAATTAGATGAATCCAACACGTAGACGCATACCCGCACCCAATACCCATACCTAAACCCATGTGACATAGTGACCAACGCCTTCATTTTTCCACATACAACAAAAAATGCTAAAATCTGAAAAGCTCTTCATCTGGGTTACAGTTGCTCAAAAAGTGGAAAGGCAGATAATTTCAGATTCCCAAGTACTGTCCACCCTTACCTGATCCACAGGGTCTGTCAATTCAGAAAATGCATTCGCCAGTTCCCGACCACAAATAAACAGTTCAAATCTTTCAGTCAACCCTGCATGCCTAAATTTTGAGGAATAAGTATGAGATACAAAGGATAGGCTCCTCCGAAAACACAGACATGCTGCAATGATTGCTGAGATGTCTATAGAACATAAAATGCTTTGATAACAGAAAATTTGAGGAAAACTGCTCCCATGGTGATAATATAACTGGAGTATCCATATCTTCTGTTTTTTTAAACCAAGAACACCCATCTTGATCATATATAACATGATCTTAAGAAGGACATTTGAAATATAATCATCTCTAGATTCATGGTAAATCTACTCACAAGCTTCCACATCTGACTCAGAAGAACAAACAGCAGGAATGTAAAAGAGAAAAAAAAAATAATAAAGAATACAATGACATAAATGATATTGCTGCAACAGTTTCTATCAAGATACGAATTAAGGGGGGAAAACCATAAAACTGAATTGAAAAAACAAAACATCAACCTTCGAGAAAGCACATTATGAAGATACGAATTCCGTGATTGAAATTAGGCCATCCTAGCCACAATAAGCTAATCGCATCACAATCCTACTCCTGGTGTTTTTGCAGCATTTCCAATTGAGAATAGATATCCTTTTCCCATATGCTGGTGGAGTTTCACTGCTTAAGTCAGAAAATTGTTTTAAGACAGCTTTTAAACCGACAAAAAAAAATTCTTAGTTCTGCAACAAAAAATTTAGTCATAAGGTAGCTAACAGCTAACTATAGAGAATTTTGCTTGTGAGCAGATCATTGAGGTGGCTTGTAATCAGCTTGCCACCAACTTGTCAATTGTCATTGTCGGCTGCAAGTGTCAGTAAAAAACCTTTACTTTCTTAGGGGGTGCATATAAAACCACTTGTTGCACACCTGCTAGCAAACTGATTCATGTAAACCAGCTTTTTTTTACTGTTTGTAGGATTCCCAGTCCCTGTGTATTTCAAGATGGAGCAATAAGTTAGTGTAAAAGTTCATGGAGAGGAAAATTTCAGATATGGATATTTCTTGTCTTCATATTTCCTTGAGCCCCATAGCTTGTTAACTTCAATGTTTGCTTGCTGGAAAATGCAGAAATCAGCCCAATTTCAGCCTTGGTTCAAGTCATTTTTGGGGTCCCAACTTGATTTGCAGGGGAGCCTCCAATCAAATACTCCAACAATTTGAATAGGACACCGGCTCCACTTTTAGTTCGAAAACTAAGCAACCGACAGATTAAAATTTCCAGTCCATCCTACTCGGTTCAATTTGTTATTTCAAGAAACTTTTCATATTATGAATCATACAGTTTTATGCATGTTGATGTATTTTCAAGCAATTTTCAAGACTAAGTTGTAAACTACGTTCATGCATGGAAAGTAGTAAGACACCCAACTATTTCTTGAAAAAGCTTTTGTACCTCCGGTGTGGTTTGGCCAGGGGTGATATCTCAATTGGGTAGTCCAAAACAAATGTAGGCTGAACCAACTTTGGCTCTACCATGATCTCAAAAACCTGGATAAATGATGCAAAAGTAAAATTTAAGCCAGACCATATGGAAGCGATGTGCAAACCTACTTCAACTAAAAGGAATAAGAAAACACTTCACATAGGCAACTTAACAATACCTACTATGGGACAAGCAGACCCATCTAATTTGATAACATTGAACGCTTCATAACCGAACTAAGAAGCTGCGAAAAGGAAAAGCATATTCACCTCATTAAGCACGTGGCCAAGAGATTCACAAGCTTCAATCGAACACTTGTCTTTGTTTTCAAGGCTGGTACCAAGAGTCCTAATAGTAACTTCTTTAGCAGCTCTAAGATCATTACCCAACTCATTGAAATCAATCCCGGAAACTTCCTTTACAAGATTGTGCATCGTTTCCCTCCTCCAAGGTCTTTCTAAACATATTTCTACTCCCTGCATGAAGCACCAGAGCTCTAACAAATTTTTTAAGCTTGCCAATTGCACTACAAACAATATTGTAAGAAACAGCTCTGAAGGGAAGATACATTCACTGAATTAGTGTGCTCAACCATACAGAATCTTCAACAAACTAAATTGACGTTCACAATACCAAAAATAATGTGGAAAAAATTACCTGGTAATCAATGGCAAGCTTTCCATGGACTGCGAGAGCACATCGAATTACAATTTCTTCTGCCATGTTCATCATGTTTTGGTAGTCCGAATAGGCTTCGTACATCTACGTTCAAGCTAAGAATAATACTAATCAATGCTCGTTTAGCCAACATATCTGACTTTAGTGGCAGCCCACACAAACTAAGATTCAACATGTTTTACTAGATCAAATAAAAGCAAAACAAGGACATATAAGTTACCTCTATAGTGGTAAATTCAGGATTATGTCGAGTTGAAATGCCTTCATTTCTGAATATGCGGCCCATCTCATATACTTTTTCAAATCCCCCCACCTATCATCGCAAATTGAAATTTAATTGCTGCCCATAAAAGGAATACATGTAAGCAACAAAAAGTTGGTATACTTTTCAGTTATATATTACAAAGAAAGCTCAGATTATGATGTTAAGATGGATGAATGGCTAGGGTAGAGAGAGAGAGACTAGAAACGAAAACATTTTTGAAATGGTAAGGGTAGCAGTAGCATAAATTGAAGATTATCATAGAGAAAATAGGCAATGGTGGTTGGGAGTTGGGACTATAAAATGAAGACCAGTCGATGCAACGGTTACTGCTCATAGGAATGGTCAAGGCATGGGATGACATAAGTTGATATAAAAGTTAGAATTATGATTTGTCGTAGCATAGCCATTGAGAGAGCGGAATGGTGAAAAAGCATTATGTACCTCGGATGCAAATTGATTGGGATACAAGGCCTAGTTTTGTATGGTTTGGTATACAGAAAAAAAAGCTCTGAAAATGACCAGAAGACAAAAAGTGGAATCAATATACGTTTCAACAGGTCAGAAACCTTTTGGAAGTCAACAACACAACACAACAATAACATAACCCTTTTAGTCCCCAATAATTGGGGGTATGGGCGGGGGATGGATAGGAGACAGACCTAACCTTTGGCAATAAATGCACAAAGTGGCTGCTCCCAGAATACCACTGAAACAGATGGATTGGAGACAGACCTAACCTTTGGCAATAAATGCACAAAGTGGCTACTCACAGAATACCACTGAAACAATGGTCCCCCTATACCGTCGCGTTTGCTGCGGAATCATGCCCTCAAATCAAAGCCAAAAGGCATCAGAGAGGGCAGACCCAAGAATCATTTTGATTTATGTGCACATTACCATGCTTCTTCCAAAAACCTTTTGGAAGTCAAGAAAAGATAAATTCAAAGCAGGCAAATTGGGGCGGGAGGATGAAAGGAACATGCGCAGCAGTAAACTAGAGGGGAGGCAGAGATCTCGCCAAGAGACGAGACAAGACAAGATGTAAACGAAAAAAATTCTACTTCTCCTCCTTTCTGCACTTTAATCGGGGTACACCCATTCCCAGTTTACTGTTCACAACCCGCCAAAAAAGCCCTTTCCAACCCTTGAACCCTAGCCAATCAAGTTCAAATCCTCCCCGACCTCTTTCTTTACCCTTAGGCCCCAAGTCCCCAACATCACATTAATTGCTCAGAAAATCGTGCAACTGATTCCAGGAATCATTCTTCTAATCAGCACCAAAAAGAGATAGTAATAGAACAAGTGTCTATGGGGCAGAACTCAAATATAACCAGGACAAGAAGAAGAGGAGAAATAAATGAATAGAATCAAACAACCACCTAAGCGCAGCCCTCGACTTGCTGCTTCTTACTTCTATATTAGTACCACTACTTGTTGATATGTAAAACCACCAAAATGCAATGGCATAATAGACCCAACAACCAATATGTATCAACAGAGGGTCGAAGACACAACACGACTTCTCATTATCTGTCGTCAACTCCCATTTGTCATCTCCCGCCTTGTGATAACAGGCTTCAATCTGATATGGGGGTTCTCCTCCTTAAACTCCCTTCGAAACTACTCCATGAAAATCAAACAAAAACACATCTTTTCCACCTACAAACCCCCAGCAGCCTCCGTCCATCTTTTAAATATATGGCCCTAAAGCAAACGCACCACAATCCAATCTGTATGTATCCTCAGGCCAAGTTTGAGCAATCACGTACATAAAAACCAAGAAAATAGCTAAAATAACCTAAACACAGTCCATGTCCCTTTAGAAACTGTAAGATATTCCAAGCCAACTCAACAGTGGAGAACCGCATTGATTGGAAAAGAAAAGAAATAAAGGGCTTGAAGACAAGCTGTAAAGAAGCTATAGCCAAGATAGAACAAAGTGACATAGGAAAAGTTAAAAACAACTATAGTTGAGAGAAAACTTTGCTAAGTTTAGAGTAGGAGGAAGATCGACTAGCGGACCTATGAAAGGGATTATTTGGCTTGTCTTTCTTAGAGGCATATGTCCACCATTCAGACCGATAGCATCAGTCCAAAGAATGAATTAGCTAGAAATGCAACATTGCTTCATTAGACCTTGATATACAAAGTTTGCCTACAGTCCTACACTTCTCAGGTCCAGAGATCAGCTAGTTAGACTGAAGATTAAAAACTTCACAATATACATTGTTATTCAAGACCAAGCAAATAGTTCCAACAACTAAGTCGCATTGCCTACCAAGCCAACAATTCTACAATGTACTGCTGAGAAGGTGCCAGTGGAATCTGTTGATATTCAGCACAAGAAAAACAGAGGTAAAATCTGCATATTCTCACCAGCATTCTCTTTAAATGGAGCTCAGTTGCAATTCTCAAATAAAGATCCCTCCCAAGTGAATTATGGTATGTAACAAATGGCCTGGCTTCTGCTCCACCAGCTGCTCCCTAGAAGATCCACCAATTTAAAAACGAGATCACAGATAAAAACGATCCTTCTGTTTTACTAGGCAACAAAGACAAGTCTCATGAGCATTTTAATATATATCTTCACTTGTGGGATAAGCAATGGCAACATAGTCATTCCTGCTAATGCGTATCAAATCGTGCATCTCGTGAAGTACTGTAAGATGCTAAAAACTGTTCTGACAAATTATTGCAGCAAAGAGAAATGGAACCCCAAGAAATGTGAGTTAATCTGTACAAAAGTAACAAAATGGGGGTTACAAGCCAGAATGTCTGACACCGAGGCTACTATTTCATTCCCACACTTTTCAATTTGCGAACCAAATTCATTTTACCATGGATTGGTTGTCGACTTGTTTCCAATGGTAAATTTTCTTTTTCTCGGATTTAAACTTAGAAATTTTCTGAGAACATATAACTTCTACTAGTATCCAAATATCTATTACTCCATGAGCCAATCACTTCATGACAAGGTGCATCTTAGACGGAGCAAAAAACAAATTTAAGGTTCTTCTATCAATTGGCACTGTGGAGTCCCCGGCAACTTAACCATAGGCTCTAAATTTTAATGAATTCAGTTTATAAGAACAATTTAGAGCACTATTCAGGAACCACATTAGATGTACTTTGGACTCGCACATATCTCACAGTGACATTGTCGGAACAAGCAGCTATTTTATCAAAACACCGACACGTATTAAATCAAACAAAACTATCAAAATTAGCAACTGACAAAAACAGATAAAAATCGAAGTTATTCGCAAACCTGTAAAACCGGTGTCTCAACTTCGACAAATCCTAAAGATTCCACCGTCTTCCGTATTTCTGATACAATCTACAGGAAAAAAGGAATCAGCAACTGGTCTGTAACCATAATCTTTTTATGTTTCAGCAGCGAAAAAAATGTATAAAAAGGCATTCATGGCCTAGTGAGCACTAAAGGACAAGGTGAAAAGTCCCAACCAGATTTAGAGGAAACCAGTTCCCGTCTTTTGCTTAATTTTTTCCTTCTTTGTTCTAGAAGCTTATTTGATTATGGTGCAAGAGTTTGTTCTGGAGGTGCAAGGGTCTAGACCTGGTTGCTCTACTTGTATGAATGAAACTGTATTTCTTCCACTAGATATAGACATGCCTAAGTAGGTTTGTGTCAGTGCCCGACATACTGGACATGGTACCAGACACAAACACTGTCGGACAAGACTGGATACATGTCGCCTGTCGGACATGCCACATGGCTCGTCCTATTTTGTTTCTTTACTTTTTCATAGGGACACGTGGAGGACACTCCTTCAACACAGGTTTAAGATGCTTGTTGGGGTGCTTTGCAAATTCTAAACCAAACTCTAATAACCCAAGTTAACATGGTCAAAATTGAAAACAAAACAAGATCACACTTAATGTTAGATGATAACACCATCAAACAATCAAAGAATGCACTTTTCCTGATGTTGGTTAATGGATATGGACATAGGGTTGGAAGTGTCATCAAGTTGAAAGCCTATTTGGAATTAATAAGATTTAAAACACAGCAAGCAATTTGCTACCCTGGCCAAACACAGTTTTTAATGAGTAAATAATTTAAGAATTTAAGAAGGCAATTACACAATACTAATGATAACTCACTCACCTTGGCTCTTTGCCGAAATATATCAGCAACCTCAGGGTTTGCAATCATATCTACATACCTACATAGCAATCGAGACACAGTCAGAATTAACAGCGAGCTAATTATAGGCTACCATACTATCTAGCATTTTAAAACTTAATCTGGAATTTTACAAGGAAACCCAACTAGCGATGCTGCTGTATGTTTGTTCACCACTCAGGATTATGGATTAGGATACGGCACAGCTGCCGTGCAGCTGCTAGGAAACCGTGACTTCTATTTTACTTTTATTTGGTTATTTAAAGCAAAAAAATCTCCAACAAGTTTAGTTATTGGATCTATGATTAACAGAAAACTTATAGTAGTAAGAAACTAGCTTTGACAAATGGTAACTACTTGCTCATTTCAACCTTAACTATTCAAGTTCTAGTCAAGAGTTTAATCAAAACGTGATCTTATTGGGTCAAGTTAAAGTGCATAAGAAACTTTAGAGCCACATATAAATAGAGTGGAAGAACTAGTTGTCGACATAGATTTAAGTCGTACAAAAACAATCTTCTGCAGGAATTGTATGCCACACAAATAAAAAAATATACATAGTAGGACAATAGTTCAAATATTCAGACTCAAATTTCCTGTCTATGTTAACCAACTACATTGGATTCCTCTAAAAATATAATTCCAACGTCTCCTGATAACATAACACATTCCTTTCCAACAATCAGCAAAAGAAAACTAGGAACTAACCGTTGGCGGTAGCGCTTATCCACATCAGTTAGTCCATGATACTTGTCTGGTAGTGGGAGTAGGGATTTTGTAAGAATTGCAAACGAATTCAACTTAACTGAAAGCTCCCCTGAAAACCGAATTATGAAATAAAATGGTCACCCAGGTTGTGTAATGCTAACCAGTTCACAGAAATTTCATAGATAAAGAACAGGAAAGAGAAAGAAAACATAACGCCGGGAGGTCCATAATAGGCATTCAATAAAACTCTCGTTATCTACAGTATGCACTTGTCTTAAAGCGGTTCAAGGAAAACTCGTGAGGTTTGTAGACAAGGCATCAAGGTTTCCAACTAGTTTAAGTAACCGATGAAATCATACTTTTTAAAAATGTGGACATTACCGTGATGAAGCTGGTAATTACTATAATTTTCTTGCGTCATCATTAAACATCAACTCTGTCCCAACCAAGGAATAGAACATTACATCTTTTCATTTGAATAGCAACAATAATATGGAAAAAGGCTAGTGGATTGAAGTGTTTCCAAGAGACGCACCAAATGCAAGTCATACCACATTGAAAGAATGGTATACTTCAACCACAAACCACATATCAACAAATAAAACAATAAAATATTTCATCATTGTTACCAAGGAGAATGCGATCCAAATTACAGAAAAAAATAAACTACACTCAGTCTCACAGCCTAATTGTTCCACCAAATATGAGTTCCATTTTAAATGGTTAACTAACGTTACATTATGTCATTGGGCATGAATGCAATGTCAAAAATCCAGGGTGAGCCATAATTACTTATGACTTATCTCAGTACAGGTCAGCATGTCATGGAGATCTTTGGCTTTCGAGTGATGATCTAAGAACTGATGCCAGGAAGATCAATGGTTCTGGCCACAAAGCCAGTGGACAAATTTATCAACAAATCTTATGTGTTTTGAGAACTCGGTAAGGAAAGCACACAAGAACATAACACAAAATGTCTATGTTCCAGATTTTACCCAAACGATAGGTCAAGGAAAGCCCAACACAACTGTGGATATCATATATTGTCAATATTATGAGTCAAGAAATCCATATATCATCAAGACAATCTTACTGGCTGCTTATATAATTTAGAATAGGCTTAAGTTACCTTTCTCTGTTCGCTTTATTGATCCATTTGCACCAAGTATATCTCCAATATCAACAAGCGTCTTCAACATCTCAAACTGATCGTTAGCAAGCCTTTCCTTCTCACAATAAAGCTAAACAAAAACTCGATCAATTACGATATCAAATTCCTGACTCATCTGCTATAAGACCCAGTCAACTGAGCAAACTTTTATACACACAATCGGTAGTGTCATTTTCCAGTATTGATTAGCTCATCAATGTCAGACACAATCAGAAGTCATGGAAAATAAAAAGAGAATAAGAAAAAAAGGCAAAGCACAGGCAGTAAGCCAACCTGTATTGTCCCTGAATCATCCCTTAAAGTTAAAAAAGCCAGCTTTCCAAAAGCTCTACGAGCGACAATCCTCCCTGCAACTGATACACAATCACACTCACGGGTTGACTCTTCACCATTTCCCAGGTTCCTGTATGTATCTTGCAGCTGATTGGCAGTATGAGTCCTTTCCCACTTATACGCATAGGGCTCAAAGCCCTGTCCCCTCAATTCTTCAACCTGCAAAACAATCACAAAATGTTTCCTTGATGAAATTGCAATTTACACGAACGATAGACCCAATGCCGAGGGAACATTAACTTCAAAGGTGATTTTTCTGACCCTTCCACAATGACAACTAACACAAATCATGGTATAATGAGATTTATACATTTTCCTAGAATACAAAATAGTTTGGTTTGAAGTGCCACGTTTAATATCACAATATCTAGACTTAGCATAATGCAGACAAGACTTTGTTGAGTACGAAAATTTACGATAAGTGTGATGCCAAGATGTCAGAGGCATGTTAGAACCTGTGGGAATTTACCCACTGACTTTTACACTAGGTTTCGTAATTGCTCACATAAAAATTACTACATTTTCACAAGTGTTTGAAATTAAAACTCTTTTCCCCTTCAAGTCTATGCATAATCTTGCTTGTATTGGATGCAGGGAACTTCAGAATGTTTATTTGTGGTGGTTTACTGGTGTCTTTTTGCTTGTGGATGTCAGACCCTTTGGATTGAGGGATTTGATAAGAAAAGGAAAGAAAGGATTAGACTTTCTTGTCAAATCACTACTTTGGTTTGAATAATTTGGTAACAAATACAGGGAAAAGTACAAAAATGCATTTTTTGATTGGCTCTTCTCCAAATCTCACCAAAAAAAATTAAAATGGTGAGATTTGGTGTTTTAAAAAAAAAAAAAGGCTCCCCTTTCTTATGACACCCTTTCTCACCTAATTATTCAGGCTTGATATAGGTCCTCCAACTACGGGCTTCAATGTATAATCAATCAGAAGTAAAATACATGTTGACAATTGTTGCATTGTTAACAATTTTAAAACCCAAAAAAGAAAAAACAATTTTTTCTCAGGTTAGAAACGATTAAAACAAGATGCTTATTAAACCATACCTTTTTTAGGCGGATAGCGCGAACGGCGTCTCTATCGGACGTGGAAGACGGAGTCTCAGACGAGGACCTCCGGTTGCGGCCGGCGACTCTGGTGGCGGCGGCGGCGGTGGTGGAGGAAGAGGAAGAAGAGCAGCAGCGAAAGACGAGCCTGGATGAGGAGGTTCTTGTAATGGAGTTGAAAGAAGGAAAGTGGAAGAGGTGTTTCAATGGCTGCGAGGTTATGCTCAGTACCTTCAGCGCCTCCATACCTCCCTCTCTCTCTCTCTCTCTCTCTCTCTGCCAAAATTCCGTTAATCTTTCGAAGATAAAAAAAGGTTTTGGGACTCCGGATTAAAATACACTCTACACTCCTGTACTTTATCCTTGATGTCGCTTTGCTTCCTTTCTTCTTCTTCTTTTTTCGATCGGCACCCTCCCTTCTATTCTCTCGCGCCTCCAAGTTTTCCAAAAGATAAAATCTTACACTTGATTTGATCGCATGTCTTTTATCAAATCAGGAAGACATGTGATTAAATCAAAGTACAAAATGACTTAATTTTGCTTTGATTTAATCACATGTGTTTCCCCTGTGATAAAATCAAACAGTTGATTTTATCAAATGTAGGTTTTATCTTTTGGAAAACTTGGAATCGACCATCAATGTCTCTCCTCTGTTAATCTGCGGAAATACAACGGGTGCCGACTCTCTTTATACAGACCATGTACAGACGGCATTGAGGCCCATTTTATTGGTTCAAAATGATCAATCCGAACCGTTCATCCATCTCAATATCAAATTTTGAGTGAGCCAAAAGGGAATTGATGCAATCGGACAGCATGATGAGCTCGATCGAGCTCATTTTTTAACAAAATGGGATGATTTTGGATCGAGCTCATCTAACTGTCCGATTGCATCGATTCACACGTGAGGCCCACTTGGAATTTGATTTTGAGATGGATGAACGGTTCGGATTAATCGTTTGGGACGCACTTGTGGATCCCTGACTCCGGTCAATACGTGGTCGACACCTCCGGTCAATACCAATAGACTGGTTGGTTAATCTGTATTTACAAAATAAAGAAGTACGTCATGGGAACACTACAGGGGTACCACATTGTACTTTCATTAAATCATTTTAACCCAAAAAATATGTTGTCTAAAGTTAGTATATGATGAAATTCTTCGGTTGTCGGTTTTGAGATAAAAAGATTATTAAGAAAAATTAGTTATAAGTATATTATATTTTGCCTTTTTTTAAGGAATGACAAGAAATTTTTACAATTATACATAAAGACATTGTTTTGAATCGGTAATACAATGGGCACTGACCGTGTACCGACAGCGTCGGGGACGCCGTTGTGGGTCTCAACCGATCTATCCTTGTAAGGACTTGTAATTTTATATAATTTTTCTAAAATTGATGTTGGGGAAGTGTGAGGAAATGAAAATAGAGTAATATAGGGTCAATGTGAAGTTAGTCTTGCATTTGGGTCTTTGTGAGATGCATTATGAACATGAGGGGTGTTAGTGTGATTTGTGGGAGTATATATAGATATGTATGGCTGATTTTTGAGCAAGAAAAACACTCTTCTCCTTCTCCAAAACCAACGCCACTTTCTCCCTCTACTCTTCTCCCAAATTTCCTCCATCTCTCTACAAGATTCACACCTCCAAACCCCATTTTTTCAAGATTTACCTTCATATTCGTCATCTACACACGATTTGGAGTCCGGGTTTCTTTGGAGTTGCTTGGTGAGGTCTCACTTTGTTTGGAGTTGCAAGAACTAGCTAGGGCTTTCACTCTCTCATCCTTGGAGCTAAACCATTGAGGTAGGGAACAACATTCTACCTTCTCTAAGTGTATGTTGAATGAATTAATGCATCACTCTTGTTATTGCTCCAAAAATTTTCATTACACTTGTTTGTCACCATGGAAGTTGAGTTTGGAGTTGATTGAGTTTGGGTTTTGTATGTTTAGTTGATCAATCCATGAATTGATTGTTGATATGTCCCTCTCTCTTGATTAGTTGTGCTTTGGAACCTCAATTTTTGCCTTGGATTGAAGCCCCATTCATTTTGAACAAGCTGTCAAAATTTCACTCGAAACCCGTTTGGATCGATCCAAACATAAGTTGGATCGATCCAAAACAGTCTGATGGTGTTTTGAACCATTTTGGATCGATCCAAAATTGTTTGGATCGATCCAAAACCTTCTGTTGGCTCCCGGACCATTTTGGATCGATTCAAACACCTTTGGATTGATCCAGACTCCTCTTGTTTAGGCAGATTATTGAACCAACTTCGCGGGCACGGCCCGGCTTCGTCCGAACTCCGATTGAGGTGATTCTTGAACCGTTGGAAAGCTCTATGAGTCTACTTTCAAACCCAATTGATCTCATATTCATAGCCTTTTTATTTTGAGAGATGTGTGCTTTTTACTATCAGCGTGTCGTATTTTCTTGAGATTTATAACTCCATTTTCATGTTCCATTGTTCCGGGCCCTCATTGGTCCTTTCAAAGCTTCTCGAATTGACCTATAAGCGTCGGTAACCTATCATGGTGCATTTCATGTTTTGTTTTGATTGTCTTGGTTTCTCACGCACTTGGACACGTGCTAACTTGACCATCACCGACACATTTTGAGTTTTTGAACAAAAATGATTGTGTGAATATTTTGGACACTTGTGAAAGGGTATTGTGATACGTGAATTGGCTTTGAGCACTAAATTGAGTGTATGAATTGATAAGTGGAAATGTAAATGTGAAATATGTGACACGGGGCCCGAAAGGGTATGCCCGGAGTGACACAGGCCCGAAAGGGTATGCCCGGAGTGACAGGGGGCCTTTAATGGTATGCCTGGAGTGACACGGGGCCTATATGGCATGCCCGGAGAATAAACGAATGCTTAAAATGAATAAGATGTATATGATAAATGTAAAGGATTCTTGGGTTATTTTAGATGTTTTGGATATTCTGGTTTCATTAGATCTTTGAGGCATCTCCTAGATACTTTGTCATCGAGTTGATTTATCTTGCTCCATCTTAGCTTACTCATTCAAGTGTGTCATACCTTCATGTGCATCATTCATTCTCTATACCCTTAGTGTCGGTAGAAACGTTTCTTACGAGCTAGTGAGCTCACCCTATCTTTCCGAGGTACACAGCATGGAGCATGAGATCGGATGCTTGGAGTGTGAATGCATGCCATGAAGATTTTATGATCATGAAGTTATATTCTCATCTTCATACAAAGTACATTTTTGGAAGATGATCCTGTAACTTTAATTTCTCCAAGCTTTTGACTATTTCAACTTATGTAATAACTTTAAAACTTTGTTATTTTTGCATGGGTACGGGTACCCTTGAGCCGAAGCACATTGTACTTTGACTTCGACTTTCTATGCGAAATTCTTTGACTTTGATCGATCCTACATGGATTATATTTGTATTTGGCTTATTGAAATTGAGGGCGTGACAATCCTAGCCGTTCATCCATTTTTGAATGAAATGGGGGTGATTTTGGATCGAGCTCATACAGCCGTCCGATTGCCTCGATTCCCGCGTAGGCCCACTCGGAATTTGATTTTGAGAAGGATGAACGGCTCGAATTGATCGGTTGGGACCCACAACGGCGTCCCCAACGCCGTCGGTACGTGGTCGGTGCACCATGATCAGTGCACCATGGTCGGTGCAGGTAGAAGGGTTCGTTTTGAATATTGATTTAGCAAAAAGACAAAAAAAAAAAAAAAAAAAAAAACACTCACATTCGTTTCCCCTTCCTGTAATTGCAGAGGTGGGACACAAAAATTGTGAAAGTTTCAGAAATGAATAGCTGCGATTCGTGCAAGTCGGCGGAGGCAAGGATGTACTGTGAGTCGAATCAAGCGAGTCTATGTTGGGGCTACGACAGCAAGGTACACTCAGGGGGTGTTCCACTAATCTAATTTTTTGAAAAAATTGGTTTTTCACGGTTTTTCATGTGATGTGTTGGGAGAGAATGATCTGTAGTGTTTAAAAAAAATAATTTTTTGTTAGTGGAACAGCCCCTCAGCGAACTTCCTTGTGGCGAGTCACTCAAGGAGTCTGTTTTGCCACGTGTGAAGCCCCTCTATATTATTGATAGAATTGACAAGAAAACCTCAATGGTTTTCTGTAATTTGGATATCTATGAGCAGCCACAACCCAATCAAACATAAAGAAACTAGAAGTTTTAAAATTAGTGACATTTCATTAATTTATTTGGTCGCCAAAAGTGGTGTAATATCACTAATTTTTTGGATTGCCAGAAATGGGCGGCGGGAGGTGGTGTGGTGCTCGGCCAAAAGCCAGGATTTGATTTTTTTGAAGTTTCTATATGAAATTAGAATTTTTAAAAAATTAGTGACACTTCAATAATTTTTTTTGTTGCCGGAATTGGTCACCAGAGGTGGGGTGATAGTCGGCCAGGAGGCAAGAGTTGATTTTTTTGAATTTTCTGTACGAAATTATAACTTTTAAAAATGATTGAAATGTCACTAATTTTTTTGGTTGCCGGAAGTGATCGGTCGGAGGTGGGGTGGTGGTCAGCCAAGAGGCAGGAGTTTTTTTTTTTTTTTTTTTATACGAAATTAGTTAAAAATTAGTGACGTTTCACTAATTTTTTTAGCTGCCACAAATGGTCACCAGAGGTGGGGTGGTAATCAGCCAGGAGGCAAGAGTTGATTTTTTTTTTTTCTGTATGAAATTTTGACTTTTAAAAATTAGTAAAATGTCACTAATTTTTTGGGTTGCCGGAAGTGATTGGTCGAAGGTGGAGTGGTGGTCGGCCAAGAGGCCGGAGTTGATTTTTTTGAATTTTCGGTACGAAATTAGAATTTTTAAAAATTAATGACATTTCACTAATTTTGTTTTGTCTTCACGTTCAATTGCAAAATTTCATTGTCATTCCCTTTAAAAATGTCAAATGTTTTTTGGTCTTTATGTTTGATTGTAAAAGTTCCTTGTCATTCCCTTTAAAAATTTCAAATGTTTTGGATTTTTGGCTAAGTGGCCCAAGATTATATAGTGTAGCGTTTTTTTTTTTTATAGTTAATTTAACACTTTAACATTTATTATTTTTTTACTTAGATGTACTATAAAAAAATAGATAAAAGTAGCCAAAGGCAAAAAAACACAAATAACGCCGCAATTGAAAATTTAAAACATAAGACTTTGGAAGAATAGATTTATCTATTTTCAAGTAATAATTATGAATATATTCAATCTATGAAATTATGCATCCCAACAAAATATTATTCCACCCAACACATTAATATAGCTATGTTAAATGTACTGAAATAGTATTATTTGGGTGGTGCTCAAGCCATGACAGATTCTTTTAATGCCACGGCACTTACTTCAATTTGACTATTCTACCCCTCAACCTTCCTCCATAAAATTCTCCAATTTTTGGGTCTTTTTTCTCCTCTTTGTGCATACATTTGTCTTCCGATTTCCTATTCTCTTCTTCCATCCAACCTCAACTTTCACGGGATGTCGGTGCGTGGAGAGTAGAGGGAGAAGTGGGATTTTGGATCGCAATAGTTTTTGGATTTGGACTCAATTAATTGGAAGGATGGGCAAGTAGCAATACATCAAGAAATGAAGAGAGAGAGAGAGAGAGAGAGAGAGAGAGAGAGAGAGAGAGAGAGAGAGAGAGAGAGAGAGAGAGAGAGGGGACAATGGTAGAATCAGGTTGAGTTTTAATTTCGCTTTTTCTTCCTTATATGCCTGTTAATTGGGGAAGAGGTTTGTCGCATGGTTTGATAAATTATTTTTTCATTAGCTAAATGTGTTTTAATCAGCTTCATTGGTAAAGTAATAAATTACCAAAAGTATGTTCCCACAATCAGTATGTATAGTCTATAGATTGGTGTTGGAAGTGGTGATTTATCTCTATATATCATGGATGAGGGAGAGAGATATGTACAAAGGGCATCATATGACTGTTTGGTTCTAGTGACAAAAGAATGCTGTAATTTATACACGTTACAACGGGGTAGCGGTGGAGAAGGTTAAAGAATTAGATTGAGGAGGTGGCCATCCCAAAAATTAGCACTGAAGCGGTGAAGAGGGATGAGGGAAAGAGAGAGTGAGTGTAATGACCCGTATTTTTATATATTATTCCGGAAATAATATTGGAAAATGTGAGGAATTGAAAATGAGTTTATGTGGGCCAATGTGTGCGTAGCAATTGCACTTGGGTTCATTTGTAATACATTAGAAACATAAGGGGTGTGTGTGTGCACGCAAAACTAAGATAATATATATATATATATATATATATATATATATATATATATATATATATATATATATATATATATATATATATCTGTGTGTGTGTGTGTGTGTGTGTGTGTGTGTGTGTGGCTAATTTTTTTTCAAATACAACACTCCTCTCTTTCTAAAAACAGTCGGTCTCTCTCCCTCTCCCTCTCCTTCTCCCTCTCCTTCTCCTCTCAAATTTTCTTCAAAACCCCACCACTAATTCATCTCCCACACCTCATCTCTTCAAGGTTCAACTTCATATTCGTCATCTATACGTGATTTGGAGTCTGGGCTTTCTTGGAATCACTTTGAAGCAAGCATTTTTCAGTTGAGAAGCTTCAAAGGCTAGGGTTTTGCATTTTCTACCCATTTCAAGCTCAATCCTTGAGGTAAGGGACTAATTTCTACTCCCTTTAGTTGTATATAGTTGATTTGTTACACATACTCTTGCATTGGCTCTCAAATCCTCCTAACTTCTAGTATTCTCCATTTAAATGGGTTTTCTTCCTATTTTGATAATGATCTATAAAATTACTTGTTGAAATACTTAATTGGCAGTTGATTTACTCTCCCTTCATATTTATTTTTTGCTTGACATCTCAAATTTGGGCTCAAATCATCAAAATAGGACTTGGGTTGAAATTCCACACCTAAAGGGGTGAAAATCTTTTTTTTTTTGAAAGCCTAGAATTTGTCCCGACCGCCCAAGCGGGATTGGGGGCTGCCCGGGCAAAAAATCCAGCAAGCACACTTTGTTTCGGTTCGTTCCTTGATGCCCGTTTGGCCCCCTATCACTTATATCTTCTTATAATCGACTTTTGGCATTATGATAACCTTCAAATGCACTTTGAAACCTTTAAACCAAGATTTTGACACGTGATTTTACTGAAAACTTCGTTATACGTATTGGACACGCACCATTTTGAGTCGGTTGACAATTTTGGCGAAAATTGTGATGTTTTGAACGAGATGTGATACATGAAAATGTTTTGGTGAATGTTATGTTTTGAATGGATGAAAATGGTTTCATGAAAGGGTGCACGGAGCCCACAAAATCTGGCAGATGGATTAATTCCCTATTAAAAACGATACTTTTATGAAATGTTAGCAATGAAGTGTTTTATGACTATCATAGTGTTCTGATGAAAATTGGATACTTGGATACGCTTTTGGAAACACGACACGATTTGGTAACGGTTAAGAAAAAAATGATGTACACTTAGGTGATTTTGGACATATTGGGATACTTTTGGACACTTGGGTACTTTGTGGTCATTTATCACTTGTTTTAACTTCCTATATTATGCATTGCTCATTTTAAGTCATTTCATATTCCGGTGTACTTTTCATCTTTATACACCTAGCGTTAGTAGAATGATTTTCCTACTGGGCTAGTGAGCTCACCCTATCATTTTCAGGTACTCGGCAAGGCACATGAGATGGATGCTTGGAGTGTGAATGCATGCCATGAAACTTATTGATCATGAAGTTATTTTATCCTCTCCACACTTAGTATATTTTTGGGAGATGATTTTGTAACTTTAATTCCTCCAATCTTTTGACAATTTCAACTTATGTAATAACTTTAAGCCCTTGATATTTATGCATATGGATATGGGTGCCCTTGGCTAGAAACTCATTTAAATTTTGACTTTGGGATTGTATAATTGACTTTGACTTTTTAGTGGAGACGTGTATGACTTCGACTTATCTTGCGTGGATTATATTTGTATTTTGACTATTAAAAATGAGGGTGTGACGGTGAGTTGGTTTGTGCTCTAATTCAAGTAAAAAGTAAGTAGAAAAGAAAAAGAAGAAGAAGAGATACAGGAGTTCAGCTCATTTCCCGTTTGATTAATGAGGACATAATGATCATGTATAGCGAAATGTCGTGGCACTAAAAGAAACCCTCGTGGCATTAACGCCACCCTTATATATTTGGCTAGAATAAAGGGTAATGATCTCCAAACCTCTTTTTTGTGTTACTGTGAATTTTCGTGTGCAGTTTTGTCCCTTAAAGACAAATGTGCACCATTCTTTTTGTCTTTAAGGGACAAAACTACACACGGAAATTCACAGTAACACAAAAAAGAACGGTGCATTAATAAGAAAATGTGCTTTGAAAATCATTTTCCTAAAATAAATCATGACACACTGAAATATATATATATATATATATACATATATATCATAGAAAATAGTAGAAAATCTATAATTCAAATCTCAACTTCACCCTCATTGCATCCAATAATTCAGAAACCTCATTTACACCAAATATTGTAAGAAAGTCTAAGCGATGTTTAGGCTTCATAATCTTTTTGAATTTTTTTTTATCTTTATTAAAAGAATCATTTTTTTCGTCATTTTTTTTTGTAGGCTATTCATTTATCTCAATGAGAGAAATTTAAAAACTGAAGGGAAAAAAAAAAAAAAAAAAACTAAATTGAACCTTGCCACAAAAAATACAAATAATTCCAAAAAAATCTATCTGCTTTGTATTATTTTTGTCTTCGGTGAACTTTTGAAAGGTTTTTAATCATAATTTTTTACATTTATATTTCTCTCGCTGAGACAAACCAATAATTGACAAAAAAATCATAATGTAAAATTGGAAAACGCAAAAGAGATGAGCAAAGACCCAAAAAATAATTTAACAATATTTTAAAGCCGACACATCTCTAAACCACCAAGGGGGAGTTCAAGCTATTGACCAAATAGTATTTTTTACTATATGAGGTCCAAAAAATTTCACTATTCAAGACAAGTCATTTCTTTTAACTAAATGGTAGAAATGATATTTTTAATAGAAACAAGTGATATTTTTGCATAATAAGTCATGAAGACAAAATATAGTGCAAAGTCATACCACATAAAAGCCTCCAAAAACCGTAGGCAAGGTTGGATCACAAGAAGAATAGTCAAATAATGTGTCATGTCTCATTGATTATTTTTTGAAATGTCACATACACTTCATGGGGATTGACATGCACATTAATTTGGGTGTTTAGGCAATCTTCTGAGCTTTGTAAAAACTGTATTGAGTATAAATTGATTTTGTAGCTTTGGCTAAAAACGAAGGCAGGTGGAATAGTAGCACCATTTACTCAAATGAGCATCCTCATAAGCTTCTCTATTTTAACTTTAAAGTTAAAGTAGAGAGCAAACTTCTCCAAAATCTAAAAAATCAGCCTCGCCAAACAAACTCACCAATTTAAAGATTTTTTAACTTTGCTACAGTAACTTAACAAATTTGGTAACCTACTGTTTACTCACCAAAAGAGGAAGAAGGAGGGAAGAGTAAAAGTTTGAATAGAGAGTCTAATTCTGTAAACTTTTGATAAAGTAACTTGCTAAAGTTTGAATAGAGATTCTGATTTTGTGAATTTTTTGAAAAGTGACTTGCTAAATTACAAAAAGTGTTTTTAAAGTTAAATTTGGTGTTTTTTTTAGTGTGTCAAATAAGAATGCCCGTTGGATTCAGATATTACTAATTGCAAGTGACCACAATCAATTTCTCTGAGGGAAAAAAAAAATCAAGATTATTGCCTAGTGGCATTGACCCACTGTCTCATCATCCCTCTGGTACTTGGGAAGAATGAAAATAAAGGGTAAATTTCATTTGCATCCCCTCCATTTTTATGAAATCATACTATCTGCCATGTACATTCTAAAATCACATTATGCACCCTTTTTTATAATGTGTTAAAACTAATGTTGTCTTTTGTTTTTGGAACCAATATCTATATCTAGAAACCTTACGATGCACTATCTGCCATAAGTGCACAGTTGGTATGATTATTTTTGGGAACCACCAACTGAGAGGTCCATGTTGTCTAAACTGTAAATTAATAGAAGAAAATAAGCTGAAATTATCAAAATAAATGTAAAAAATCAAGAATACTGTTCTCTCTCCCCTAAACCTCTCGCTCTTTCTCTCTCCCCTAAACCTCTCACTCTTTCTCTCCCCCACCCCTCTTCAAACAACCACCTACCACCACCAAGTCACAGACAAGATGCTTGGTTCTTTGCACATTTTTTTTTTTTGGTTCTTTGCACATCACATTTTGTTTTAAATATCTCTTGGAATAATGTAAAAATAGGAATAGTAAAATATTAAATCTTATACCCCTAATTGGTGTGGGTCACATTCAAATACTTGGTATGAGGATGAAATCAAAAGTAGAAATTGTGGCTTTTGGCAAATTACAGTGCTATAGGAGTATAGTCTTTTTGTTCTAATGTATAAATCATTGATTTTTTTTTTTATTTTTTAACATTTCTCTTTTGCTTTGTTATTTTCTGCAACTATTTTGTCAAAGGATTAGATGTGAACCCCATTGGAGTAATTATTCAGTGCTCTCGGGCAATGCCACGAGATACCTCGACACCTTTCTCGTCTATAAAAATGTACAGGATATCCACTTAGTCTTGAAGCTGACATAAGTGATGAAAAAAGTATTAAGGGGGTGTCCCATGAAGACCCAATAATTTCTCCACTAATTGGCCCCAAATAATTATCCTTTTGATTCACCATCACTGCATCACCAAACCAGACCAAACCCATCGTACCAAAAACACTAAGATTATACGTACCTTCTATTTTGTATGATACTGCTTAAAAAATACTACTCCCTCTGTCCCAAATTTGTTTACTCACTACAGTTATGTGTGCTTTTTTAAAACTCATATAATCTATAATATATTTTATATGCAATATGGATCTTATTTGTTTGATCTCAATTAGTTCTATAAGATAAAATTTTCAAAAACTTTTAAAATACTACAAATAAAAAGTTATAAAAACGTTTAAAAATGACACAGATATTCGTAGTGAGTAAACAAATTGGGATAGAGAGAGGAAACACCATTACAATTACTGCTGGATTTGTTTCAGGCAAAAAATGTTTTTTGATAATCATGGTTTTCGGTGTTTGGTGCTTTTGTCTTACAAGTTATTTTGGGTTTGTTATTCAATATTCTTGGAGCACAACCAAGTGGTGTTTCAACACCTATCTCTCCCACAAAAAATCATATAAAAATATGGTAGAGAATGATATTGGGACATATAGAATGGTGTAAATGATTCTTGGTGCATCACGTCGACCACGGAATAATTTACTTGATTGATGGCCAAAAGGCTCGTTACTTGAGGGATGTCATTGTAATTTAAGTTTAATAGTAACTACATTAAAGATTTGAACAGTAGGTGATAATAATCAATGAAGTGTCCCAGAATTTTCTTGGATGGTGGTTTTCGAATCAAGCTGTTGGTGTTGGATGGTGGTTGGTGAACCTAATTGGTCCGATCGTGAAATGATCAGGAGACCCAATTTCACAAGCAAACCCAAACCCAAAACTGTTTCAAGAATGACAAGCTAGTAGCAGCAGCCGAAATTGAACAACACAGACAGAATTCAAGCATCAGCCAAGAATCAAGAGAGAGAGAGAGAGAGAGAGAGAGAGTGTGTTGGGTGGGTGTCTTCAAAGGAAAGGAATAATGGTGTTCAACAGCGTGGTGTTATTATCAGTGGCCAACATATCAGCAGACGCGTGGCAGTACCTAGCCTGCTTTCCAGAGCGTTTAAGCAGCCACCAGTTGTTCGATCTGCTCTGTTGTTTCCCTCTCCAACACTTTGGGCGTTTTGCTATCTGTCTTTGGACCTTCTTTTGCCTCCCTCCTTCGCCTTCTCATTACTACCCCTCCTCTTACTCCGATTACGACTCCGATTCATCTACCCTCTACTACGATGACAGCGACGACTCCTACGATCCACATTCGGATTGATTCCTCCACCCAATCGGCCCAAATGGTCACTGTACAGTAACTCTCAATCCAATTCTTGATTGGGTTTTCCGTTTTGAAATTATGTGAATGAAGTTCATGACCTGAGCATTGTCCATGTTACATGTTAATAATAATCATGTCCTTTACAGATTTGTTGTAGATGCGCGATCAATTTTAAGATACTATTAAGTTCATTGGAATGAAAGCTAGAATGGCAAATGGAAAATGGGAAATGGGTATGTATTCCGATGCAATTGTGGCTATGGAAATTGTAATTGTTATCCCGGGGAGTGAGAACAAACATAGCTGTGGTTTTAAGGTCATAGGGGTCCAAGTGTGAACAAACATTCTGTTGACCTAGAATGCTAAGCATGAAAAACCAAATCTTCTGCCTATTCTTTCAATGATATTGACTAATGAACTAACTGCATGGTCCTATGTATTTGTGTTTGTATCTACTACTGAATCTGAAAGTTTGTAACTATAATTTTAGCTTAGTTGAGTTCTGTAGCAGTTTCCGTGTAGTTGAAGAGCAAGGCTCAATTTAAGGCTCGATCATTTAGCTAAACATCAAGAAAGGTAGGACAGTGATGCATTCAATTAGCTTATCAATTATCACATTGGCCGATTTTATTTAGTGCTTGACGTAGTCGAGTTTGAGTGATCAGCCTTTTTTCTACAGGCTAAACTACCTACCGGACTTGACTTTTAGAAACCACAATATGCACGTTTGGACTTTCCAGAGTGCTTTGCATTTGGGTGTGGTTTTTTTCCATTCAAATGCAATGTGGCAGTGTGATGTTATTGCAATCAGAGTAGAATTTTTAGGGTATTCTGATTTTTTAGGCTCTCTGGGATTTCATTTTCGCATGTAGGTGTCTTTGTGGACTTATATCCGGACATTGCATAGAATGTGCATATTGCAGATTAGAGAGACATTATTATTGGCAACTTGATGGAGCATTTCCAGTATAGACCTTGATTTACAGTAGCTTTTAGGGCACCGGTTTTGTTTGCTGATCAGTGCACACAAGCGTGATTCTGGGTTTGGGGTTGATGTGCGAGTAAATATTGGGAGTAGCCATGGCTAAGGATTGGGAACGGGATTGTTCATTGGTTTTGACTTTTGAGTTAGTAGGAAATATGCTTGTGGTTACGTTGTTGTCTACTTCTCCTGGGTTTGAATTTTTCTTTTAAAATCCTAGTCTGAATCAGCTTGGATCGTGAGATTCTTCTTCGTTCTTCTAATTGCAGAATAATTTTTGGCTGTTGCATGGTCTGATTGAAAATTTCTTTTTCAAACTTTGCCCCAGGCCTTTGGCATTAGTAATATATGTTTCTTCGGTTAGATGCTCAGCTGGGAGAAAACCTTACCCTCTCCCAACGTCCCAATGTCAATTGTTCTGGCCTCCTCTATGTTATGTTTAATACAGTTCTCATGTCTTTTAACCATATCCCAGATCTCCTTTGGAATTTCAATTTCAATATTGCTTTCCATTTCAAGCTTGTGTGGCTCGTTTTTGGGTTTGAGGTCAAAAGTGTCAATGCCTTTCTGACATACTACGTGGCTTGCAGTCCTTGTTTTTCCTTCGCTACTCCTCAACTTTGAAGACTAAACCTCCCCTCTTTCGCCTTGTGAGGATTCTGTCATGCTTCTTGTTTTGTTCAATGGAAATTAGAGCCGATTCTCTGGCTACCCCAAAGTCTAGGTGACCTTTTATAAGAAATCTATGTACTTGACCGACAACAATAATTGCCCCCTCCCTTCCGCCATACTGTTGAGTGTTTAGTATTTTGCCGGGTTAGTAAGAAAGGTTCTAAATGTACATCCAGGTATATCTATTTCAAGTATTTCTATGGTCATCAGTAGTTACTTAGACCGAATTCTATAGATTTGGATTTTGTCCCAGTAGAATAGGTGAACAAAGATTGTGGAAAGTTTTTCTCGTCTTATTAATTCATACATGTTCCACAATGATGCACTTCTCCTTTTCACTCCTTCCTAGATTCATTAGGATGCCTTAGCGATACTCCTCCAAACAAAATTGTCCAAGTAATAAATGGGGGTTTGAGTTCATCTGAGGATCAACCAATCACCAATGGTTGTTACATTTGAGCATGCTTAATTGTTAAATGACAGGCCGCTTTTCTTTAAATTGAGTTGAAGGTGCCAAAAGCACAAGGGGAAGATCACACAGAAGATGAACAGATACTGGAACATCTACCCTTATGAAATATAAGAAATGCGGTGCCCATTCGAAAAATTTTGGTAACTGCGTATGACTATCGAAGAGTCAGAGACACTTTACTTGCTACACCTGAAAGGCTGAAAGTTCTGCCAAATTCTATAAATTTTTAGGCACTTTCTCATAGAATGAATACTTGAATTTTAAACATCATTCGTAGTCAGATGGGATCCCATAGTTATTCAGATTTCTGCGCTCGTGTGGGGCATGGCATGGAGGAGAGGAAAATTGGGTGGCATTTTGTTGCAGGCACTCACCAATATTGTGCAGAGTTTCTTACTTCTGTAGGAACCCGCCATATTTCGGGCATATTCCTTAAAGATCCTCTACTTGATCTCGTCAAATAGTGGTGGCCCGGAAGAGGCATAGATGATAACATATTGAGGCTGTTGCTTCTCAGACCAATTTGGATGAAACAGGAAGTTCCTTTTTGAGCATGATCAATTGGAGAAGCCTCTCCATTGAAGATTCATTCTTTGTGTGATGGTGCTGCTGAATATGACAAAGCATTATAGCTGATGTTTTTGATGTTGAGAAATTTGGATTTTTCTCAATGGATGTTATGTTGATGTCCAAGAGAAAGCATCATCCTTCACTGCTTCTTGTCAGTATCTACTTAAATGTTTATCCAACGCCTGTAAATTGTGCTCACTGTGTATCTATTCGAGGAAGCTTGACCTTATCAAGGTTTTCCGTTTGACCCATGCATGGCATTTGCTTCTCTCTGTGTGTGTGTGTGTGTGTTGAGCTTGAGGTTGCTTACTGATATGAAGGATTCTTCTCAATCAAAGCTTCATTACAATAATATTTTGAGCCTGAGGTTGCTTACTGTTGAGCTTTGGAATTTATTTATGAACAAATGAACGTGCAATGAATAGGGTTGGCGATAGAGCAGCATGCTGTGATGGCTCAACGCACTTTTGAATCGATGGATTTTTAGTTTTGATTCTTATTTTAGTACTCTTGTGGTTTGACGCTCTTTTTTGGAAAACTTTTCGTTCTGTTTGTCCTCTAGAAATGTCCCTTTCCTGATATAAACTATCAGCATGTGTAGACACCATAGAGGCACTTCTTCCATTGGGCTGGATAAATAGCATTATACATGGACTGCAACCGAAACAGGAGGCAAGCTTGAGTCATCCCAGTGTTCGAGCTGCTTAAATGTCATTAGCTCTGTGTGCTCTAGTAACTCCGCATGTGTTGTGCTTAGAGTCTTATCTTTTTACAGCCATTCCCGAGCCCAGATAAAGGAGGAGAGTTGTGTGTTAGATAGTTGACAGCCAACACATAAAAACCCCATTAGATCCTTATGACATGAATCCAAACAGGAGAAAAAAGATTCATGTAGCCGACCCCAAGTAAATTGGGACATAAGACTCGGTTTAGTTTGGTTTGGTTTAGCCCTGTGTGCTCTATTATGAAGCCATGTAATCCTAGATCGTTTATGTTGCTTTTATGTTCATTGCAGTGGGTGACGCTATGGCGCATGTAGTTCAAATTGCTGAATTCCTTTATCATGTAAATCCTTTCTTTTTTTTCAATTTCTTATTTTCACGTAGCAGATACTATATGTTCTTTAATAACAAGTATACGATGTAGATATGTATGGTTTTTTTTTTTCCCCTTTTGCATGGATTATGAGGGTGTCGGGCCGATTTGTTCCAACCAATTCATCAGCTATGTATTTGTCCCTCCTTATGAAATTAGAACTTAGACATTGACAATCACTGGGCTGGGCCTAACAGACTGAGATACCTCTTGCCATTGGAACCCAACAACTTAGGCTCTGGTAACTAAGCTAGCCCTTGATTCAACAGGAGAGGTTAAATGCTGTAATTGGATGGTAGCGTTGTTAAGGAAATGACAACGTAAAAACATCGGTAATCTTTCTGCGCATTTTTCTGCTACTTATGAAAATTTCTATTTCTTTGTTTAATTAGCCATTCAAGGAAATTTACTATCTAAATATATCTGTGTCTCTCACAATTTCGCCGTTTCCCAAGAAACCGTGAGGTTTGAAACCAGTATAAGCCAATTGTAAATCAATGCCCTGATATGTTTCCACTTGAGAATCAGAAGGTAAATCAATGCCAATAAATTTAAGAACAATGACAATTTCCAGTTTTGAGGATTAAGTGATGGGGGGGTTGGGCTTGGGGGGTCAATTTTGGATGCTATAAAGAATAGCCAGCTACCTACACTCATCCAGGTTTCTGAGTCTTGGCCATTTGATTTTTTCAGAAGATTTGAGGGAATCAATCACTTGCTCTTATTGAACCAATCTCACTTAAAGAGGACCACCTTTTCAACCTCAGTGAGAAAAAAGACGGTTCTCGCCACTCTTGATTTGAGACCGGTGTATCTTAAGGGGTTGGTCTGGAGGTCAAGACTCGAGCGTTAGGAGTTTGTTCCTTTCTAAGATCACAGTTTTGGAACCTCCGAGCTAATACCAACTCCGTTAGAACCTCTGGAAGTTTGTCCGGTCATTAACTTTAGGATTCTGAGATTTGTTGAGGTATGCACAAGCCGACCCAACATCTAATCTAATTATAAATGAAAAGGATTTGGGACCGGTGTTGTGACAGCAACATGGGTCGTGAGATGTCGTCTTGGCAAACATTATGATACAACCAAATCAGAGTCAGGGGCAGAGGCAGAAAATTTTATGTTTTCACTGCAAGAATGCAGAATTTTTTTACAGTGGATCAGTCAAAAACTTAAAAAGTTAAAATCTTGTATGGTGGGTGGAAACTGGAAAGTGCTTTGAGTTGTTGGAAATCAGAATCTCACGTGGGGTCAATATGGAAAAACAGGTTCGAAAATTAATCATCACGCAACATCACCGGGTCGGTTAATTCCTCTGATGTTGACACAACAATAATTGGAGCTCCACGCTACTAATCAAAGCTGTTCAATTTGTTTAATACATAATTTTGAGAGTTATTATAAAAATTCGACTCATTTGAATATCGGTAAGCACTTGATCTACACGATCGATTCGTTCTGTTTTTATCCTGTCAAATTTAGGGATAAATACCGATCAAGCACAAGCCCCCGAGGATTGCCTCGAATCAAATAAAAGTAAAAACAGTAATGCATCTTTGTAATCTCAAATCCTAAAAGGCAAACCAAAATTTGGCAGTCTCCTTGAGAACTAAATAAAGATGTTTCCACCATGCAGAATACAATATTGTCACACTTTCTCATTACTATTACTCCCATGTCACTACATTTTTCTTGCCTATAACATCATCGATAGAGGGCAAATAAATAACTTAGAAAACTAAATCGATAAACTTAACAATTTACTTGGTCCTCGTTTGGATGAGGCTTTTCATTGAACTTCTTAAAACTTTAGCTTCTGCTTTTATAATTAGTTAGATTTGGCTTTCGTAAAGGGTAGTGATTTTCGCACTCTTCTTTTTACCATCCGCTGTCTCCTTTTTTTTAAAAAATTATTCATGTGAGATTATCGGTTTACCCTTTCATTAGTTCACTCTTTCACATATCAAGATATAATGTAGTGTCACATGCATAAAACAAAACAAAAGAAGGGGTGTGGATGGTAGAAAATGAAGTGCAAAAATCAATTACTTTCATTACAAGTGAAAAAATACACTCAAAGCCAGGCAATTTAGGTAGCTGCGACTGTGGCGGGACAAAGGGTTGTTGAGTTCCAGGTGCCGATGTGAATCCTCCGTTATCCTACAACCACATCCACGAGCAAATCAGTGATCTATATCAACGAGATTGCTTTTTTTTTTTTTTTAGAGAGAACATAAACATATCATATATATAGCAAACATATAGGAGGGCTTCTTTGTTAATGGTCATCCCCACCAAATAAGGGGAAAAACACTTTTTTGTTATCTTTTCATGAAAGCCCTTCCCCAATCTTCCCTTTTCAGAGAAATTTTGGGCTTTATAGATTATAGTGGACATTGCGATCATATATTAGGAAAGAATAAGTAAGGCAAAATCACTTCAGTGTGGCAGTGTGCATAATTGAAACATGCAACCAATTCAAGAGGTGCTTTGTATTTGCATTTGTATTCGCATCTCCGGCATGACTTAACTTTTGGTTTTTGCCGTGTTGCTAGTGTGCTTTAGGCCTTTTTCTCTTCCAGTTGTAATAACAGTATTCGATGGATTGTACGTTTTTGCTATTAATGAATTTCTTATTTCTTCTTAAAAAAACTCAAGAGGTGCTTGGTGTCATTGCAATCAACATAATTACAGAACTTGGAGTGGAGCACTAAAACTACGAAATAATTATGCCCGTTTCGTTAAAGATGGAAAATGATACTGTAGCGGGCGGGTTCATAGGAGTCACAGGAGGCACTCAACCCTCAACTGCGATTAAGCCAAAAAGACCAACTATCTCAGAATCAGCAAAACTGAATGCAGCTCGATCCGTCTCTGTGGTGCCGAGCGTGTGGTCCCCTCGGTGGGGAACGAGGATGGGTGGCCTTGGACGAATATGGGTTTGAGTTACGCATGCCGAGCGAGAGAGCCGAGGACGCGCCTTTCTCCACCTGGCTCTCGGTGTCCTCGGGAACATCAGCCGAGCGATTAGCCGAGCGCCCGGTGTACCGGATCCCTCATTTGCCGAGTCGAATGACCACGTCAAGTGAGAGGGCTCGGGTCTTACTTTGTTCGGATGAGGCGTACCAAGTACGCTTCACATTTCACGATGAAGCATTAAATGCGGCAGTCACCTGCTCTGCCACCGCCGTCTGCAGAAGCACGTGGGTGATGGGGAATGTCTCGAGGTGATTTGACTACTCGAACCCACGTGCCGTGACGTTGGCCGGGATATGGCGTCTGTGGCAGAACTCATGGTCACATCACCTGTCATTCCGAGAGCGAATGACAGGCGCGTGAGGGGCACCGAACGCGTGGGACGCACGCCCCTCAGCCTATAAATACCACACTGCATTTACTGCAAGGGGGTTGGACTACTCACTCTCTCCTCATTTACTACTCTCATAACTCCATCTTTCTCTCTCTAAATCTCCGGCATATTCTTCCTCCGGTGACTGACTTAATCATCGGAGTGCCTTCCCGGACCACCACCGTCCGGGTTAGGCACTAACGTGGTTGTCCATCTGCGCAGGTTATCCTTTCCGGTGAGGAGCAGAAGGCTCAGGTGTGAGACACTCCTACTACCACTCATTCAGTCCCAGAAAGGTTCAAAGAGCTCGCTCCGGCGAGAAGCACCCCCATAATTGGCGACTCCGCTGGGGAGGTAAAAAGCCACTCCTCCCAGCCTCTCAGTACACATTGGTGGTGTTTCTTCCCACTCTCCAAGAGACTCATCTCCCCAAAACCTTTTCGAAAGCTGCTCGAATGGCCAACCTAACTCTGGGCCTGGATGCGTTTGACTCAGCCGGTGGGTTTCGCAGCTCCGCCGACCGGTACAGATACCACCGGGTCAGAAGCGACTTGGGCCTCACCGTTTCTCCCACTGTCAACAGGGACGGAACAGCTACCGTGGCCACCAACGGCGCTGGCCCCAGCAACGCTGGTCCTAGCAGCATCCTCTTCAGCATGGATGGAAACGTCCTTTCTCTTGACAACCTCACGGCTCCAGTACGCACAGAAGTTCTTCCCCCTCCACCTCCCCTCACTGTAGAAGCAGAGTTGGCACTGTTAAGAAAGGAAGTACTGGCCATGAAGCAAGCCAGAAATCAGCCTACGACGTCGAGATCCGGTGGTCGGACAAGGACTCGGAGACCACAGCCGAACACGAGAGCTCAAGACGGGGGGCGGGCTCCGGTCTTCTCCCGACTCGGGCAAATCGTGGAAGTAGACCGCCGAGGTGAAGCACTTGTCGTCCCAACAGACACGGTGCGTTCACATCGGCAGCACAGGCGCGGTGGGCAGTCCCAACGGACCGACCACATGGAGGACAGTGCCACGACATCCAGCGCTCGGACACCAGACGTCCAAGGGGACGCAGCGTACGCCCGGGAAGTAGAAAGGCAAATCAATGAAGGAAAGGGCCCAGCGGACGTCCCGCGGACTCACGACGGCCGAACACGTGAGGAGCCCAGGGACAACCATAACTACAGCCGGTCGGTGGACCGAGGAGGGGACGGGCGCCAGCGCCGGTCGGTGGACAGGCGCGGCGCCCACGACGTTGCACTGAACATTCGAGGAGAAGGTTCACGCGGAAACAGGGGCGCCGACCCTATTGAGGTTTCGGCAGGACCAGAGCACAACGAAGACAACGGTCTGAGGCCAGGAGACAGGTACACCCTTCGGAACGATGGTGGCAGCATCGTGCTCGTTAATGCTCAGACTGGCCAGACTAGGGTCTACCATGCCGAGCCCGATACCAGGCGTCGTCGCCCTCGGTCAGAGGCGGCCTAGGGGCATGGCGGCCGGAACAAAAGGCTGTCCTCCGAAAGGAGTAACGAGCACGCGGACGGGCCAGACCGGTGGAACCAAACCGCAGAGCCGGCAAAGCGTGTGCATGAAGAACACCGAACGGTGGATCTGAACCGTTCAACTCCTGCGGATTCGAGATTGGAGAAGGCAAAGCGGTCTCCATTCTCCCGAGCCATTGTGGAAGCCGCCCCACCGCGCGGATTCAAAATCCCAAAGTTTGACAAATATGAGCCAACAACGGACGCGATCACCCACGTCCAGCAGTATCGCTTGGTCTCCGAACTCTATGGCCATAGCGACTCCCTCATGTGCCGAACGTTTTCCATGAGTCTCGGGACAGCGGCGCTCCTTTGGTACAGCCAGCTCGCTCCGGGGTCAATAAACGACTTCGATGAGCTGGAGCGCGCGTTCACGTCTTGGTTTGTGACTAGCAACACACAGCCGAAGACGCTCGACGCGCTTGTTAACATGAAGAGGGGCTCGGACGAGACACTGAAGGAGTACATTGCACGATACTGGGAGGTATACAGCCTCGTGGAGGGTTGTGATCAGAAGATCGCTTCTACTTCATTCAAAAACGGACTCGATGATCACTCCGACCTCTTCAAAGAGCTCATGGTGCGACCCCCAAAGAACATGGTGGAATTGATGGAAACGGTGAACCGTTTTCGAGAGCTCGAAGAGTTGCTCTTTGACCGAGCAGCGAAAGGAAATTCCACTAAGAGCACGCCAAGGGACGCGAAGAAGCAAGTAAACAATCTGAGGCAAGGGAGAAATGACCAAGGCGGGGCGTTCGGGAACAGGGGTCCCCGGGACGCCAACAGGAACAGCAAGAGCGGAGGAGGATGGGAGAAGCCCCCCCGAAATGACAATGACTACACTGCCGAAACCACCGTCTTCACTATGCCTATCTACAGGCTGCTGGCAGAAATCGGCAGGAAGCGATGGTTCTATTGGCCGGAAGAGAAGATGGGCTCGGATCCTAACCAGAAAGGAAAGTGCACGTACCACAATGAGGTGGGCCACTATACGACTGGATGCCGACCGTTCAAGGCACACCTCGAGCGACTGGTTGCCGAGGGCCGCTTGGAAGAGTGGATAGACCATGGGCGCACGCCCACCGTGCTTAGGGGGGCAGCCCCCTAGCCGAACCAGCAGACTGTCATCCCACAGCCGCAGGGGCAACAGGCGCAAGGGGATCGAGTGCGTCCGGGGGTGGTCGCCACCATCCACGGCCCGGTCGGGAAGGCCCGAGCCGATTCGTTGCACGAAGAGCTGCAGAGGATGGAGGCGGCCATGCAGGTCATGACGCTCAGTAGAGCGCCGAAGCGAAAGTACGAGGACCCATTAGATCCATACACCATCTACTTTACCGAACAAGATCTGGATGGGCTGCAGCTTCCGCACAACGACGCCCTGGTAATCGAGGTGAGTATCGACCACGTGGAATCCGTCCGACGAATCCTGGTGGATCAGGGGAGCTCCGCTGACATCCTTTACTACTCGGCCTTCAAAGCCATTGGACGAACGCGTGATGAGCTTACCCCCTCCGATACGCCATTAGTTGGATTCTCTGGGTTCCCAGTATACCCGCTCGGTAGCATCACCCTCCCGGTCTGGGCGGGATCGATGCACCTGCAAGTAGAGTTCACCGTGGTAGATTTCCCGAGCCCGTACAACGCCATTTTGGGACGAGGCTGGCTCCACGCGATGGGGGCCATCGCGTCGACCCTCCACCAATGCGTCCGGTTCATCGGCGCGACTGGGAGGCAAGAAACTATCCGAGGCAACCAGATGGTCTCGAAGAGGTGCTTCGTCAACGCCGTTCGCCAAAAGGACAGAAGAGAGGGCAGGCCGCCAAAGCAGGTGCATTGGATTGAGGTCCCCGAATGCACTCCTGTTCTCGACGACGTCGGCTCAAAGGCTGAGGACAAGTCTGTCGAAGAATTGGTCAAGGTGCCCGTCGATAAAGAGGGCACCAGGTACTTCATGCTCGGTTCGGACCTCTCTAACCCCGAGCGAAACGACTTGGTCTCTTTCCTCAAGGATAACATTGAGGTCTTCGCGTGGACTCCGTATGAAATGCCGGGCGTCAGCCCTGATTTCGTCACGCATGCCCTCAATGCCGATCCGGCTAGGAGGCCAGTGGTGCAGAAGTCGAGAAGGTCCTCGGCGATCCACTCCGACGCAGTCCTGGAGGAAGTAGATCGCCTGATTGAGGCAGGGGCGATCCGAGAGGTAATGTACCCCACGTGGCTGGCAAACACCGTGGTAGTCAAGAAGAAGAATGGGAAATGGAGGGTGGGCGTGGACTACACGAACCTTAACAACGCCTGCCCCAAGGACTGTTTCCCCCTCCCTCGGATAGATCAGCTGGTCGATGCCACGGCTGGCCATGCTAGGCTCAGCTTCATGGACGCATACCGAGGGTACCACCAGATCGCGATGGACGTTACAGACGTGGAGAAGACGGCGTTCATTACGCCGAGAGGTACCTATTGCTATCGGGTCATGCCCTTCGGCCTGAAGAACGCCGGGGCTACTTACCAGAGAATGGTCTCCAAGATGTTTGCCAAAGAGCTCGGCGACATCATAGAGGCCTACATAGACGACATGGTAGTAAAGAGCAAATATGCAGAAGACCATCTTTCCCACCTCGGCAGGGTCTTCTCCATCCTCAGGAGGCACAGTCTTAAGCTTAACGCCGAGAAATGCGCGTTCGGGGTTGGGTCAGGGAGATTTTTGGGGTACCTCGTCACGCGCCGAGGGATAGAGGCTGACCCCAACCAGCTGGATGCCATCCAGAAGCTCCGAACGCCGTCGACGATCAAGGAAGTCCAACGACTGACAGGGATGGCCGCCGCCCTCAATCGATTTATAAGCAAGTCATCCGACGCCTGCCGACCGTTCTTCCAATCCATCAAAACCAGCAACAGGGCCTTTGTCTGGAACGCCGAGTGCGACGCAGCACTTGCCGAGCTCAAGAGATACATGTCCCGAGCGCCCCTGCTTGTCATACCAAGGGAAGACGAAGAGCTATATATCTACCTGGCAGTGTCCGACCATGCCGTGAGCTCGACATTGGTTAGGCAAGAGGGTCAGGAGCAGTTCCCGATTTACTATTCGAGCAAAATGATGCTCCCAGCCGAGACCAGATACTTACCAATCGAAAA
The DNA here is from genome assembly GCA_020921065.1 of Vaccinium darrowii. NCBI lineage: Eukaryota > Viridiplantae > Streptophyta > Magnoliopsida > Ericales > Ericaceae > Vaccinium > Vaccinium darrowii. The sequence goes on from CM037156.1 coordinate 1,749,886, forward strand.
GTTGGCACTTTCGCTGGTCACGGCCAAAAGGAAGCTCCTACCCTATTTTCAGAGCCACACGATCGTGGTGATCACGGCATACCCCCTGAAGACTGTGATGCGTAAGGCGGATCTCTCGGATCGGATCTGCAAATGGTCGTTGGAATTGGCCAACTTCGACATCCGGTATGAACCTCGGACGGCGATCAAGGGTCAGGCACTGGCGGATTTCGTTGCCGAGCTCACCCCGCGGTTGGAAAGTGAGCTCCAGGAGAAGATCGCTGCCGAGGATGTCGGGGTCGGGGCGGTCGATGGAGCCACCGCTCCTGACCAATCAGGATTCGTTCTCAAGCGGTCCCCTCCCCGAACGGCTACCATATACACGGGCGAGACTTGGCGCATGCACGTGGACGGCGCTTCAAACAGCCGGGGGGCCGGTGCCGGGATTGTGCTCATCTCTCCCGAAGGGACCCTCCATGAGTACGCTATGAGCATTGGCTTCCCGGCCACGAACAACGAGGCCGAATACGAGGCCTTAATCGCTGGACTCCGCCTTGCCCTCGCTCTCGGGGTTGATGAACTTCAGGTCTACAGCGACTCCCTGCTGGTGGTAAATCAGCTCAACAGCGATTACGGCTCTGGGGAGGCTCGGATGTTAAAATACCTTAGCCATGTCTTGGAACTACAGAAGGGCTTCAAGACCGTCCACTTCTCCCATATCGGCCGAGCTAAGAACGCTCATGCCGACGCGCTTACTGCCCTCGGATCGGCGTGCAACGAGCTCGGAGGAACACGGACAATTACTCTCGGGGAAATAGCGGTGCCAAGCTTCGAGCCAGGCGCCGAAGACGTGATGACCATCGGCGTGCATGGCCCGAGCTGGATGGACCCTGTGGTCTCCTTCCTCCGAGATCAAACCCTCCCCTCGGACAGGAAGGAGGAGCACCGGATCCGATGCCAGTCCTCGTCCTACTTTCTGTCCCCAGCCGGCCAGCTTTATCGACGCACTTACATCGGGCCGGACCTACGCGTGTTACACCAGGCCGAGGTACCCCACGTCCTTCGCGAACTCCATGAGGGGAGTTGTGGCAGCCACTCGGGCGGGCGGACTCTCTCCGAGCGATCCGTTACCCAGGGCTACTGGTGGCCAAAAATGAGGAAGAGCGCTGAAGACTATGTCAAAACATGCGAGGCATGCCAGAAACACTCCCCCATTCTGCACCAGCCTACTATGTCCCTGCAGCCGGTCACCAGCCCATGGCCGTTCGCTCAGTGGGGGCTCGACATCGTTGGCGTCCTCCCAACGGCGCCCGGCGGATTTCGGCACCTAATTACGGCCACGGACTACTTCACCAAATGGGTGGAAGCCGAGCCCTTGATCCATATTACGGCTGCCGAGGTCGAGCAGTTCATCTGGAAGAACATCATCTCTCGGTTCGGCGTACCCTATGCTATCATTTCCGACAACGGCACCCAGTTCGTCGCCGAGGCAATCAAAACGCTTTGCAAAAAGAAGAACATCCGCGTTTATAATTCGACCGTAGCCTACCCTCAGGGGAACGGTCAGGCCGAGGCCTCGAACAAGTCGATCTCGTCCGGCTTGAAGCGTCGTCTGACCAATAAGCGAGGGAAGTGGGTGGAGGAACTCCCTAAGGTTCTCTGGGGCTACCGAATTACCCCTCGGCGAGGGACTGGCCGAACGCCATTCTCCATGGCCTATGGGACGGAGGCTGTCCTCCCGCTTGCTGCGGTTGCTCCATCCGCCCGAACCGAAGCTTTTCACCCGGCGACAAACGACGAGCACCTGGCCTCTGTGCTCGACCAAATTGAAGACCTCCGAGACGAAGCTAACATCAAATATGCTGCATACCAGCAGACGGTCGCTCAGGGTTATAACAAGCATGTTTGCACTCGCCCTTTCAATATCGATGATTTGGTTCTCCGAGCGGTCGTCCAAAAGAAGAACAAGAAAAAGTTTATGCCCAATTGGGAGGGTCCCTATCGTATTGTGGCCAAAGCTGGCTATGGGGCTTACAAACTTGCCGAAATGGACGGCACGACTGTGAGCAATCCGTGGAACGCGTCAAAGTTAAGGAAATTCTATGGGTAGGATCTTATGTTTATCATTTTTGACTTTATAGTGCCCTCGGCAGCTTTTTGTAATGCCTGGGAATCGAGATGTTAATGATAAGATCCTATTTTCGGTTATAAATTTTTTGTTCCCATTTTTGCAAGTCCTCATCCTCGGCTGAAGAGCCGTGTCTAGATCGTTACCGTTCGGTTGAACGACCCTAGCCGCAAAAACGATCATTAACGTTCGGTGGAACGTATGATTGTGCCAATTGGAACAGTGCTAATACGTACATGCGCTCGGGGAAGGTACCCCTGGTCTCGGGACCAACCTATCAAACTGGCTACGGGCTATTGCATTTGGTTATCGCTCGGCGCGAAATTGGACGTTCTTTATGTTCCAACTCTGGTGCTTCGGCGGAGTGCCAGTGAGTAATTTAGCTCTCGGCCAACCGCCGAAGCAGGGGCTGTCATCCATTACCAGTCCGGTGGTTACGATTCGGTTATTACAGTTTCTGTTGCCCACGAAAGCCACTACTTGTGCAATCATTCAAACATTGAAATATTGAATCAGAAAGAAAAGGAAACATCCATCAACTAAACAGAAGTGAAATAGCATTCATGATTGTTCATTACAATAGGCGGGGGGGGGGGGGGGGGGGGGGGGGGGGTCGACCCCGAATACAAAGACTTCAAAAAAAAAAAAAAAAAAAAAAAAAAAAAAACGACGAGAAGACTAGGCCTCGGTTTGGTTAGGCTCGGCAGCAGAATTGTCGGCCGGGGGATCAGTGGCCCGCTCATCCTCGGCGTTACCGCCCTCGGGGGCATCTTCTTCATCGTCGGACGGCATCTCCGGGATTGCAGCCTCGGGGACCGGAGGGATGGACGTCCGCAGCGCAGAATCTACGGGAACGGAGACGATATCATAGGCTGCGGAGAAGGCCTCGGTCCAACAGCCGGCACGACCGAGGAGATACCCCTTCTTGAAGGCCTTCTCCTCGTTATCATTTGCCTCTTTGGCAAATTTCCGAAGCGTCTCCTCCGCCCCTCTGTCGTAGCCGTTCTTGTCGGCGGCGCCCATCATCTCCTCATGATCGTCCTGGGCGTGCTTCAGATCCCTCTCGGCCTTGGTGGCTTTCTCCTCGGCGGCCGTGAGCTTGCTCTCGGCAGTCGCGGCCTTCTCCTCGGCCTCCTTTTGATCACGGCGCGCCTCGAGGAGCAGCCTCTCAAGCTGGTGGCCATCAGCAGCAAGGGTCTCGGCCTTTTTCTTAAGCTCCGCTCCAGCCTTCCGCTCTGCCTCGAGCTTCTTCTCCACCGAGGTCTTCTCAACGCCAAGGTTATACACCTTGTCGCCGAGGGCCAAAGCCGCCTGACCAGCCTGCGAAAGGAAGAAGAATCGATGTTAGAAAGCAGTAATCCGAAAGAGAAGACTCGGTGAAATGTAAGCTGTTAAGTTAAAACCTTACCATCACGATGCTGGTGCAGAGTTCGGAATAGTTGTCGGCCGTGTTCTTGGAGATGGCCTTCATATCCCTCGGCAAGGCGAGGGCCTTCAGCAGGGTCATGGCCGTTTGGCGGTTCTCCCGAACGCTGGCGTTCTTCTTAACCGGCTCGCCGCTGGAGGTCTCAATGACCGGGACCCACGGCACATCCCCCCTCGGGGGAACATCGGCAGGCGTCTCACCGAGCGGCGGAGAGACTACCTGTTTGTCCCTCTGAGCAGCCCCCTTCGGGGGGAACATCGGCAGGTGTACCGCGAGGCGGAGCTGTCGGGCCCGTTGGAGCCTTTTTCGGGGGCTCCGTGCCGACAGCGTCCGGCTCGGTGGTACGAGGCTTCTTCTGAAGGGCGTCGGCCTCAGGGGTACTGCCCGGCTGGCTGCCGGCCGCCTTCTCTGCCTCCTTCCTCTTCCTCTCGGCCCGCTCCTTCCGCTGGGCTTCCTTCAGTGCCGAGGCCCCAGCCATTGAATCTCCGGGTCCACTTCCTGCGATGAAGGACTGGGGAGGCGACTAGTCGTCCTGGGCACGCGCTCACGACCAACGAGATCGGCTCGTGAGATATCGGTATCGAAGTGCCGCACCCGTCGCGGCCCAACCCTCGGCACTGGATCTTTCCCCTTCTTCAGAAAGCCCTTGTAGGAGGGCACGTATCCGAGAATGTCAGGGGCTGTGCGGTTCGGGATCCTGAAGATACGCTCGATGACGTCGTCGTCGGCGTCCTTGGCAAGGTACTTTGTCACGTCCCCGCACTCTGCAATGAAAAGAAAGGAAGCAAATGGTATGAGTGTTCGGCAGTCACAACAGTGCTTGGATAAAGAAAAACATATAGGATAAATGAAGACAAGTACGCGCCCTCGGACTTACTGGGTTTCCCCCGCCGCCAAGGGACGGACCACGAGGATTCGTCTCCGAGGGGTTTTTCATAATTACCCCGAACGATGACCAGTTCGCAGGCGTGCCTCTCCAAGTCAGACAAGCTCCCAATGAGGGGAGGGTACTCGGGTCGTCTCGCAAAATAGTATCGCCCGTAGGCTGGGCTCCTCTGGACCACGTAGATGGCCATGAGATCGCTGAGGCGAAAAGGGATGTTGTGCTGCTTCGACAGCCTCACCACCGAGTTGACGATTCGGTAGACGTTGGTGGCGAGCTGATGCGGAGCCAGCTGGTAGTGATCCAAGAAACGCCTGAGGAGCCTCGGCATTGGGAACGTAAGCCCGCCCTCGCAAATTGCCATAAACGGCACTGTGATCTGCCCTGGGCGGTAGTGGATTCGGCCGTCAGTAGGTCGGGAGATTTCCACGTCCTCAGGGATCTGATAGTCCCTTCGAAACAGGGCGAGCTTCTCGGCAGTCCCGTCAAAGTAATCTCTGACGTACTTACAGACGCCGTGTTTTGGATTCGGCGGCGGGATCGATTCCCACGTAGGGCCATACTCTACGCCCCCGTCCGTATAGACGTCTTCGTCCGCTGTTGGATCCGCGGACTCCTGGGCCTGTCCCTCAGGCACGGTGGTTGCCCCGGACGTCCCTTCCTCCGCCTCGGCAGACTTCCCTTCGAGCTCGTCTTCAGCTACGGGCTCCTCCCTTGAGCCTTCGCCTTCGGAGAACGGCCCTGATTCCTCGACGTCCATCCTGTTGGCCAGGAACGCGTCCACCTCTACCAGCATGGCAGGCTCGGGCTCCTTGAATCCCGCGGTCTCCCTGTCTATCTCCACTACCTCCGGATCCGGAGACCAGTTGACGGGGGAACTTGGGATATCCGCCGGGTCGAGTTGGGGTGACGAGGGGATGTCGCTCGGGAGACCGGTGTCAGGGGCTCGGTTCGGTATTAGGTTCGGCTCAGAGGTGGAGATTTGAGCACCGCTCTCGGCGCGTCTGGCTTCCTCCTCTATCTCCATCCAGCGCTCGGGTGTTATGGCTTGAAGGGGGGTAACGTTCAGCGGTTGGGATTGGCACCTATAATCCCTACCGAGATTCCTTAACTGCTCTCGGACGAGGACGCTTCGGACAAAGTCACTGTACTGAGAGTCGGCGAGGACGTCGTCGGCGGATGAGTCCGAAGAGTCCGAGCTCATCCAGGCGAAAACCTACAGTGCACGGGTGAAACAACCATTAGCGATATGCACAGGTTTAAGTTCAAGAAAAATGCAAGGGTTGAGCTTCGGCCCCTGCCGAGCTCCCCGTACGGCGTTATTTGACCGAGAGTCCGGCCTATCTACTGGCTCTCGGCAAGGACCTAAGGAGGAGGACGCGCTCGGATGTATCACTACCCCTCGGCGAGAAAACGGTGCGCTCGGTGGGGGAACGCTCGGAAGAACACGTTGAGTGTTCTTCAAGCCCAGAATCCGGCGGCCGTGCTCCGCCGCACGATCCGCCGGAAAACTCAAACGAAAACAGAGGCGAGAAAGACTAAAAGCGAAGGACTTCGAAAAACCACCCAAAATGCAGCAAAAACATACCAAAACTACACGAAAATGCAAGAAAACTGATGAGAAGTAGAAATACCTGAGTTTGGACGAAGATCTTGGCCTGAAAACGGAGTCTTGGCGAAGAAAACGACTGGTTGCAGCGGTGGTTGGTGGCGGAGCAGCTCTGGAGCGAGAGAGAGAGAATAACGGTGCTTTCTCTCTCCTCCCTCTCTTGTATTTATAGGGGTAGGGTTAGGCGCCATTATGGCACCGGCTCGGAAGGCCAAGGGACGCCCCCCCCAGATCGTGACACCTGTCCAAACGCGTTCAAATCGTTTGGGCGCAAATCCAAACGACGGCGCCGTGACCACTCAAGCAGCGACGCGTGGCAGAAACGTCAGCACGCGTCACGGATTCCTGAAATGATATGTCAGACGTCCCTTCATGTTACTGTTCGATGTGACGCTCCGAACGCTTACCTCCGAAACGCGTTCGGATAAAGGGACTCGGATCTCTGACAGCCAAGCCCTCGGCCTATTCCGCCGAGCGTGAAACTCTAACCCGTGACGAAGCACATCCGAGCCTATCTTTCCGACCGACCATCCCCGTTGGAATCAACTCCCACATACGTCATCCCTCGGCATGGGAAGTTGATGGGGCTATTGTAGCGGGCGGGTTCATAGGAGTCACAGGAGGCACTCAACCCTCAACTGCGATTAAGCCAAAAAGACCAACTATCTCAGAATCAGCAAAACTGAATGCAGCTCGATCCGTCTCTGTGGTGCCGAGCGTGTGGTCCCCTCGGTGGGGAACGAGGATGGGTGGCCTTGGACGAATATGGGTTTGAGTTACGCATGCCGAGCGAGAGAGCCGAGGACGCGCCTTTCTCCACCTGGCTCTCGGTGTCCTCGGGAACATCAGCCGAGCGATTAGCCGAGCGCCCGGTGTACCGGATCCCTCATTTGCCGAGTCGAATGACCACGTCATGTGAGAGGGCTCGGGTCTTACTTTGTTCGGATGAGGCGTACCAGGTACGCTTCACATTTCACGATGAAGCATTAAATGCGGCAGTCACCTGCTCTGCCACCGCCGCCTGCAGAAGCACGTGGGTGATGGGGAATGTCTCGAGGTGATTTGACTACTCGAACCCACGTGCCGTGACGTTGGCCGGGATATGGCGTCTGTGGCAGAACTCATGGTCACATCACCTGTCATTCCGAGAGCGAATGACAGGCGCGTGAGGGGCACCGAACGCGTGGGACGCACGCCCCTCAGCCTATAAATACCACACTGCATTTACTGCAAGGGGGTTGGACTACTCACTCTCCTCATTTACTACTCTCATAACTCCATCTTTCTCTCTCTAAATCTCCGGCATATTCTTCCTCCGGTGACTGACTTAATCATCGGAGTGCCTTCCCGGACCACCACCATCCGGGTTAGGCACTAACGTGGTTGTCCATTTGCGCAGGTTATCCTTTCCGGTGAGGAGCAGAAGGCTCAGGTGTGAGACACTCCTACTACCACTCATTCAGTCCCAAGAAGGTTCAAAGAGCTCGCTCCGGCGAGAAGCACCCCCACAGATACCCTCTCTCTCATTGGTGGGAGTATGATCCCTCCAATAAAATGTAAATTCAACCCCACCAAATAAGGTAGTGATCCCAGATATGATATATCCATTTGGCAGACTTCATCCACAGCAAAAAGCTTACATGACTGATGAGTGTTTTTTTTTTTTTTGATACGATATAATCAATTACTACTTATATTATTAAGGGTTATTCTATTGTCATTGTCAGCCCAGTAAGCTGACAATAAGGCAACAAAAAAAATGTAAATTTCATTGTACTTTTTACACATTCTTATACACTTTTACATATTTTTATACACTTTTTAAGTTTTAATGTCAGTCTAATGGGTTGATTTTAGAATTTTTCTATTATTAATAACTAGGTCAAATAGTATTTTGGGTTAATTTATGTTGTTACGGTCCAATAAGTTAAAGCTCTAATGGTGTATAATATATGTAGCATTACACATGTAAGTATCAAAACAATCCGGGAAAATGATCATGTTGGGTCGAGGAAGTTTAGTAATCCGCTACAGCGACTCCGAAAGGAAGCCCAGAGAAAAGACCAAGCTAGAATATGGCAACTTTGGCCATTGTATAAGAACATGTGTCATGCTGGAACTTGGAGTATTTTAATATTAAAAACTTGGTTTTTAAGTATTTCATTTATTATTTGGAAATAGTAATTTATTGTTAACTTGGTATATGAGGTTGTATATTCTATTATTGTGGTGGCTAGCTCATACGGTAGAGCTCTTGCAAATTTTCCTTAATAACCTTATCTTTTCCTTGGTGCATCTTACTCTATGTATACATGCATGCATTTTCGGTGTGTGTGGTTGAAGCAAGCCTAAGGCAGTGAGGCCTAGGGCTGTGATCAAGGGTTCTTTCACATATTAATGCTCCATATTTGTATTTTCATATTTTTGTTACACAGAAATTAAAATTACCCAACAAATTAAATGTAAGGGTATTTATACGGTGGAGCTTTGGGCTCAACTTACTTGAGCAGGGTGGTTCGAGCCAACATGACTTATTAGTCGGGCTGATGTGTCCTGGAAGGGACAAGGCATATGGGAGTTCTGCTGCATCAGTAGTGGTTCAAGATTCAACCAACCGCAAAGGGCTTGAATCTCCTTAAAGAAAGCGGGATACCCACGTCTCAGTCCAATATTTGAGCAAATCCATTTTTTTTTTATAATTGTGTAGTATCCACAATGACTTACTTGATATGTAGTAAATAAATATATATAATCATTAAGATTTATTAACAATAATGAATGAGGCTACCTGTAGAATAGAAAATTTGGTTGTGATTTGATTAATTGGCTCAATATTAATTTTTGGCACGAACCCCAACATGTCACGGGGGAATTCTACATGGATAAGCTTGAATTATATTAACCATGTAAACTACTAACAATTACTATGTACTTTAAGCCATATTAGGATGAGGTTGAACAAATTAAAACCCTAGCACAAGACCAACGCACTTTTATCCTTATTGATCGTATAATTTGTCTTCGATGTGAGTGGGACCCTTCAGTTTAGTGGCGCAATCAGAGGGTGGTTTGGTGGTCATGGGGAAGCAAGGAGCTGTCAATGTTGAAAGATTTAAGAAAAAGATATGGCACAATCAATGGAAGAGAAAAAGACTAGAAGGCTCCATCCCCCATACTTTTCTCTACGAAAATGTGCTACACTTCTAAATTCCCTCTTTTTCTCTCAGTCGGTTTACGTGCACATCAACTAATTAATCTCATCCCTAATCCAGTCAAAACAAGGCCATCTACGAAGGGACTGTTAAAGAATATAGACTCACATTACTTGAGGATGAAATGGGTAATCACCTAATATAATGTTGGGCCTCTCTATTTATTATCAATTGATTTTGAGATGGATATAAAATTTTCACAGGGACTACGGAATTCGAAAGGAAATTCTTTCTTGTTACCTAACTTTTGAGAATCGAACCTTAGTTAATTAGGTGCGGAGCATACCCAGGAACCAACCAGACAAGCTCTTTAAGGCAAACTTTTTCTTTCCGAGTATGTAGTAAATGGTGGCTTTACATCCTTTCTTCTAGCCTTTTTCCCTTTGGTGGGCATGCAATGTTTTGCCAAAGTTAAAATATTATGCTGGACTTTTCTCTCCATCTGTTGCCCATAACCATAAAGTCAAGATTTAAAAGGATTCGATATTGTAGTCTTGTTCAAACCATATGTGAGCAATATGACACTTGGTCGTGCTTCTGTTTTATTTTCGCAGTCTCTCTTTGACTTTTGTTTGTGTGTTCATGTGTTACTATACAACAAGGGCATAACATCTCTACAAGTTCAATAGAGATATGTGAACTTTAATTGGGTGTTTGCGATAGCTGTGGATCTATCTATACGATATATAGTATCAAACAAACAGGAGCTAGTGAGGAAGGTGTTGGAAGTATACGTTAGAATTCTGTGAACTCACACAATAGGTGACAATAACATGGTATGATCCATAATATGCGACCATCTAAAAAATAAGAGTTTAAGGAAAACTTATAGAGATTAAGGCAAGCATAAAGTGCTCTCCCTAGAAAATATATGTCTCGGCTTGCACTGAGTGGTATGATGTTTCACTCTCAAGATACAACGATCACCCGAGAAGTTTTGTGTGTAGCTAAAGCTTTTCTTGTGAACCAAGAACCACCCATATGCTCAAATATATGTATCAAGTTCAAAATTATACAAAGATACTTCGTCTATTCCTAAGGAAATTCACAAACTAATACATCATCTATTTTTGTAAGTAGCTCACTTCAATTATATAGTAAAATCAACCACAAATGCAATTAAACATTGCATATGATATGAATTACATAGCATAATGATTGGGAGTTAGAAATATATACAACAATAATACATCATCTCTTTTTGTGACTAGCTCACTTCAATTATATAGTAAATCAACCACAAATGCAATTAAATATTGCATATGATATGAATTACATAGCATTAATGATTGGGAGTTAGAAATATATACAACAATAATACATCATCTCTTTTTGTGGCTATCTCACTTCAATTATATAGTAAAATCAACCACAAATGCAATTAAACATTGCCTATGATATGAATAACATAGCATAATGATTGGGAGTTAGAAATATATACAACAATAATACATCATCTCTTTTTGTGACCAGCTCACTTCAATTATATAGTAAAATCAACCACAAATGCAATTAAACATTGCATGTGATATGAATTACATATCATAATTAATGATTGGGAGTTAGAAGTTTTTGTACTTTTTAGAGGGACACATCGTCCTTTTTAGAGATTTAAAAACCTAAATAGAGGTGTGGGTCTCCAAATATAGAGACCCACACCTCCATTTTGGTCTCTAAATCTCTAAAGATGAGTCCCTCCAAAATTCTCTCACAAAATACAACAAGTTAAAGAAAAGATGAGGTAAATTACAAAATCTTCCATCAATATATATGTCACATCCCATCTCTAAAATGGATATATATAGATGCATTGAAGATGCTCTAATGTTGTAATGGGAGTCCCTTAGTGAAGCAATGCACTACGGGGTTGTGGCACTGCATCTCGTGAGGAGCTTTCTAGATATTGGCCTCCTTTGGATAAAAAACTTCATCCAGATTATTGGTTTTGAGCTTTCTAGATATTGGCCTCCTTTGGATAAAAAACTTCATCCAGATTATTGGTTTTTTGGTTTTTTGTCAAATAATCCAAAAAACCGGTTTGGTTTTTTCTTAAACTTAATCCAAATTATTCCCTCCTTTGGCTAATAATCCAGATTATGGATTATTGGATTATTCGTTTGTCCTTATTCAAAAAAATTTGAGTTTTGACCATAATTTTATATTTGTTAGATTCGTCTCGTCGAGAGGAATCCAGAAACCACAAAATCTTGATGCAAAACTAACGAATGCAAAAAAAAATTTGAATAAGGACAAACGAATAATCTGGATTATTGGATTATTACCCAAAGCACTCTGATTTTTTGGATTAAAATTATTACCCAAAGCACTCTGATTTTTTATACCCAAAAAACTGGATTAAGTTTTTTACCCAAAGGAGGCCAGTTGTTGTCAGGATCTAAACTATTCATTTATAGTGTTCGTCAAGCACTTCGTTCGCTGGAAAAATCAAGTGTATCCAATATCGACAATCGTATGATCGGACAATATATGCTTTTTGAACTGAATGGTTAGTGTGATTCAAATAATGAACCACTATATGATGAACTTTTCTAGATCACGTGGTCATAAATGTTCTTTGAACTTGATTTTTTGAACAATTATAGTGCTCGACAAACTCTATAAAGGTTACTGGGTCATAAATGTTCCTCAGCTACGTGTATTTGTCCCTCCTTATGAAGTTAGAACGTAGACATAGACAATCACCGGGCTGGGCCTAACAGACTGAGATACCTCTTGACATTGGAACCCAACAACTTAGGCTATGGTAACTAAGCTAGCCCTTGATTCAACAGGAGAGGTTAAATGCGGTAATTGGATGGTACCGTTGTTAAGGAAATGACAACGTAAAAACATCGGTAATCTTTTTGCGCGTTTTTCTGCTACTCATGAAAATTTCTATTTCTTTGTTTAATTAGCCATTCAAGGAAATTTACTAACTAAATATCTCCGTGCCTTTCTCACAATCTCTCCGTTTCACAGGAAACCGCAAGGTTTGAAACCAGTATAAGCCAATTGTAAATCAATGTCCAGATGTGTTTCCTTTTAAGAATCAGAAGGTAAATCAATGCCAATAAATTTAAGAACAATGACAATTTCCAGTTTTGAGGATTAAGTGATGGGGGTTGGGCTTGGGGGGTCAATTTTGGATGCTATAAAGAATAGCCAGCTACCTACAGTCATCCAGGTTTCTGAGTCTTGGCCATTTGATTTTTTCAGAAGATTTGAGGGAATCTGTAGCGGCCGGGGGCCAAAGGGGTCGTTGCCCTCGGCCGGACCCCTGACCCGGGGGGGAGGGGGCAAAATGGACCCTCTTGCTAGAAGGGAGCCACGCGCGGCAATATCCCCGCGGACGATGGCCTCGGTGGATCACTCCCCTCGGGAAGAACTCTCCAGTGACCCCAGGGACCTCGGACTGCTGCCTCGGCACGCCCGGGAGAGCGTCTGCCGAGGCCACCCCCGGGCCGGGTCGGTTGACCTCGGCGCCGAGGGAGAAGGTCACGTCAGGTGTCAAGGGGGCTCGATCGAGGCACCCCTGGCAGTCTGAGTGGCTCATTAATGGTCTCAACCACTGCGCATGGGCCGCAGCTGTGGCAGGCCACCAACCCCCCACAGGCTACGCCTGCAGGGGGACTAGACTGATGGGAATGTCAGTGACAGCGACAGGTGACGACTCCGGGACTGCAGCTCCCGAGGTGCCGTTTGTGCGACGTGCGTCGATCCATGCATTTAATGCCTTGGGAAGGACGGGGCGCGTGGAGCCCCCGAGGGCGTGGGGGACACGCGCCCCCTCGCCTATAAATAAGGCACTCCGCCTCCTGAATAAGGGTTGGAACATCTCTCTACCTTATACTTCCAGCTACTCTCTCTCTCTCTCTCTAGAACTCTCCACAGCTCTCTTCCTCCAGTCGCTGACTTAACCATCGGAGTGCCTTCCCGGACCACCACTATCCGGGCTAGGCGCTAACGTGGTTGTTCCCTTGTGCAGGTTCTCCCCAGGCGTAAACCAGCAGCTCCGGCCACCTTCTCCGGCGCTCCCCCCTGGACCCCAGTAAGGACCAAGTCCGCTCCTCCTCTACTTGATCCCAGCAACCCAAAAGAGGTCATTCCGGTGAAGAGCTTCCCCACAATTGGCGACTCTGCTGGGGATCTGAGTTCTCTCCCAGCCTCTCTTTTCTCTTTAAAGTGGTGGCCCTTCAGCCTTCCATAACCCTCTTCCACACCCTTCCTAGAGTTCCTAGAAGATGACGGACCTCACTCTTGGCTTGGATGCGTTCAATGCGGCCGGAGAATACGTCAACAGCACTGACCGCAACAGGTACCGCCAAGTCAGGAGCGACTTGGGGCTTACCCTCTCCCCCGTCCTCAACCGCGACGGAACAGTCACGGTGGCGTCCAACGGCGCCGGCCCCAGCAACGCTAGGGCGGGGAACGTTTTGTTCAGTATGAACGGGGATGTGGTCTCCCTTGACCACCTTACGGCATCCGCTCGGACGGAGGCACTGCCTCCTCCTCCCCCCCTTACCGTTGAGGCCGAGTTGGCCCTGTTGAGAAAGGAGGTGCTGGCCATGAAGCAAGCCAGAAACCAACCCACAACCTCGAAGTCTGGTGGACGAACGAGGACCAGAAGACCCCCGCCAAGCACGAGGAGCGGGGGTGAAAGAGCACCAGTCTTCAGCCGCCTCGGTCCAGTTATAGAAGTGGATAGCCGAGGGAACACCTTCGTCATCCCCCAGGAGCTCGCCCCCTCTCGGGGGCGGCGGAGCCAGGGGGAGCCGACGAGACAGACCGAGTACCCGGAGGACAGCGCTACCGCCTCGAGCGCTAGAACTCCGGACATCCGCAGAGACGCCGAGTACGCCCGGCGGGTTCACAGGGACCTAAATAAAGGCAAGGGCCCAGCTGGAGCACGTGACGTACGCCGGGAGGCTGGCGCAGGAGACCCGTCGGCAACCCGAGGAGACTTCCGAGGCCAAGGCCGATCGGTTGATCGGGCTGGTGGCTGCCCCCCCGATCAGTCGATGGATCGACGGGGGGCTCGGGAAGCTCGCCTCCGGGACGACCGACGGGGCCAGAACGAAGAGGGTGTCACCCTTGCGGCTACTTCGGCAGGGAGGGCTGGCAAAAGCCACGACCAAGGGCTCGACCCGGGGGAAAGGTACGAGCTCCGCCACCAAGGCGGAAGCATAGTGCTCGTCAACACTCGGACGGGAGACACGAAGGTCTACCACCCCGAGCAGGAGGCTAGGCAGGAGTACACGAGGGACGACGCCCGGGCCGTCCGAGACCCGCGTGTGAAGAGACGCTCATCCGAGAGGAGCAACGTGCATGTCGACCACGAGGTCCGACATAGGCAGGATGTGCCACCCAAAAGGACCTGTGGGGTATACCAAACAGTTGACCTCAACCGACCCGGGGGCACCCAGTCCGACTCTCGGCTGGAGAAGGCCAAGCAGTCACCCTTCGTAGCCGAAGTCTCGGAGGTTGTCCCTCCTAGGGGCTTCAAGATCCCCAAGTTCGACAAGTACGAACCCACCACGGACGCCATTACCCACATGCAACAGTACCGGTTGGTATCCGAGCTCTACGGACATGGCGATGCCCTCATGTGCAAAACTTTTTCCATGAGCCTCGGGACCACCGCCCTCTTGTGGTATAGCCAGCTAGCCCCGGGGTCGATCGCTGACTTCGACGAGCTGGAGCGCGCGTTTACTTCTCGCTTCGTGACTAGCAATACGCAGCCGAAGACGCTCGATGCCTTGGTAAACATGAAGAGAGGGTCGGACGAGACCCTCAAGGAATACATCGCCCGGTACTGGGAGGTGTATAGCCTGGTCGAAAACTGCGACCAAAAGGTGGCCGCCACCTCGTTCAAAAACGGCCTGGAGGACTCCTCGGATCTCTTCAAGGACCTCATGGTGCACCCCCCCAAGGATATGACCGAGCTCATGTGCACCGTGGACAGGTACCGCGAGCTAGAGGAGTTCTTGGTAAACAAAGCTTCCAAGGGGGGGGGGGGGCAGCAGGACCTCCTCGAGGGAGGGAAAGAAGCAGGTCAATAACGTCAAGAAGGGCGGAAGAAGTGAACAAGGTGGCGGGGGCGGTAGCAGGGGCTACCGAGACAACAGTAGCAGAGGCGGCAACGGCGGGGGAGGATGGGAAAAGCCCCCCAGGAACGACAATGATTACGTGGCCGAGACGACCGTCTTCACGCTACCAATCTACAAGCTGCTTACGGAGATCGGTAGAAAAAGGTGGTTCCTCTGGCCAGAAGATAAGATGGGGTCGGATCCGACCCAGAGGGGCAAGTGCACCTATCACAATGAGGTGGGGCATTACACGACCGGTTGCCGACCGTTCAAAGCCCATCTGGAGCGTTTGGTGGCCGAGGGGCGACTGGAGGAATGGATCGACCGCGCCAGGACCCCGACCCCAGCCCAGGGGGCACCCCGTCCTCCCCCTATACCGCAAGGGCAGCAGGTCCAGCCGGGGGGGCAGCGAGGACGGGGAGGAGTCGTCGAGACGATCCATGGCCCGGTGAGCAAAGACAAAGCCGAGGCCATGCACCAGGAACTGGCCAAAATAGAACAGGGGATGCAGGTACTCTCAATCGGGCAAACCCCGAAGAGGAAGTATCAGGAGCCCGAGGATCCCTACACCATCTCCTTCACCGAGCTGGATTTAGAGGGGATACAGCTTCCCCACGAGGATGCCCTCGTGGTTGAGGTCGGGATCGGCGACATAGACGTCAGGAGGATACTTATTGATCAGGGGAGCTCCGCGGACGTCCTCTACTATTCGGCTCTAAAAGCCATTGGACGGACGCGTGACGAGCTAGCCCCTTCTGACACCCCGTTGGTGGGCTTCGCAGGGCACCCTGTGTACCCCCTCGGGAGCATCACCCTCCCGGTCTGGGCGGGGTCGATGCAACTAGATGTGGACTTCACGGTGGTGGATTCCCCGAGCCCCTACAACGCTATCCTCGGTCGCGGGTGGCTCCACGCCATGAGGGCGATCGCCTCCACTCTTCACCAGTGCATCCGTTTCATCGGAACGACCGGGAAGCAGGAGACCATTTGGGGGAACCAGATGGCCTCCAAGAAATGCTTCGTGAACGCTGTCCGGGTAAAGGACAGAAAAGAGAGCAGGATGCCGAGGCAGGTCCAGTGGATCGAAATGCCGGAGTCCACGCCTGTCCTCGACGACGTCGACTCCCTGGCCGAGGAGAAGGCAATCGAGGATCTCGTCAAGGTACCGATAAGCGAGGACGGCAGCAGGTACTTTATGGTAGGCTCCGAGCTCTCTAATCCCGAGCGTAACGAGCTGGTTTGCTTCCTCAAGGACAACGTAGAGGTTTTTGCGTGGACTCCGTACGAGATGCCGGGCGTTAGCCGAAATTTCATCACGCATAAACTCAATGTTGATCCAGCTAGGAAACCGGTAGTGCAGAGGCCGCGGCGGTCCTCGGCCATCCACTCGGATGCTGTGGTGAAGTCCAGAGGCTCCTCGAAGCCGAGGCCATCAGGGAGGTCCAGTACCCCACCTGGTTGGCCAACACTGTGGTGGTCAAAAAGAAGACCGGCAAGTGGCGGGTTTGCGTAGACTACACCAACCTCAATGATGCATGTCCGAAAGATTGCTTCCCGCTCCCTCGTATAGACCAACTGGTGGACGCCACCGCCGGACACGCCCGCCTGAGCTTCATGGATGCGTACCGAGGGTACCACCAGATAGCTATGGATGAGACGGACGTGGAAAAGACGGCCTTCATCACGCCAAGAGGGACTTACTGCTACCAGGTAATGCCCTTCGGCTTGAAAAACGCAGGGGCCACTTACCAGAGGATGGTCTCCAAGATGTTCCAGAGGGAGCTCGGGGACATCATGGAGGCGTATATCGACGACATGGTGGTGAAAAGCCAGCTTGCGGAGGACCACCTGAGCCACCTCGGTAGGATCTTCGCCATACTGAGAGCGCACAAGCTACGGCTCAATGCCGAGAAGTGCGCCTTCGGGGTCGGCTCGGGCAAGTTCCTCGGGTACCTGGTCACCAGGCGTGGGATAGAAGCGGACCCCAATCAAATCGCTGCTATCTAGAAACTCCGAGCCCCGACGACCATCAGGGAAGTCCAGAGGCTCACTGGGATGGCGGCGGGCCTCAATCGCTTCATTAGCAGATCTTCGGACGCCTGCCATCCATTCTTCGAATCTATCAAGACTAGCAAGAGGGCGTTCCAGTGGGACGCCGAGTGTGACAGGGCTCTTGCCGAGCTCAAGGGGTACATGGGGAGGGCCCCCCTCCTGGTCACCCCGGGGGAGGGAGAGGACCTCCACCTATACCTGGCAGTGTCGGACCACGCGGTGAGCTCGGCGCTCGTCCGGCAGGAGGGGCAGGACCAACAGTCCATTTACTACTCCAGCAAGACCATGCTCCCAGCCGAGACGAGGTACTTGCCGCTGGAGAAGCTGGCGCTAGCCCTCGTTACGGCGAAGCGCAAGCTCCTCCCCTACTTCCAATGCCACACGATCGTAGTCATAACCGAGTACCCCCTTCGGGCTATACTTCGAAAAGCAGACCTCTCGGACAGAATCTGCAGGTGGTCGATGGAGTTGGCAAACTTCGATATCCGTTATGAGCCTCGGACGGCTATCAAGGGGCAGGCACTGGCAGACTTTGTGGCCGAGCTCACTCCGAAGTTGGAGGCCGAGGCGCAGAAAGCTGGACCGGCGAATTCTGCCCCCGGCGACCCCGTCCCTGCACAGCCCGGCTTCGTCCTCAGGAGGTCACCCCCGCGAAAAGCGACAATATACGCCGGCGATTCCTGGCGAATGCATGTCGACGGGGCCTCCAATAGCCGAGGCGCGGGGGCCGGGATAGTCCTTGTGTCCCCCGAGGGCACCCTCCACGAGTGCTCCATGAGCATTGGCTTTCCTGCCACCAACAATGAGGCCGAGTACGAAGCCCTTATTGCTGGTCTCCGGCTCGCCTTGAACCTGGGCATTGAAGAGCTGCAGGTCTACAGCGACTCCATGCTGGTGGTTAGCCAGCTTAACAGCGACTACGGCTCCGGCGAAAGCCGCATGCTTAAATACCTCAGCCATGTCTTGAAG
Organism: Vaccinium darrowii; assembly: GCA_020921065.1. Taxonomy (NCBI): domain Eukaryota; kingdom Viridiplantae; phylum Streptophyta; class Magnoliopsida; order Ericales; family Ericaceae; genus Vaccinium; species Vaccinium darrowii. The sequence goes on from CM037156.1 coordinate 1,768,230, forward strand.
CTGCAAGAAGATTTTAAGAAGGTAGAATTTTGGCACATCGGCCGAGGCAGCAACGCTCATGCTGATGCCCTCGCCGCCCTCGGCTCGGCCTGCTCCGACATCGGGGGCTCCCGGTCAATCATCCTGGGGGACATCCCCACCCCCAGCTTCGAGCCTGGCCAGGAGGACGTCATGTGGGTTGCGCCAACAGGTCCAAGCTGGATGGACCCCTTGGTTGCCTACCTGCGCGACGAAAGGCTCCCGCAGGACAGCAAGGCGGCTCATCGGGTTCGGTGCCAGGCGGCCTCGTACTTCCTCTCACCAGCTGGACAACTCTACAGGCGCACCTGCATTGGTCCCGACCTTCGAGTCCTCCACGAGGAAGAGGTGCCCCTGGTCCTGCACGAGTTGCACGAGGGAAGTAGTGGCTGCCACTCAGGCGGGCGATCCTTGGCCGAGCGTGCCGTCTCCCAGGGTTATTGGTGGCCCAAGATGAGGGCGTCTGCCGAGGACTACGTTCGGAAGTGTGGAGCCTGCCAAAAGCACTCCCCCATCCTCCACCAGCCCACCCTCTCCCTCAACCCGGTCACCAACCCGTGGCCGTTTGCGCAATGGGGACTGGACATCGTCGGTGTGCTCCCAATCGCCCCAGGCGGCTTCAGACACCTCATCACCGCCACGGACTACTTCACCAAGTGGGTTGAGGCCGAGCCCCTCATCCACATCACCGCAACTGAGGTGGAACACTTCATCTGGAAGAACATCATTTCCAGGTTTGGCGTCCCGTATGCTATCGTCTCGGATAACGGGACCCAGTTTGTGGCCGAGGCTATCAAGACGCTCTGCAAAAAGAAGAGCATTCGCGTCTATAACTCAACGGTGGCGTACCCCCAGGGGAACGGCCAAGCCGAGGCCTCCAATAAGTCAATCTCTGCTGGCCTCAAGAGGAGGTTGACTAACAAACGAGGCAAATGGGTTGAGGAGCTCCCCAAAGTCCTCTGGGGCTATCGAACCACTCCACGCCGGGGGACAGGCCGAACGCCCTTCTCGTTAGCCTTCGGCATGGAAGCGGTCCTCCCCCTTGCAGCCACGGCCCCAACGGACCGTACCGAGGATTTCCACCCTGCTACTAACGAAGAGCACGTCGCCTCGGAGCTTAACCATGTCGAAGACCTCCGCGAAGAAGCACACATCAGACACGCAGCCTATCAACAGGAGGTTGCTCGGGGGTACAACAAAAACGTCAGGGTCCGCCCCTTCAGTGTCGACGACCTCGTCCTCCGCCAGGTGGTCCAGAAGAAGCATAAGAAGAAGTTCATGCCTAATTGGGAGGGCCCGTTCAGGATCACCGCCAAAGTTGGCTATGGGGCGTACAAGCTGGCCGAGATGGACGGCACGGTCGTGAGCAACCCATGGAACGCCTCCAAGCTCCGAAAGTTTTATGGGTAGCCCATTACTCTTGTTCAGTTTTTATGCTACCCTTGGTCAATTTTTGTACACCAAGCAGCCACAATTTCAATGAACATTTCTCGTTAAACATACTTTGGGTACCCTAACGGTTCGGCGAACCACCACTCTACCCCTGTGCTCGGTGGAGCAGGGACCAGACCGTTTGGTCTCGGATGATTCCTAGTTGAAGCCCTCGGGTTGTACTACCAAGCCTTGTTATCATCCAACCCCCCCCCCTGCCAATACAGGCTCGGGGGAGAATGCTGGTTAGTGTTCGGCTCCGGCCACCTCGGCTAAGGTCCGAAATCGGGGGCTATCGAAGCAATTCCCCACCTCAGCCGAGGTCTATCCAACCACGCTCGGTGGCGCTAACGTGTTGGGTCTCGAAAGTTTTGCCCGTCCTCAGTTGGCTATGGCCCCCGAGGCACGAGCGCACCGGCGCGGGCTTGGGAGAGTCGCCCCTTAGTTGGTGCTCGGTCAAGACAGCCGCCTCGGCTTAGATGCGCCACTAGGGGCTATCTTGAACCGATCCCCAACTTAAGTCCAAGTTTCTTCTCAAGCTTGTCTTCGGCAGAAAGCAAGCGTTCCTTACTTCCTCCCGAAGAGGGGCTATTTACCAGAGATCGGCTCGGCCTAAACTATTATCATTACTTGGGAGTTAGAGAAATTGAAGTCGATCGAAATGAAATTAATTGAAATCATAATAACTGAAGGAAAAAGGAACATTCATTCATTCAACGTCAAAATTGGGGCTCGGCCATGGTGCATTGTTCGTTGCCGACCCCCTGAATACCTGTTTAATTACAAAAATCTGAGGACTGGTCAAAGCCACAGAGTTCGGCGCCAGCCTCAATAAAATAAAAACAAAAGCCTAGATCTAAACCCCCGGGGCCTCGGAGTGATCGCCCTCGGTGCCATCTTCAGCGTCCTCAAGATCGTCCATCGGCATCTCCGGGACTTGGGGCTCGGGGGTCGGAGGGACAATCCTGGCCTCGGCTTCAGGAGGAGCGTTGCAGGCGTCCACGCCTCGGAGGTAGGCCACGGGGAAGCAGTCCTTGTGGCCGAGGCGATACCCCTTTTCAAAGGCTCGAGCCTCCATATCCTCGGCCTCCTTAAGGTACTGCTTCCTGGCTTCCTGTTCCCCCCTCCGGTAGCCGTTGTCATTGGCCGCGGCCAGCATGTCAGCCTGGGCAGCCTGGAGCTCGACAATCTTGTCCTCGGCTGCTTTGGCTCGGTCCAGGGCTTCTTTGGCTCTGTCCTTGGCAGCCTTGGCGCGCTCCTCCGCCGTCCTGGCATCCCGCTCGGCTGCAGCAGCTTTGTCCTCGGACGCCTTGATCCGCCCCTCGACACCCTCCTTCTCAAGGCTGAGGTCGGCCATCTTCTTCCCGAGCCCCTCCAGCTCCGACTTCAATCTCGCCGAGGACTGGCGTTCCTCCTTCAGCTTGGCCTCGGCGGCCTTCGACGCCTTGCGCAATGCCACCACCTTTTTGTGGGTGGCAATAGAGGCCTGGCTCGCCTACAGGGAAGTGGTGTGGTCAGTACCAAGCATGAAGAATAAAAGAATATGGACTCGGGGAGTAGGAAGTTACCTTGACTAAGCTGCTGTGCAGCTCCAGGAAGTTGTCATCGATGCTGGAGGCGTCGAGGGCAGACATATCAACAGGGAGGGCCAGTCCCTTCAGAAGAATGTTGGCCATCTCGGGGTTCCTCTGGACGCTGTCGGCCCTCGTCAGAATGACCCCACTGCGGCCCGAGAAGATAGGAGCCCAAGGCTCGGCAGGAGGTGCAACCTCGGAAGCTCCCCCTGACCCTCGGCCAGATGTTACTTGCCTCCGACCCTGAGGTTGGGCAAGAGGTTGCTGTTGTTGAGCCTCGGGGGCAGGGTGCGAGGCGTGCACGACGGCGGCTGGAGGACGATCGCCGCGGAGCTCCTTGAGTGGTCTCGGAGGGGAAGTTGGAGTGAGCTCCTCGCCTTCCCTGGGACGCTTTGCTGCGGGATCTTCACCACTCCCCGGAAGCTCCTCTCTCTCTCTCCGCAGCCCCGAGCCCCTCCCAGGCTGTGGGGCGCGCCCTCGGCGAGCCCGTTGCTATTGTTGCCTTAGCTGGGTTAGAGAGGGTCGCGCTGCGTCCGCCGCCATTAATCGCCTCGGATGTCGTTCTCGGCCCCAAAGTTGCTCCAAGTCCTCGTCCGGGAGGGTAGCTCTCACTCTCCTCCTTCGGTTGCTGGCTCTTGGTGATTTGCCCCTGTGAAGGAAGCCGTTGTAGCTCAGCTCGTATCCGAGGAGAAGATGGGCTTGCTGCTGCCCGTGGGTGTAGAGAGCTTGGATCACGCCGTCGTCCGAGAGCTCGAGTAGCCTCTTGTTGACAGCGCTCGTGTCTGCAATAAAGAGAAACAAGATAGCTCGTTAGTCCTCGGCAAAAACAATAAGCGAGTAGTACAGAATAAAATGGGAAGGACTTGGCTTACTGGGCTCTCCTCGGCGGTGATTGAGGGGCCAGGTGTGGGGCTCCTCGGGGGCCCACGTGTAGTTCCCCCGCACCGTAACGTAATTGTACTGGTGCTCCTCGGAGTCATACAGGTCCCCTATCAGATGGTCGTACTCGTTCCGTACGGCAAAGTAGTACCGCCGGAACTTCGGGCTGAGGGCCGTGAGATAGATCCCGAGGACGTCGTAGACCGTCGCTGGGATGTTGTATTGCTCGGCCAGCCTCAGCACCGAGCACAAGACCCGGTATATGTTGACGACCACCTGATGGGGGCCGAGGTCGTAGTAGTAGAGCAGCTGCCGGACGAGCTTCGGGAATGGGAACCGCAATCCCCCCTCAGTGATCGCCATCAGGGGGACGGTGATGTGGTCCTCCCCGTACTGGATCCTGTCGCAGAAGTGGAGCTCGATTTCCACGTCGTCCGGGATCTGATACCTCTCCCGGAATGCTGCCAGGCGTTCGGGATGATCGGGGTCGAACTCCTTGACATAGGGGCACTCGTCGTCCCCGAGCTTGGGGAGGGGAACCTCCTCCCAATCCTCTCCGAGGGCGAGTAGGCAGGCCTCGGCTCGATGGGCCCTCGGGGGTGGGTCTTCCCCCTCTCCTGTCTCTGGCGGAGCGGGGTCCGACGAGCCGCTCCGACCCGCGTCTTCTTCCTCGTTCCCCAGATCGACGATCTCTATGGGGTCGCGGACAGGCCCGAATATCTCCACCTCGGGCGATTCAGGGGCCCTCGGGGAAGTTGGACGCTCGGCGGCACGGGACGTAGAGGCCCCGGAGCCAGTGTTTGCTCTCTCTTCTTCCATTCTGTTCCAATCCTCGGGGTAGATTGTTTGGAGAGGGGGGATGTTGAGCACACTCGGGGGACGGTTTCGGTATCGGTTGCCGAGCTCCCGGATGTATGCTACCGTCTCCTCGTCTAGATCTTCGTCGCTGTCAGAGATGACGAAGGGCTCGTTGCTCATCCAGCCGAGAACCTAAAAGAACGCACGAAGAAACCCATCAGCTATATGCATTAAGGGTATGGGTGCCGTGCGTGTAAGGTGAGCTCGGCTAAACCGAGTGGACCGCCCACTCGATTGACTCTCGGCTGGACCTGAGACGTGGTGTGTGCGCTCGGGAAAAGGACGCGGTCCTCGGCAGGGTGCCTCGGAAGAACAGGTTGAGTATTCAACCTGTCCTCGGAAGAACACGTTGAATACTCAACCTGCCCAGATTCCGGCGGCCGTGCTCCGCCGTGGGACTCGCCGGAAAACTCAAACAAAACAGAGGACAACTTCAAAACGCCAAAAACGGACCAAAACTGGTCAAAAAGGCGAGAAAAAGGCATAAAACAGTGAGAAAACAACGATAAACATCGATTTACCTCGAGTTTTGGTGCTAGAAGTGGCTGGGAATCAAGATCTGGCCTCGAAACGCTTCGTCTTCCATGGCGGCGTGAATTCTCTCCAGTGGACAGCGAAATCTCAGAGCAACAGTGCTCTCTCTTTCTCCCCGAGGTTCTATATATAGGGGGGATGAGGGCTGTCACTCGTCGCAATTAATGAGGAGCGCAGGCGTCGGCTCGGGAAACGGCGTGGCGGCTCGGCGGACCAATCAGCGCGTGACACCTGTCCGCCTCGTTCAAAACTTTCTGGCGCGAATCCCATGCACCGGCGCTCGGACGAATGCCGAGCTGACACGTGGCAGCTGACGCCAGTCCACGTCAGGGAATCTCTGACATCGGATAACCCAACGGTCACATCATGTCCTTTCGAATTCGAGGCGGGGTGACGTCCCGAGCGTACGGCTCGGGGGGACGTCGTCCTCGGCAAAGACTCGACACACCCACCGCCGCTCGGATTGGTCAACTCCCTCATCCAGGACCGCCGGGTAAGGAAGTTGAGGGGCTATTGTAGCGGCCGGGGGCCAAAGGGGTCGTTGCCCTCGGCCGGACCCCTGACCCGGGGGGGAGGGGGCAAAATGGACCCTCTTGCTAGAAGGGAGCCACGCGCGGCAATATCCCCGCGGACGATGGCCTCGGTGGATCACTCCCCTCGGGAAGAACTCTCCAGTGACCCCAGGGACCTCGGACTGCTGCCTCGGCACGCCCGGGAGAGCGTCTGCCGAGGCCACCCCCGGGCCGGGTCGGTTGACCTCGGCGCCGAGGGAGAAGGTCACGTCAGGTGTCAAGGGGGCTCGATCGAGGCACCCCTGGCAGTCTGAGTGGCTCATTAATGGTCTCAACCACTGCGCATGGGCCGCAGCTGTGGCAGGCCACCAACCCCCCACAGGCTACGCCTGCAGGGGGACTAGACTGATGGGAATGTCAGTGACAGCGACAGGTGACGACTCCGGGACTGCAGCTCCCGAGGTGCCGTTTGTGCGACGTGCGTCGATCCATGCATTTAATGCCTTGGGAAGGACGGGGCGCGTGGAGCCCCCGAGGGCGTGGGGGACACGCGCCCCCTCGCCTATAAATAAGGCACTCCGCCTCCTGAATGAGGGTTGGAACATCTCTCTACCTTATACTTCCAGCTACTCTCTCTCTCTCTCTCTCTAGAACTCTCCACTGCTCTCTTCCTCCAGTCGCTGACTTAACCATCGGAGTGCCTTCCCGGACCACCACCGTCCGGGCTAGGCGCTAACGTGGTTGTTCCCTTGTGCAGGTTCTCCCCAGGCGTAAACCAGCAGCTCCGGCCACCTTCTCCGGCGCTCCCCCCCCCCCCCCCCCCCCCCCCCCGGACCCCAGTAAGGACCAAGTCCGCTCCTCCTCTACTTGATCCCAGCAACCCGAAAGAGGTCATTCCGGTGAAGAGCTTCCCCACAGAATCAATCACTTGCTCTTATTGAACCAATCTCACTTAAAGAGGACCACCTTTTCAACCTCAGTGAGAAAAAAGACGGTTCTCGCCACTCTTCATTTGAGACCGGTGTAATCTTAAGAGGTTGGTCTGGTAGTCAAGACTTGAGAGTGAGGAGTTTGTTCCTTTCTAAGATCACAGTTTTGGAACCTTGGAGTTAGTACCAATTCCGTTGGAGCCTCCGGAAGTTTGTCCAATCGTTAACTCTAGGAGTCTGGGATTAGTTGAGGTATGCACAAGCCGACCCTAAGGGCATCCACGGTAAACTCTTAAAATGACTCCTAGGTGAGATTCCTAAAATTTAGCAAGCCATTTGATCAATTATGGTCTTCAATGGGCTCCCAATACAACCTCCTAATGGTGGCTCCTAAGCATGGCTCCAAACCCACTAGCTAAATCTAACTAGCCTTGTAGCTAGCTCCAAGTGAGACTCAAGCCCTTTTAATCCCTTTATTATGGGACCCACACTTTTTTTGTTACTTTCTTCAGAAAATGGAAAATTTTCTTGCTAGTCCATTGGGTGCACGTATGCTCTTTTTATTTAGCAAACTCTAGGAGTGTCAAATGGACCCCAATTAGGCTTATGTGTACACCTTAAGAGTCAACTTAGGAGCCATTTTTAGAGAGCTCACTGTGGATGTCCTAACATCTTATTATATAAAACAAAAGGATTTGGGACCTGTGTTGTGACAGCAACATGGGTCGGGAGATGTCGTCTTGGCAAACATTATGATACAACCAAATCCCAGTTAGGGGCAGAGGCAGAGGCAGAAAATTTTATGTTTTCGCTACAAGAATGCAGAATTTTTTTACAGTGGATCAGTCAAAAACTTAAAAAGTTAAAATCTTGTATGGTGGGTGGAAACTGGAAAGTGCTTTGAGTTGTTAGAAATCAGAATCTCACGTGGGGTCAATATGGAAAAACAGGTTCGAAAATTAATCATCACGCAACATCACCGGGTCGGTTAATTCCTCAAATGTTGACACAACAATAATTGGAGCTCCACGCTACTAATCAAAGTTGTTCAATTTGTTTAATACATAATATTGAGAGTTATTATAAAAAATCAACTCATTCGGATATCAGTAAGAGCTTGATCAACACGATCGATTCATTCTGTTTTTATCGTGTCAAATTTAGGGATAAATACCGATCAAGCACAAGCCCCGGAGGATTGCCTCGAATCAAATCAAAGTAAACAGTAATGCATCTTTGTAATCTGAAATCCTAAAAAGCAAACCAAAATCCGGCAGAGTCTCCTTGAAAACTGAAGGCAGGCAGCACCAAAAATAAAGATGTTTCCACCATGCACAATACAAAATTGTCACACTTTCTCATTACTATTACTCCCATGTCACTGCATTTTTCTTGTCTATAACATCATCGATAGAGGGCAAATAAATAACTTAGAAAACTAAATCGATAAACTTAACAATTTACTTGGTCCTCGTTCGGATGAGGCTTTTCATTGAACTTCTTAATTAAAACTTTAGCTTCTGCTTTTATAATTAGTTAGATTTGGCTTTCGTAAAGGGTAGTGATTTTCGCACTTTTCTTTTTACCATCCACTGTCTCCTTTTTTTTTAAAAAAAAAATTATTCATGTGAGATTAAAACAAACTTTGGTGTGGAAGGTAGAAAATTGTAGGAAAGGTCAGCGCGTAGGGTGACGAGGTAGTTGACCAACTTATATAAGCTCGCCACGTGGCTCGAAAAGTCTCAATAAGACACGTCATAATTCAAGTAGCAAATGATGGCTAAAAGAAAACCCCAACGCGAAGGTGATTACCTCGAGGAAGGAACGTGACAAAATTGCAGGTGCCCTGAATAAGGGAAACACCACTTAGAAGGAAGCACACCCCTCGCGAGGTCCTCAGCGAAGAGGGTTGCCGCGACAGGGAAGAACGAATGCTCACGCGAATAAGCGAACCAAGCTCGCGACGGTACCTAGCCAAAAGGCAAGGGGAGGGAAGTCGATACGAGCTCGAATTAGGTCTTAGCGCGAGCCAAAAGGCTCGCGACCATGCCCAACACCGCGGGAATAGGGGAGATACAAGTGGCTTGGTGGCTTTAAAGGATTAAGGGTCGCTGCGAGGGAAATGATGCACTAGAATGACCTAAAGGAAGCTTCCTAACGGCCAGTGACATCACCCACGTCGCCCAGGTATACGGAGAGAGCACGTGTCATCATATTATTGGGGAAATGTCTGCAGCCCAATGATTGGGTGCGGATCCCTATAAATATGGGGCATTCCTTCACAAGTTCCGGGGACAGATTTGATTCATCCTTAGAGTACAGAAATCCTAGAGAGAGAAAGTGACTCTGAGCTCTGGAATCAAGAATATCGCTCTTGCTAGTGCCCGCGAGCCCATCTCTCTTCTAGATAACTGTGATTCAAGGACGATGATGATCCAAAGGGGAATGAAATGAACACTGTTGCCTTCTCTTTCTGTATATTTGGCTTAATCCTTCACCCCTTCACACACTCTCATATTCCTATTCTTCCTTGATTGACTATTAGTTATTGTTTGCCTCTCCAAATTTAAAGATTATTTGAATTAACAAAGAACCTATCCTACAAAAATGAAGTGCAAAAATCAATTACTTTCATTACAAGTGAAAAAATACACTCAAAGCCAGGCAATTTAGGTAGCTGCGACTGTGGTGGGACAAAGGGTTGTTGAGTTCCAGGTGCCGATGTGAATCTTCCGTTATCCTACAACCATATCCACGAGCAAATCAGTGATCTATATCAACGAGACTGTCATTTTTGGAGTGATTTTTATTTGTTGTATGTTTTTCTTGTTTTTGTTAGGATGTCGTTTTGGGTCGTTTGTATTTCGTAGTGTTTGATTTATGAATATATATTTCTGTTCCTTAGAAAAGGTGAACATGGAGTTGCAGTGAATAAATTGCTTGCTTTTTTTTTGTTTTTTTGTTGAGAGAACATAAACATATCATATATATAGCAAACATATAGGAGGGCTTCTTTGTTAATGGTTATCCCCACCAAATAAGGGGAAAAACACTTTTTTGTTATCTTTTCATGAAAGCCCTTCCCCAATCTTCCCTTTTCAGAGAAATTTTGGGCTTTATAGATAATAGTGGACATTGCGATCATATATTAGGAAAAAATAAGTAAGGTAAAATCACACCAGTGTGGCATTGTGCATAACTGAAACATGCAACCAACTCAAGAGGTGCTTTGTATTTGCATCCACTAACCCAGTTTTTTGAAAAAATTGGTTTTTCACGGTCTTTTATGTGATGTGTTGTAAGAGAATAACCTGTCTCGGTGTTTGAAAAAAATAATTTTTTATTAGTGGAACGCCCCCTTGACTTTTGGTTTTTGCCGTGCTGTCGGTGTACTTTAGGCCTTTCCTCTTCCAGTTGTAATAGCAGTATTCGATGAATTGTACGTTTTTGTTATTAATGAATTTCTTATTTCTTCTTAAAAAAAAACTCAAGAGATGCTTGGTGTCAAATAATAATACATAATTACAGAACTTGGAGAGTGGAGCACTAAAACTAGGAAATAATTATGCCCGTTTCGTTAAAGATGGAAAATGATACCCTCTCTCTCATTGGTGGGAGTATGATCCCTCCAAAAAAATGTAAATTCAACCCCACCAAATAAGGTAGTGATCCCAGATATGATATATCCATTTGGAAGACTTCATCCACAGCAAAAAGCTTACATGAGTGATGAGTTTTTTTTTTTTTGGATAGGATATAATCAATTACTACTTATATTATTAAGGGTTATTCTATTGTCAGCCCATTAGGCTGACAATAAGGCAACAAAAAAAAATGTAAATTTCATTGTACTTTTTACACATTCTTATACACTTTTACATATTTTTATACACTTTTTAATTTTTAATGTCAGTCTAATGGGCTGATTTTAGAAATTTTCTATTATTAATAACTAGGTCAAATAGTATTTTGGATTAATTTATGTTGTTACGGTCCAATAAGTTAAAGCTCTAATGGTCTATATGTAGCATTACACATGTAAGTATCAAAACAATCCGTGTAAATGATCCACTACAGCGAGTCCGAAAGGAAGCCCAGAGAAAAGACCAAGCTAGAATATGGTAACTTTGGCCATTGTATAAGAACATGTGTCATGTTGGAACTTGGAGTATTTTAAATTTTTAATATTAAAAACTTGGTTTTTAAGTATTTCATTTATTATTTGGAAATAGTAATTTATTGTTAACTTGGTATATGAGGTTGTATATTCTATTATTGTGGTGGCTAGCTCATACGGTAGAACTCTTGCAAGTTTTCCGTAATAACCTTATCTTTTCCTTGGTGCATCTTCCTTCTATGTATACATGCATGCATTTTCGGTGTGAGTGGTTGAAGCAAGCCTAAGGCAGTGAGGCCTAAGGCTGTGATCAAGGGTTCTTTCACATATTAATGCTCCGTATTTGTATTTTCATATTTTTGTTACACAAAAATTAAAATTACCCAACAAATTAAATGTAAAGGTATTTATACGGTGGAGCTTTGGGCTCAACTTACTTGAGCAGGGTGGTTCGAGCCAACATGACTTATTAGTCGGGCTGATGTGTCCTGGAAGGGACAAGGCATATGGGAGTTCTGCTGCATCAGTAGTGGTTCAAGATTCAACCAACCGCAAAGGGCTTGAATCTCCTTAAAGAAAGCGGGATACCCACGCCTCAGTCTGATATTTGAGCAAATCCTTTTTTTTTTTTTGATAATTGTGTAGTATCCATAGTGACTTACTTGATATGTAGTAAATAAATATATATAATCATTAAGATTTATTAGTAATAATGAATGAGGCTGCCCGTAGAATAGAAAATTTGATTGTGATTTGATTTATTGGCTCAATATTAATTTTTAACCATGTAAACTACTAACAATTACTATGTACTTTAAGCCATATTAGGATGAGGTTGAACAAATTAAAACCCTAGCACAAGACCAACGCACTTATCCTTATTGATCGTGTATAATTTGTCTTCGATGTGAGTGGGACCCTTCAGTTTAGTGGCGCAATCACAGGGTGGTTTGGTGGTCATGGGGAAGCAAGGAGCTGTCAATGTTGAAAGATTTAAGAAAAAGGTATGGCACAATCAATGGAAGAGAAAAAGACTAGAAGGCTCCATCCCCCATACTTTTCTCTACGAAAATGTGCTACACTTCTAAATTCCCTCTTTTTCTCTCCGTCGGTTTACGTGCACATCAACTAATTAATCTCATCCTTGATCCTGTCAAAACGAGACCATCTACGAAGGGACTGTTAAGGAATACAGACTCACATTACTTGAGGATGGAATGGATAATCACCTAATATAATGTTGGGCATCTCTATTTATTGTCAATTGGTTTTGAGATGGATATAAAATTTCCACAAGGACTAGGGAATTCGCAAGGAAATTCTTTCTTGTGACCTAACTTTCGAGAATCGAACCTTAGTTAATTAGATGCGGAGCATACCCAGGAACCAACCAGACAAGCTCTTTAAGGCAAACTTTTTCTTCCCGAGTATGTAGTAAATGGTGGCTTTACATCTTTTCTTCTAGCCTTTTTCCCTTTGGTGGGCATGCAATGTTTTGCCAAAGTTAAAATATTATGCTGGACTTTTCTCTCCATCTGTTGCCCATAACCATAAAGTCAAGATTTAAAGGATTCGATATTGTAGTCTTGTTCAAACCATATGTGAGCAATATGACACTTGGTCGTGCTTCTGTTTTATTTTCGCAGTCTCTCTCTTTGACTTTTGCTTGTGTGTTCATGTGTTACTAGACAACAAGGGCATAACATCTCTACAAGTTCAATAGAGATATGTGAACTTTAATTGGGTGTTTACGATAGCTATGGATCTATCTATACGAATTACGATATATAGTATCAAACAAACGGGAGCTAGCGAGGAAGGTGTTGGAAGTATACGTTAGAATTCTGTGAACTCACACGATAGGCGACAATAACATGGCATGATCCATAACATGCGACCATCTAAAAAATAAGAGTTTAAGGAAAACTTATAGAGATTATGGCAGGCATAAAGTGCTCTCCCTAGAAAATATATGTCTCGGCTTGCACTGAGTGGTATGACGTTCCACTCTCAAGATACAACGATCACCCGGGAAGTTTTGTGTGTAGCTAAAGCTTTTCTTGTGAACCAAGAACCACCCATATGCTCAAATATATGTATCAAGTTCAAAATTATACAAAGATACTTCGTCTATTCCTAAGGAAATTCACAAACTAATACATCATCTATTTTTGTGACTAGCTTACTTCAATTATATAGTAAAATCAACCACAAATGCAATTAAACATTGCATATGATATGAATTACATAGCATAATGATTGGGAGTTAGAAATATATACAACAATAATACATCATCTCTTTTTGTGACTAGCTCACTTCAATTATATAGTAAAATCAACCACAAATGCAATTAAATATTGCATATGATATGAATTACATAGCATTAATGATTGGGAGTTAGAAATATATACAACAATAATACATCATCTCTTTTTGTGGCTATCTCACTTCAATTATATAGTAAAATCAACCACAAATGCAATTAAACATTGCATATGATATGAATAACATAGCATAATGATTGGGAGTTAGAAATATATACAACAATAATACATCATCTCTTTTTGCGACCAGCTCACTTCAATTATATAGTAAAATCAACCACAAATACAATTAAACATTGCATGTGATATGAATTACATATCATAATGATTGGGAGTTAGAAGTTGTAATAACCCGAAATTTTGTAAATAAAAAATTTCGATTTATTAATGCGGTTTTATTTTTAAATAATTATAGTTTATAATTTGGTTTGGTTAGATTAAACGAATTAGATTTAACTTGTTTAATTATACTTTTCGCGCCGTAAATAAACGCGTACACACCGGGTATTTCACCACACTGCGTCCGGAAGCCTTACTAAATCCCCAACTCTTATTTTATTTTATTAAAGCTAACCTTGATTAGGTGGGAGATTACTTATAACCTAAAACTAATCTTTAAGTTGGTGGGAAATTTGGTGGGGAATTTCTTATAACCTAAAACTAGTCTTTAAAACCTAATTTTTGCTTTTGCAAAAGGTTGTTTGGACACTTGTGGGGAGGGTTTTTGGCTGGTGATTATTTTTGGGGGAGGTGAACCTCATTGCTTCACTATAAATAGCTCACTCTCCTTGCTTCATTTCACACCAAAATCTCCCAACTTCTCCACTTTGTGCTTTCTAGTGTTCTTGAGTGAGTTCTTGGGTGTTCTTCTTGAAACTCATCCTAAACCACCACACACCACCACTCTCGACCACCCCTAGATCTTAGAAAGGTAGCATAAGTTAGCTAGAAAGTGTTTGAGCAAAGGTCGACTAGTCGTTACGCCGCCGGAATTCAACTAGCTTATCGGCTTCCGACTAATCATCGGAATTAAGGTAGATACTTTATCTTAACCTTAGATTAGTATTTACTAGTTCATATTGATTATGTTATTATTTTGCTTAAACGTGCTTAATTATGATTAAACGTGATTATGTTGGTGATTAGTGATTTTATGAACAATTAGACTTTGAAAAAAAAAACACACTTAGTCGTTACTATGCACGAATTAAAGTTGACTATCAAAATGCACCGTTATAATGTTCGATGGACTTTTGGGAAACTAAATTACCCAGTTATAATGCCTGAATGAAAATCGACTTTTCAAATTTACGCAGTTATAATGCCCGACCAATTTTCTGAGAAAAGAGCTTTTCAAATGAAATGAGATTTTCCGGGATTATTGAATAAATATTCTTAATCTATTTAGACTAACAAATAGAATCTATGGCTAGCATGTCTAGTCAGGCTTTTTCTTGGTTTAGCCCAAACCAAGTGGCGATTCGACGAACGAATCTTAAAACATGCCAAACGGATTCAACTACTAGAGTTTTCTAGTAGGGTACTTTCTTGGTTTAGACAAACCAAGTGGCAATTCGACGAACGAATCTTAAAACACGCCAAACGGATTCAACTACTAGAGTTTTCTAGTAGGGTACTTTCTTGGTTTAGACAAACCAAGTGGCAATTTGACGTACGAATCTTAAAACACGCCAGCAAATCTAAGAACGAGAATTAATCCTTATGTTTTGATTTAAATCCCCGGAAGAAAGAACTTTTGTCGTTAAGTAACATGTTTTCGTAAGATGGGTTACGAGCGGAAGGTTTATCATGAACGATTCTAAACGGAGGATTTTGTTTTATGAAATTAATGCATGTGCACGTTCTTTTTCAAAGACGATACGACCCGACACATTTTTCGAGAAAGTGATCGAATGTTTTTAAATGGAAGAGATAGAAATGAGAATGAAAATGTTGATGTGATGAAAGTTGAGATGTTGATGCTGTTGGAGTCCCGCCTCAGTTCCCCGGGGTGAACTGGTGGTCAAAGCCCAACGGAACTATACGGTAGTGCTGTTTGAAGTTTCTCCTCAAATTCCGCGGGTGAATTTGACGGTTAGAACTTACTCAGTACAACACATAGCAAGCGGACCTCATAAACAAACTGGTGGGGATTCAGTGATATGGGTAGCCGGGACTATGTCGTGTGTGACGCGGAGTTAGCGGACCTCATACTGCAGGAGTCAGTTTATGGGTGGCCGACCCTTCGAACGGAAAGGTTGGTGACCGTTAGAACGGGGTTGTAGAACGGGCCAATAACTTTCGAGAGATGTGAGATGTTGACATGGTTGAAATTTGAAGAAGAATGCTGTTATGAGAAAATGATACGAGATACTGACACTACACTCTGGATTCTGAAATGATACGAGATACTGATTTTATTTAAGCTGCACTCTGATTTGATGTGATACTGATGCATTGACACGCATGAACTTACTGTTTTGATAAATGATTTTCAACTATTTACCTGCCAACAATATTGTTCTAGAATTGCTAGTTTAATGTTGGGGTAGGGTATCTATTGAGCGTCCTCGCTCACGGTTTGCCCTGGCATAATACCACTGTCACACCCCACTCTGGCAGGATATAACCTGCACAAAGTGACTGGACACCTGTCACCACCTGTACGCCTTTTAGGCTACTCACAAAAGCTATTATACAAAGCTCAACTGCAACTCGTAACGAATGCAAACAAAAGATATTATAACACCAAACTTAACTGACATAACCTAAACAGGTGTTCACACCTCCTCAACAACTGTACAGTCAAAATCATTTGACATGAACACAACCACATTAACTCTACAAAATACTGATTATCCACATCACCCACTGACTGACAAAATCATAGAACACAACCTCTAGGAACACCTGATTAGCACTCTGGCACTGTAGTGGACCGACGTCTAGCTCAACTGGAAATCTGCAACCAAAAAGGTTACAGGAGAATGTACCTTAGCAACATAATAAATGGAAATGATAAGTATTTAGATGGATCGAAGCATAAACACACACCAACACATTTGCTTAAACAATTCAGATGGATCACAGTTTTAAACATCACACCCACACTTTTATCTAAAAAACACAGCCCACCATATTTATTTCAAAAATGCAGCCCATCGGCTCATCTCAAAACATGGCCCACCGGCCCATCTCAAAAACACAGCCTATCGGCTCATCTCAAAAACACGACCCACCGGCCCATTTCATCAACACACCTCTGCAGGTTTTGCAAAATATTTCACATTTTCTTTCACAATATAAAATAATATCAAATCAATTTACCCAATGAGCCAACGAGTCGCCAACCTCACGACCGGGAGTTATGACGGTACCGTTACCTCGCTCACAGGCTCACATATAGTGGCGGTGACGAGGGCCATTCTTTATCACCAATGGTAGGTGCAGCCCACACAGAAAGCAAGAACTAAGCTTGCACTGCTCACATTTGGCACAGCCCACGAATGCAAGTTGCCAACCTTGCAAACTAAAATATTGGCACAGCCCACGCTACAAGATGCCAACCTTGCAACTTTTTGGCTAAAATGCTGGCACTCAGCCAGATGGCACAGCCCACGAATGCAAGTTGCCAACCTTGCAAACTAAACATTGGCACAAGAGGCATAAAATATTCTCTTTTCACCCACCAGAAATCATTTGATCCATCACTAAAAATCATTTAATCCGTCCAAACACAATATTTTTAACATAATACAAAAATCACAAGGAGAGTTTTCAAAACATCAATAATCACACCACACATTTGAAAACACCACATAAACACTACACATTTCTATTTATTATAGAGGCTGTACATTCTCACCTGTCACAACAGAACCAACTCCGCCATAGACTTAACCTCTATGCACCAGAAGTGTCACCACGACCATCTTACAGTATCATCACCTATGACATCAATTATGTATCACCCATAAGCTCTCTACCAAAAATTCATGCCCAAATGCAAGTGAAATGCATAAAAATGAATCCTACAACTCAACAGTGCTGCGCTCTAAGAATTTTCAGAATTAATATACTTATCCGATTCCCACGAAATTTTCACCACAAACTCCAGAATCACACTTCATCATCATATCCAAAATTCAGAATTTTCTAAGCTCCGTAACTATTTTTAAACAACCTCCACACAAACCCAGAACTTGCTGAAAATTCCCCAAAACAGATTTTTCCCCAACTTCAAATTAAAAACTGCTATTCTCTGGAAATAATTAAGGCACAACTCATACATCGTTTCGAAGGTATACGAGTCTAGTTTCATAATCAGAAGACGGTGTGCCAATCGGATACCCACGCTAGAAGTTATGATCGTTTTCCTAAGACATGTCAGTGCTGTCTGCACAAACAAGAACCTGACATCCGACTGGTTCACGAATTTTCATATTTTCTGTACTTCTAATTAAACTCTGAAATTTTTACACAACACACACGACATCCATGGGTAGCTACTGTAAAAACCTCGTAAATTTTCGACTTCAATAACCCTGTCTTAAAATTCGCCAAAAACCATGGCAGATGTGGTTTTTCACAAAATCAGTCAGTGAACCCTTCACCTTCCTTTCACGAATTTCATAAAATCAAACCCCAAATCACTCTTATGAGATGCAAAATACCAAATTAACTTGCATATGAACATCATAGCTTAAGAATTTCGGAAATTAACCTTCAATTCGTACCTCAATTTGGGTTTTCCCCAATTTTTCTTCTTCTTTTCCTTCTCCTTCTCCTCTTCTTCTTCTTCTTCTTCTTCTTCTTCCTTCCCTGCGTCCCTCTCTTTCTCCCCCTCTCTTTCTCTTCTCTGATTGCTAAGAGAAAAGAAAAGAAAGAAACAAAAAGAAAGAAGAAAAGAGAGACAGTGGGAAGACTTATGGGGTGGGGTGGGACCCACTCCCATATTAAGAAAGTTTCCACTCCCAGCAGGCGGCTGGAACTCCCGCGACCGCGGAAACAAGCCCCGTTCCGACCGTGCAGTCCAGATTCCAACTCAGAAAATTCCAAAATTTTTACCATAGCCCAAATAAATTATTTGAAATAACCCGGGTGTTACAATTCTCCCCACCTTATGAAATTTCGTCCTCGAAATTTTTTGCTTCCCTTAATCAAACAATTTTCGCATTACTACGCGCTTTCCCAAGTACCTTGCTCAACCTATTGACCTCACCACAACACTTTCCTAACAAAATTATTTTAGAGCACTATACTTGGTCTCCCAGATACAAAATTTTTACTAATTTCTCCACATAGCTCAAATATTGCTTCAATTACCAAGTTTTTTTTTTTTCCAATTCACCTTCTCAATAAATGACAACACAATAAATCTAAACCCAAGGAATATCAATAAGATAAAACATTTGAGCTCCTTCAGAAATTCTCATCAATTTCCCCAGACCCATGTCATCTCTTCAAACCAAATTCAACATTCTTCACAAGGCCTCACGAATTCTTTAATTACTTATACATCATCTTCCCAACCAAAATTTATCTCTTAAAACTCAACTTCATTCCCAAACATTAACAATATTCTCAACACAACCACTAGCTTACCCAAAACTTTTTTTTTCTTCCACTTTCTCAGACACTCTAATCATTCTATCTGTCCAACAAACCACCAAATTTCTGAGGAGGAACCCCATTGTTTATCTATCATTCAACAATGCCAATTATATTCCATACTCAACTATAAACAAGCAGCACACAATTCTATAAACTCCGGTTCAACTCTACCTCAACGACAAATACCCTTAATTTGATCGCTTAATGTTCCTCACTTTAGTAATCAAACTACGGTTACCATTCAATCCATGGTTGCCAACCAATCAAATGTTTTGCCCTTGGGTGTATTGCACCTCTCAAAATGTAACCACAAACATTTCTGTTTCTTTTTTTTTTTCCAACACTTCCCTCTAGAACATAAAATAATTTCGACTTTCTGAATCACAAAATCCTCAAAATCATCATATACTTAGCAATAGGGACAAACTTCACACAAACTAGCAAGTAATTTGCAGCTCTAACACATTTAATCATCTCAACAGGTCACCTATCTAAAACCTTATTCATTCTTACTCCCGAATTTCATAACACTCGCTAATAGAAATATACTTAAGCACCAAGGAATTTCTCAAGCACTCAAACATCCTATGGTTCATTGTTTCCATATGCAACATCATTCACCCAAAAATAACCTCAATTTACACTCACTACACATCAAGGTCATATGCTTTCACTTACTATGACATACTCACAAGAATAATTTCAGTATCATGACCAACAATCCAATTAGAGCTAAAATTTACCCAATCATTCTTATCTCTTATAATCCTCTCATGATAAACAGCCATTCATATTTCCACATACATGACCAAGATGATATCCCACCAAACTCCAAATTTCCAAATCCTAGAACAGTACCCAGTCAGTCATTGTGCACTCTTTAACTATACTGAATCAATAATACTCTCATTTCCCAGTAAATGGCGTATGGAAAGGACTTTCACCTTATCTCACCTGAAATAATGCTTGAAAAATCATGTAACATTCACAAAGGTCGATCACACTGTAGTCTAAAGGAAATCAACATATAACCTTAAACCACCTTGATCATTATATCCAACAATGGAGCTTCCATAATTATATCAATCCCAAAAGGAGATCTATGAAACTTGAAGTGCTCCTAACTGATGAAGCAACAATCTTTAATTATACATTATAACAACCTCACCCACCAAAATCTCAACAACCCAATTCAGTGATATTCAAAAATGTCCAAAACTTTCAACTAAATAGAATCCAACTAAAGATCTAACTTCCACAGTCCTTCCTTCCTGATGTCCACATAATTTACCGCATAAACTCATTCTTTTCCTTTTTTTTTTTTTTTGAACCTCACCAATGTCAGTTTTGTTAACCCCACATTTACAGTCTCATCCATAAAGACACCTATCAATATAATCTCTTTGGTAGCCGTCCACAAATAATTTCATTTATTCACATTTAACCACTAATATCCATTGTTTGAGCTTGGACTATCAAACCAAGTACAAATCAACCATCGCATTCGGTCTTCAGTTCCCTTAACTTCCAAATTATACCACCTAAGATACTTGTCAGAATCTTGTATCATTTCATAATAATCCCAAACCTCCAAATTCCCATACCCTTTTTGCATGCTGTAACCATAACTCAAACTTTCAAAGTTAACATACCTTTCAACTACTAATACCTTCCCCACAAATGCACAATACACAAAGCTCTGCTCTTAGAAATGTTAAGGTCCCGAACCCAAATTTAGCAGCAATCAACTCACCTTTTAAAAACAAGCTTCCAACCCATAATGAAATATTGACTACTACACCTACAATAATCCACAATATCACTATTCGTCTAAACCCGCTTATAATTCTATCTGGTACACCCAATACCTGTTTCCTCTCAGCTATGACAATTCACTTACTCAAGTTTACCCTTTAAAAACCATAACACCCTCACAATATTCTATATATCGAAGATAGATAAAAGTCTAGATCCTGTTGAATACCTCAAGTAACCCCCTTTTTTTACTGTACATCTCAATATCCGTAGGACTGCCCAAAAACCTATGAACAATATCAAATCCCAATCTTACCTCAGCACACAACTTTGATAGTCCAACTCCAACTTCGCAACCGAACTGACGACCATCACATAATCACTCCCACAATACGCTGATCAAAATCAAACAGAAAGTATCCTTCACCCAAATCACATATGAAGGTAGACAACTCAATATTAAGAATCTCCAAATGGTATATAAAATCACAAGACCACGTCAGTCCAGTCATCCCGAAGAAAATTATCTACAAACATTAAGTACTTGGACTAAACATTATATTTCATCCGTTCATTCTCCTCAATATTCGTACCGTTGTCTCAAATGCCCCCAGAGTTATAATCAACATGTGTACATAATTTCCTCATCATCAGTCTATCTCATCGATAATACGTACAAAGCTCCAAAACAAAAGATATTATAACACCAAACTTAACTGACATAACCTAAACAGGTGTTCACACCTCCTCAACAACTGTACAGTCAAAATCATTTGACATGAACACAACCACATTAACTCTACAAAATACTGATTATCCACATCACCCACTGACTGACAAAATCACAGAACACAACCTCTAGGAACACCTGATTAGCACTCTGGCACTGTAGTGGACCGACGTCTAGCTCAACTGGAAATCTGCAACCAAAAAGGTTACAGGAGAATGTACCTTAGCAACATAATAAATGGAAATGATAAGTATTTAGATGGATCGAAGCATAAACACACACCAACACATTTGCTTAAACAATTCAGATGGATCACAGTTTTAAACATCACACCCACACTTTTATCTAAAAAACACAGCCCACCATATTTATTTCAAAAATGCAGCCCATCGGCTCATCTCAAAACATGGCCCACCGGCCCATCTCAAAAACACAGCCTATCGGCTCATCTCAAAAACACGACCCACCGGCCCATTTCATCAACACACCTCTGCAGGTTTTGCAAAATATTTCACATTTTCTTTCACAATATAAAATAATATCAAATCAATTTACCCAATGAGCCAACGAGTCGCCAACCTCACGACCGGGAGTTATGACGGTACCGTTACCTCGCTCACAGGCTCACATATAGTGGCGGTGACGAGGGCCATTCTTTATCACCAATGGTAGGTGCAGCCCACACAGAAAGCAAGAACTAAGCTTGCACTGCTCACATTTGGCACAGCCCACGAATGCAAGTTGCCAACCTTGCAAACTAAAATATTGGCACAGCCCACGCTACAAGATGCCAACCTTGCAACTTTTTGGCTAAAATGCTGGCACTCAGCCAGATGGCACATCCCACGAATGCAAGTTGCCAACCTTGCAAACTAAACATTGGCACAAGAGGCATAAAATATTCTCTTTTCACCCACCAGAAATCATTTGATCCATCACTAAAAATCATTTAATCCGTCCAAACACAATATTTTTAACATAATACAAAAATCACAAGGAGAGTTTTCAAAACATCAATAATCACACCACACATTTGAAAACACCACATAAACACTACACATTTCTATTTATTATAGAGGCTGTACATTCTCACCTGTCACAACAGAACCAACTCCGCCATAGACTTAACCTCTATGCACCAGAAGTGTCACCACGACCATCTTACAGTATCATCACCTATGACATCAATTATGTATCACCCATAAGCTCTCTACCAAAAATTCATGCCCAAATGCAAGTGAAATGCATAAAAATGAATCCTACAACTCAACAGTGCTGCGCTCTAAGAATTTTCAGAATTAATATACTTATCCGATTCCCACGAAATTTTCACCACAAACTCCAGAATCACACTTCATCATCATATCCAAAATTCAGAATTTTCTAAGCTCCGTAACTATTTTTAAACAACCTCCACACAAACCCAGAACTTGCTGAAAATTCCCCAAAACAGATTTTTCCCCAACTTCAAATTAAAAACTGCTATTCTCTGGAAATAATTAAGGCACAACTCATACATCGTTTCGAAGGTATACGAGTCTAGTTTCATAATCAGAAGACGGTGTGCCAATCGGATACCCACGCTAGAAGTTATGATCGTTTTCCTAAGACATGTCAGTGCTGTCTGCACAAACAAGAACCTGACATCCGACTGGTTCACGAATTTTCATATTTTCTGTACTTCTAATTAAACTCTGAAATTTTTACACAACACACACGACATCCATGGGTAGCTACTGTAAAAACCTCGTAAATTTTCGACTTCAATAACCCTGTCTTAAAATTCGCCAAAAACCATAGCAGATGTGGTTTTTCACAAAATCAGTCAGTGAACCCTTCACCTTCCTTTCACGAATTTCATAAAATCAAACCCCAAATCACTCTTATGAGATGCAAAATACCAAATTAACTTGCATATGAATATCATAGCTTAAGAATTTCGGAAATTAACCTTCAATTCGTACCTCAATTTGGGTTTTCCCCAATTTTTCTTCTTCTTTTCCTTCTCCTTCTCCTCTTCTTCTTCTTCTTCTTCTTCTTCTTCTTCTTCTTCTTCTTCTTCTTCTTCTTCTTCCTTCCCTGCGTCCCTCTCTTTCTCCCCCTCTCTTTCTCTTCTCTGATTGCTAAGAGAAAAGAAAAGAAAGAAACAAAAAGAAAGAAGAAAAGAGAGACAGTGGGAAGACTTATGGGGTGGGGTGGGACCCACTCCCATATTAAGAAAGTTTCCACTCCCAGCAGGCGGCTGGAACTCCCGCGACCGCGGAAACAAGCCCCGTTCCGACCGTGCAGTCCAGATTCCAACTCAGAAAATTCTAAAATTTTTACCATAGCCCAAATAAATTATTTGAAATAACCCGGGTGTTACAACCACGATGTTGCTTCGCAACTCTGACGTATTATGCTAGATTATCATAATGAACAGGAGGACCTCTACGGAGAACACGGAGCCGGAGGAGCTGCCGAGATAGAGATCCACCAGGCGGAGAGATTTGCGGAGCCGTAGAACCCACCCAGTCTACCTTTTTGTAATCTGTGGAGGATAGATCATCTATATGTATTTTTGGTTATTATTATTACTGTTTAAGACCGACTTTAAATTGTAATAATAATCCATAACGCTTTTCCCAAAAATGCGGGGCGTTACAAGTGGTATCAGAGCCCTAGGTTCAAACACTCGGCCTTGGGTAGAATGGGTAGATCACTTTCCGAGAGCGTAACCTGAATAAATGTCCGTACGTTGTACTTTTGCTACTCTAAAAATATCCTATTTGCTAATGGTGTAGTTATAGGCATATATGAGCCATTACCAAGCGTAGGGAAGCAAAACGTGAGAACACTTAGGATTTGACTGTTTGTGACATTTGTCCTGCTCACATGTCAGTTTCAGTATAAATATGTGCTCAAATATAACGTTTAGCAGCAGTAAATCCTTTCCGAATTTAGATTTTAGCCGTAGTGTTGTGCTATTATTATCAAAAAGGGTAGTCTAGACTGAACTTCCCTACGAATTTCCAACTCTAGAGTGGCGATTATGCGTAACAATGGTAAGGGCTCGTCCAACGGAACCAACGGTAACCCTGACTTCGCACAACTCGTGCAAGCCTTCATTGCTGCACTCAACGCAAACCGACCCCCACCAAACAACCAGCACTGGAGGAGGAATGATTCCAAGCAAGGATCATCCAAAAATTCTGGACGAGGTAGCACAATAGCCGATGCTATAATTGCCCAAGTATTGGACATTTCAATCGTAACTGCCCCCACCCGAGGAAGGAGGAGACTAACACCAGGGTGATACGCCAAGGAAATAGTTCGGGAGGACCTATCAAGACTGTGCATAACAACAACGATCGTGGGCCCTACCCAGCCAAACTTAACCCTGCTCAGATTAACACCTAGCCTTGGAAAAGGGGTGACCGAAGGTAAGGAACGTCGGGATCAACACACAACAACCCAACAATCCGATGCTTTAACTGCCAAGCCTTTGGGCATATCAGCCGTAATTGACCTAGGACAGTAGGACCCATAGATTATGGATATCAGCAGCCCCAACAATATCAACAGATTGACTATGCCGATGAGCCATCTTTTCCACCGTCCTGGCACGCTACCACCTTGACTGCCGCACAACCATCACTACCGGTACCTTCTCCAGGACCATACGCTAGACTCTATCCTACTACTGTTTAGTACCTGCGTTCAGATTTTATTTGACACTAGAACATCGTGTTCGTTTATATCAGCTGCATGCGTATCTGCACTAGGATTAGACACTGAACTCCTAGAGAACCAGATGACAATAGCATCACCCTTAGGCGGTACTATACCAGTTAATCTAATTTGTAAAGGTTGCGAGTTAGAAGTGAGTAATATCCGATTAACTTGCGATTTTCGCGTGATCAAGATGGTTGACTTCGACTTAATTGTGGGGATGGATTGGCTGTCAACTCATCGAGTAGTCATTGATTGCCATCTAAAGCTATTAACAGCCTTTACCCCTGATGGGACATGTTTCCGTTTTAAGGGGGATAGACAGACTGTGAATCCGGTGATTAAACATTTGAAATGGCAGAACCAACTGTTCGGATGGCTAGCTAGTCTCCAGTTGGAAGAATCTGACCGTGAGGAGTTAGGACTGCCACACATCGTCTGCGAATATGCTGATGTATTTCCTGACGATCTACCTGGATTACCGCCACGAAGGGAAATTGATTTTTCCATCGAGCTTCAACCTGGAACTGCTCCGATTTCTATAGCCCCATACCGAATGGTGCCAACGGAACTGAAGGAATTGAAGACCCAGCTACAAGAATTGTTGGGAAAAGGATACATCCGACCAAGTACTTCACCATGGGGAGCACCTGCACTATTCGTGAAGAAGAAAGAAGGAACCTTACGACTGTGCATTGATTATAGGCAACTAAACCAAGTCACGATCAAGAATCGTTATCCCCTACCTAGAATAGATGACCTATTTGATCAGTTAAGAGGAGCAACTTGTTTCTCAAAGATTGATCTAAGATCAGGGTATCATCAGTTGAGAATCCGCGACGAGGACATTTCAAAGACCGCGTTCAGGACAAGATACGGACATTATGAGTTCGTGGTCATGCCGTTTGGACTGACGAATGCTCCAGCAGTATTCATGTGCCTCATGAACAAGATATTCCAACCCTATCTAGATAGATTTGTGGTGGTGTTCATTGATGATATATTGATATACTCAGCCAATCGAGTGGAGCATGAAGAACACCTTCGGGTAGCCCTGCAAGTACTAAGAGACAACCAGCTTTATGCCAAGGCTAGTAAATGCGAGTTCTGGCTAGAGCAGGTTCAATTTCTGGGACACGTGGTGTCTAAGGATGGTATTGCAGTTGACAACAGCAAGGTAGAAGCTGTGTTGGATTGGAAGCAGCCAACTTCCGTATTTGAGATCCGTAGTTTCTTGGGTTTAGCAGGATATTATCGAAGATTCATTCCGAAATTTGCTACTCTTGCCAAGCCAATGACTAGATTGATTCAGAAGAACGTTAAGTTTGAATGGAATGACAAGTGTGAGAAAGTTTTCCAAGAGTTGAAAAAGAGACTGACCAGTGCACCGATACTGATCATTCCTGAAAGGGACATTGGTTATCAAGTATATTGTGACGCATCAAAGGAAGGACTAGGATGTGTGCTGATGCAGAACGGAAAAGTCGTGGCATATGGATCGAGACAGCTCAGATCGCACGAGAAGAACTACCCTACTCACGATCTAGAATTAGCAGCAATAGTTTTTGCTCTAAAATCTTGGAGATATTACCTTTATGGCGAACAATTTGAGGTTTTCTCGGATCACAAAAGTCTCAAGTATTTGTTCACTCAGAAGGAGTTGAATATGAGACAGAGAAGGTGGATGGAGTACTTGGAAGACTACAAGTTTACCCTGTCATATCACCCTGGCAAGGCAAATGTTGTTGCTGATGCCCTGAGTCGAAAGGACAGGGCACAAAAAGCCAAGATAGCTGTGAAGGAATGGGAGATGATAGATACTCTGAACGAGTTCAATTTGCAACCGTCATCTAATGGAGATCAGATGCGATTATCTGCACTAGTGGCAGAACCAGCACTTCACCGGGAGATCTTGTTGGCGCAGACTTTTGAACAGGACTGTGAATTCACTAGATCACAACTCAGTTCAGGAAAGGAATTGCCCGGTTGGACCCTGCATGCAGCAGATAACAGTCTGAGATTTAAAGGCTTGGTATTTGTACCCAACTTAGGTCGACTTCGAAAAGCCGTGCTTCAAGAATTTCACCACTCGAATTTCGCTGTTCATCCTGGAGGTACGAAGATGTATCACGATTTACGACGGACATATTGGTGGGAAGGAATGAAGAAAGACGTGGCAGAATTTGTAAAGACTTGTTTAGTTTGTCAGCAAGTTAAGGCTGAACACCAGAGGCCTGGAGGAGAATTGCAGCCGCTACCAATTCCACAGTGGAAATGGGAGCATATCTCAATGGATTTCGTGACTGGACTTCCGAGGTCGTTTAAGTCAAACACCGCTGTGTGGGTAATTGTAGACCGTCTCACTAAGTCGGCACACTTCTTGCCAGTGAAAATGACGGAAAACATGGAAGCATTGGGAATACTCTATATCCAGGAGATCGTGCGACTTCATGGAGTACCGGTGTCAATCGTGTCAGACAGAGATCCTAGATTTGTCTCACAGTTCTGGAAAGGACTGCAAAGGGCACTAGGAACTGACATACGTCTCAGTACTGCTTTTCATCCGCAGACTGATGGACAGACGGAGAGGACAATTCATATATTGGAGAACATGCTTAGGGCTTGCACCTTAGATTTCACAGGGAATTGGGAACGACATCTGCCATTAGTAGAATTCGCCTACAATAACAGTTATCAGGCTAGCATCAAGATGGCACCCTACGAAGCTCTGTACGGCCGCCCTTGTCGATCACCGGTTTGTTGGACTGACGCCGGAGAAACGGGATTGCTAGGACCTGATTTGGTCAGAGACACAACGGAGAAGATCAAGTTGATTCAACAGAGACTGCTTACTGCGCAGAGCCGACAGAAGAGTTATGCGGATCGAAGAAACAGACCTTTGTCATTCAAAGAGGGAGACCACGTGTTTCTGAAAATTAGACCTTGGAGAGGAATAATTAGATTCGGGAGGAAGGGAAAACTATCCCCACGATATATCGGCCCATTTGAGATTTTGGAGAAAATTGGACAAGTAGCATACCGGTTAGCATTACCGCCGCAAATCGACCGAGTGCATAATGTTTTTCATGTCTCTATGTTAAGGAAGTATCTTGCCCTGCCAACACACGTATTAAACTGGGGAGATCTTGATATAGATGAAGACGCAACTTTTGAGGAAGAGCCGGTTGAAATTCAGGATAGTATGGAGAAGAGCATCCGCAATAGGACTATCCGATTAGTACGAGTTTTGTGGAAACATCGGGGGATGGAGGAAACAACTTGGGAAAAAGAAGAAGCCATGAGGGCTAATTATCCGCAACTGTTTCCACCTGTCGAGTAATTTCAATTTCGAGGACGAAATTTGTTAAGGGGGATAGGTTGTAATAACCCGAAATTTTGTAAATAAAAAATTTCGATTTATTAATGTGGTTTTATTTTTAAATAATTATAGTTTATAATTTGGTTTGGTTAGATTAAACGAATTAGATTTAACCTGTTTAATTATACTTTTCGCGCCGTAAATAAACGCGTACACACCGGGTATTTCACCACACTGCGTCCGGAAGCCTTACTAAATCCCCAACTCTTATTTTATTTTATTAAAGCTAACCTTGATTAGGTGGGAGATTACTTATAACCTAAAACTAATCTTTAAGTTGGTGGGAAATTTGGTGGGGAATTTCTTATAACCTAAAACTAGTCTTTAAAACCTAATTTTTGCTTTTGCAAAAGGTTGTTTGGACACTTGTGGGGAGGGTTTTTGGCTGGTGATTATTTTTGGGGGAGGTGAACCTCATTGCTTCACTATAAATAGCTCACTCTCCTTGCTTCATTTCACACCAAAATCTCCCAACTTCTCCACTTTGTGCTTTCTAGTGTTCTTGAGTGAGTTCTTGGGTGTTCTTCTTGAAACTCATCCTAAACCACCACACACCACCACTCTCGACCACCCCTAGATCTTAGAAAGGTAGCATAAGTTAGCTAGAAAGTGTTTGAGCAAAGGTCGACTAGTCGTTACGCCGCCGGAATTCAACTAGCTTATCGGCTTCCGACTAATCATCGGAATTAAGGTAGATACTTTATCTTAACCTTAGATTAGTATTTACTAGTTCATATTGATTATGTTATTATTTTGCTTAAACGTGCTTAATTATGATTAAACGTGATTATGTTGGTGATTAGTGATTTTATGAACAATTAGACTTTGAAAAAAAAACACACTTAGTCGTTACTATGCACGAATTAAAGTTGACTATCAAAATGCACCGTTATAATGTTCGATGGACTTTTGGGAAACTAAATTACCCAGTTATAATGCCTGAATGAAAATCGACTTTTCAAATTTACGCAGTTATAATGCCCGACCAATTTTCTGAGAAAAGAGCTTTTCAAATGAAATGAGATTTTCCGGGATTATTGAATAAATATTCTTAATCTATTTAGACTAACAAATAGAATCTATGGCTAGCATGTCTAGTCAGGCTTTTTCTTGGTTTAGCCCAAACCAAGTGGCGATTCGACGAACGAATCTTAAAACACGCCAAACGGATTCAACTACTAGAGTTTTCTAGTAGGGTACTTTCTTGGTTTAGACAAACCAAGTGGCAATTCGACGAACGAATCTTAAAACACGCCAAACGGATTCAACTACTAGAGTTTTCTAGTAGGGTACTTTCTTGGTTTAGACAAACCAAGTGGCAATTTGACGTACGAATCTTAAAACACGCCAGCAAATCTAAGAACGAGAATTAATCCTTATGTTTTGATTTAAATCCCCGGAAGAAAGAACTTTTGTCGTTAAGTAACATGTTTTCGTAAGATGGGTTACGAGCGGAAGGTTTATCATGAACGATTCTAAACGGAGGATTTTGTTTTATGAAATTAATGCATGTGCACGTTCTTTTTCAAAGACGATACGACCCGACACATTTTTCGAGAAAGTGATCGAATGTTTTTAAATGGAAGAGATAGAAATGAGAATGAAAATGTTGATGTGATGAAAGTTGAGATGTTGATGCTGTTGGAGTCCCGCCTCAGTTCCCCGGGGTGAACTGGTGGTCAAAGCCCAACGGAACTATACGGTAGTGCTGTTTGAAGTTTCTCCTCAAATTCCGCGGGTGAATTTGACAGTTAGAACTTACTCAGTACAACACATAGCAAGCGGACCTCATAAACAAACTGGTGGGGATTCAGTGATATGGGTAGCCGGGACTATGTCGTGTGTGACGCGGAGTTAGCGGACCTCATACTGCAGGAGTCAGTTTATGGGTGGCCGACCCTTCGAACGGAAAGGTTGGTGACCATTAGAACGGGGTTGTAGAACGGGCCAATAACTTTCTAGAGATGTGAGATGTTGACATGGTTGAAATTTGAAGAAGAATGCTGTTATGAGAAAATGATACGAGATACTGACACTACACTCTGGATTCTGAAATGATACGAGATACTGATTTTATTTAAGCTGCACTCTGATTTGATGTGATACTGATGCATTGACACGCATGAACTTACTGTTTTGATAAATGATTTTCAACTATTTACCTGCCAACAATATTGTTCTAGAATTGCTAGTTTAATGTTGGGGTAGGGTATCTATTGAGCGTCCTCGCTCACGGTTTGCCCTGGCATAATACCACGATGTTGCTTCGCAACTCTGACGTATTATGCTAGATTATCATAATGAACAGGAGGACCTCTACGGAGAACACGGAGCCGGAGGAGCTGCCGAGATAGAGATCCACCAGGCGGAGAGATTTGCGGAGCCGTAGAACCCACCCAGTCTACCTTTTTGTAATCTGTGGAGGATAGATCATCTATATGTATTTTTGGTTATTATTATTACTGTTTAAGACCGACTTTAAATTGTAATAATAATCCATAACGCTTTTCCCAAAAATGCGGGGCGTTACAGAAGTTTTTGTACTTTTTAGAGGGACCCATCGTCCTTTTTAGAGATTTAAAGACCTAAATAGAGGTGTGGGTCTCCAAATATAGAGACCCACACCTCCATTTTGGTTTCTAAATCTCCAAAGATGAGTCCTTCCAAAATTCTCTCACAAAATACAAGTAGTTAAAGAAAAGATGAGGTAAATTACAAAATCTTCCATCAATATATATGTCACATCCCATCTCCAAAATGGATACATATAGATGCATTGAAGATGCTCTAATGTTGTAATGGGAGTCCCTTAGTGAAGCAATGCACTACGGGGTTGTGGCACTGCATCTCGTGAGGAGCTTTCTAGATACTGTTGTTGTCATGATCTAAACTATTCATTTATAGTGTTTGTCAAGCACTTCGTTCGCTGGAAAAATCAAGAGTCAATATCGATAATCGTATAATCGGACAATATATGCTTTTTGAACTGAATGGTTAGCGTGATTCAAAGAATGAACCACTATATGATGAACTTTTCTAGATCACGTGGTTATAAATGTTCTTTGAACTTGATTTTTTGAACAATTAAAGTGCTCGACAGGGCTTGTTTGATAACACAGATTCAGCACTTAAAACTGAATCAATTAAGTAATAAGTCATTAAGTAGGTTTGATAACCACATTTTAACTTAACAGATTAAGTGCTACTTAATATGTAGGCTAAAAATTTGATAAAAATTAAGTAGTTTTGAGTTACTTGATTCTGGCTGAATTCCTATGTGCTTACAATCAACTATCACACCGCCACCACTGCTGTCACCACCACCACCACCACCGCCGCTACTACCACCACCACCACCACCACCACTGCTACGCCACCTCCACCACCACAACCACCACCATTGTACCATCCCCGCCACGCCGCTACCACCACAACTACCACCACCATTGCCACACCGCCACCGCCACCACCACCACTATCACCATTACCCATATACCACCACCACTATTGCCATGCCACCACCACCACTCCTCCACCACCATCACCACCACCGCCACTAGCATTCCACCGAGCCCACCACCACCATCACGCCATAACCATCACACTACCACCACTAAACCACCACTATTGCACTATTATTACTCTACTTCCATCACAACTCACCATCATTCTACTACTACCATTACTCCACTGCCTCCGCCACAACCCTCACCACCTCCCAATCACCACTCCACCATTACCACAAATACATGATGACCATTAGCAAGATTAAGAGACAATTAGAACCAAAAAAAAATTCATTTTTTTAATTCAGTGCTTAATATGTTTTACCAAACAGCTTTTCAGCTTAAAAAATTCAGCATTCAGTTTTCAGTACTTAATTTTCAGCTTTCAGCTTTCAGTTTTTAGTTTTATCAAACAGCCCCAAACTCTATAAATTGACCAATTCAGATCGGGATAATGAGTTGATGAGGGCATCCTTATCAGGAGCATCAAATTTTTCACCAAATTTAACTTCAAAAACACTTTTTACAAATTTAGCAAGTCACTTATTCAAAATTCCCAAAATTAGACTCTCTATCCAAACTTAACTATATTAAACTATTCCTCTCAAATATATATATATATATATATATATATATATATATATATATATATATATATATATATATACACCGGCGATCCTGTCAAGGATCCCGGATTTCCCGGATTGGGGGGTTTTTCGGTGTTTTGATGCTTTTAAAAATTATTTTTGGGAAATCCGAGCCGTCCAATGTGTTCAAAAGGTGTTTTCCAAGGTCCACGCGAAAAATCTTCAAAAAAAAATACCGGGAAGGGCTTGATCCAAGCAGTTTTTCGCAAAAACTGTAAATATAAAGTTTTTACGAAAACTGCTTGGATCAAGCCCTTCCCGGTATTTTTTTTTGAAGATTTTCCGCGTGGACCTTGGAAAACACCTTCTGAACACATTGAACGGATCGGATCGTCAAAAAAATATCGGGAAGGTGGAGTCCCGGATCCGGGACTCCCGGACTAGAACATTACTCTATATATATATATATATATATATATATATATAAATTCCCCCAAAAAATGGAATCTCCTCGCCTAGGGAGATGTTTTCGGTGGTCAGTGAGGCACGTGTTCCACTCCCCCTCTCTCTTTGGTCAGTGAGCCACGTGTTCCGCTCCCTCTCAAATTTGTTGTTCCGCTCCCCCTCTCTCTTCTGACGCATCCGGAAATAAACAATAATAAAATAGAAAGGTTAGTGAACAGTAACTTAACAAAGGTGGGGCGTACTGTAGCAAAGCTACAAATTTAACAAATTTGCAAAAGATTTGTTAAGCCTGATTTTGAAGGATTTTGTTACATTTCACTCATCAAATTTAACTTTTATGGAATTTGATAAGTGAGATATTGATGCTCTAATCACGAAAGGTCTCACTGAGGCACACTAGGCACTACAACTCTATATTGCATTTGCTGCACGCCTGCACTGAACAGGGACCTGTAGTCCGGCTAAAAGGAAGCTTTTGTGGTGCCGCAAAGAAACAGAAAGTTACTGGGTCAAATTTACTTGGTTGCCTTAATTATAAGCAATAACATGTGATTTAATAATTAAAAGTATGGGTAAAAGTTAATTCTGGGTACACAAAATGTAAGTTGTCCAATTATACTTTCTTACTATTAGAATCCCTTCAAATGTTAGCTTGGTGAAACTATTTCACAGAGTACCTTTTGGTCCCACCCAAGAGATTTAATGTTAAACATTCTTTCACCCTAACCCCAAGGATTGGCCAAGCGGGATTGGCCAACAATTCAAAAAAAAAAAAATGGAACTAAGGCCCAGTTTTTTAAAAGATTTTAGCACTCATGTGTTAAAATCATGATATTTCAAATCAAAAAATGAAGTGGTTCCGTGTATCGTTTTTCGATTTTTTTTTCACATCAAATTAAAGTACTCCTCGTGTACTTTACTTTGGTGCGAAAAAAATAAAAAACGATACACAGAACCACTTCATTTTTTTATTTGAAATATCATGATTTTAGCATCCGAGTGCTAAAATCTTTTGGAAAACTGGGCCTAACTTGAGAATTAGGGTTTTGCTCCTTTCTAAGGTTTGATGTTTGATTCTCATTGCCAATAATTATTGGGTTATTTCACCCCACGCACAAGCATGTGAAAAGATTGTAAGAGATATTGTAAGGATTACCGATTACACTGCGGCACCTAAGTTGGCCAGGACCCCACATTACCCAAGAAGAAAAAAAAAAGCCAATATGGTTCTACATTTATGCTTTTGTCCCCAAAGTTTGGCTTCAATTTCCATATATATACTGTTCAAAAATTTCCATATATATTTGTATTTACCATTAAATGTGCCTCAGATTCTCAACTGAACCACTATAGTGTATAGATCTGCTAACAAACTGGTTATTGTGGATGAGGATAAATGGGGTCCCATCTGATAGCTTGAAAGCTGGTGAAAGTTCAATTTCTATATACTACTTCCACAGGTACAATGCAATGATTAATTAGCCAGATCCAATGCAACTTCCCTTTTTTCCCCCCTGGAGTTCACAATAATGCCGAACTTTCAATGCTATTGTTTGCAAATTTAAAATCACGCTCCAGCAGCCCAGCTTACGATATACTACTGGCTTAGTTTTCCGTTTGATTTTAGCATACCATGATTTTAGCAAATGAGTTCAGATGCTAAAATCATAACTATTCCAAATCACAAAATTAAGTGGTTCCGTTTATCATTTTTCGATTTTTTTCACACCGAATGAAAGTACATGAGGAGTATTTTAATTTGATGCGAAAAAAAAAATCAAAGAACGATATACGGAACCACTTAATTTTTTTAATTTCAAAATCATGATTTTAGCACCTGTTAAACTCGTTGGCTAAAATCATAGCTGATTTTAGCAACTGAGTTGCTAAAATCAAACGGAAAACTAAGCCTCGACAAGGATTGATTTTAGATTCTCTCGGGGAAAAAATTATAAATAGGAAAGAAAATGATCAAAAT
The DNA here is from genome assembly GCA_020921065.1 of Vaccinium darrowii. NCBI lineage: Eukaryota > Viridiplantae > Streptophyta > Magnoliopsida > Ericales > Ericaceae > Vaccinium > Vaccinium darrowii. Next base: position 1,803,131 of record CM037156.1, read on the forward strand.
TAAATAAGCAAAATTCATTTCATTTTCCTAGCTGGTTCCAAAAAACCGATTAACAAATTTTTGTCATAATAATAGTGTTTGTCTACCCTTTTCTTTTTTTGGTAAAATCCCCGAAGAAGTGAATATATTTAGATATATTCATTTTGTTAGGTTTGTAAAGCTTGATTTGACTTTAAATTGTCACTTTCGCTAACTACGCCGAACGTATTATTGTAATTAGTGATGTAAACCCTAAGATAAATGCATGCCTGCTAATGTAATAGTATGCATTATTCCTTCAATGGATACATATATGAATTGAGTGTAAGATGAGGACATGTATCCATTTACACAACTGGTAAAGCAAGTAGAAATCGCTCTCTTTTTTCTTGACGTTCTTTTCTTGATTTTTCTTTGCCCGTTTTTTGTGTACCACTACTAATTTGGGACGATTTCTGAACAGATTTTCTCTTCATTTCTCGTATCGATCGTTTCTTAATTTATGATCGAAACATAGCATATGAAAGGTGATTCGGTGACAATGCTGGAGAGTACGCACAACAACAACCAACACTCCGATTAATTTGAGGTTGTTATTTACTGGTGAGACTTAATCATTTGTAAGAGATTAAAGAAATGATTACCAAATCTGTAAAAATATAGGAGTAGATCCAATCAAGAATCTCTTTCTTGATGAACATGAACTGGAAGCAGTGGTCCTTCAATCAGTTGAGGAACCAGCATTATTTTTCACCTAGATAAATTTTAGTAAGAAGAAGGAAAACGAATTGGACAACCTATATAATTCCACTTTCAAGGCCGCCTAATCTCTACTTTTGTGTTATAATAAATGACTTAGCAACTTAGCGCCAACATGCACAGCCCAACACTCCTCCAATTATCAACTTTAAAAATTCATAAAGTACCTATTTGCAATTTTTGAGGGTGGGGCCAGATAGATCACATAACAAATTATTTCGATAAGGTTTGAGCGATGTTGGTGATGTTTATTGAATTGTAACCGATAAAGATAATGACCCGGGTAATTATCCTGCGAATCTAAATGGATATACCCAAATTTAAGTACAAAAATTTGTTCCCATCTAAAGAGGAGGATCGACTGTCCCCATTTAAGTACCCAAATCCACACCCTCTTGTGAGGGAGGAGGGAGGAGGATCAATTGCATAATTTTTCCTTTGGCGAGATACCAGACTACGAATGGAAAAACAGTATAAAAAAAAAAAAAGAAGCGTAAACGGTGGTAAGGTGTTTTCTTTATCAAGATAAGGTCTTGGGTTTGAGTATCGTTGTAAGATCTCATTCCTTATACGAAAAATAGTACTCCCTCTCTTTGAATTTGTTAATCATTTTTGGAAATCTGTGTCATGTTTTATTGCTTGTATCTCTTAATTTATTATAATTTTTATGATTTTGCGAATTTTGAATTATATAACTATAATTGAGATCTATCAAATATAATCTCTATTGCATTTTTTTTAGATACAAATTGGATGGTATAAGCAATCAAAAAGGACCTAACAAATCTGGACGGATGAAATATAAAATAAAACTTCTTGCTTACTTTTAAAAAAAAAAAAAAAAAAGGAATACATGCAAGGACTTCAACAAAATGTGTGAAAGGGAATATGACCACCAGGCATGTGATATGATGTGAACAATCACTACTTCACTAGTTAGATGTTGACTCCTAGAGCTGATGGGGTCCCCACCCTGTTTGGATATTTAATGAACATTAAAGTTTCGACATCTTAAAATTATTGAAAAATACAACTCACGTTTTTAAAATATTTTGCAAGAATAATCTGCTGTATGTACTCCATTTCATAGTTTTACTTTATTATATAAAAATAAATAAACTATCATTTTTTTAATTAAGTTTGAAGTATTTGCTCACATAATAATTGTTAAAAAAATAACTAGGATCATTAAATTAGCACAAATTTTTAAAAATTATATATAAAGATATGATTAATTATTTTTGCCCTCCTCTTTTAGCTCAAAAAATAACACTTCTTCATTTTAATTGTGGGATGGAAGGTGAGTCATTAGTAGGCATAAATCCACATTTACATACAGATAAGTCTACTTTAGGAGACAGACTTTGCCTTTGCCCTCTTTGGGAAATTCATTTCGAAATTTAATCTACAAAATTATATCGTAAAAAAGTATAGTTGGAGGGTGGAAAAAACATAGTGAGAGGAGTTTTTTAAAATTCTCATTTTGCATTGTTTATTTACTGAATTGTACAAGTATAAATAACTAATTCAACTTATACTTTAGTTACTACTCCCACCGCCCCTAAATAAGCGTCTCTTATAGGAAGATGTGAAATTTCGAACAAAAAATAAAGTACTTCTATGTATAATTTTTTCAATTTCTTTGCACCAAACTAAGAAACTAAATTAGATCTTCAATTTGGAGCATAGAAATTGAAAAAAATTATGAACAGGAGTGCTATGTTTTTTTTTTCCAAAATGTTTTAAGTAGAAAACACTTATTTGGGGATGGAGGGAATATGCCAAATCTTCGCGTTGGACCTTGAAAACACCTTTTAAACACATCCAACGGTTCGGATTTTCAAAAAAAATTTGGGAAGGTGGAGGTCCGTAACTTAACAGAATGCGGGAGTTTGGATTGGAAGCTTGGTGTGTGTGTGTGTGTATGTGTATATATATATATATATATATATATATATATATATATATATATATATATATATATATATATATATATACAAAAAACTTCCAATCCAAACTCCCGGATTTTAAAACGTCCGGACCTCCACCTTCCCAATTTTTTTTTGAAAATCCGAACCGTTAGATGTGTTTAAAACGTGATTTTAAGGTCCAACGCGAAGATTTGGCAAAAAAAAATACCCGGAAGGGCTTGATCGGGGCAGTTTTTCACAAAAATGCTAATATAGCGTTTTTGTGAAAAACTGCCCCGATCAAGCCCTTCCGGGTATTTTTTTTTGCCAAATCTTCGCGTTGGACCTTAAAATCACGTTTTAAACACATCTAACGGTTCGGATTTTCAAAAAAAAATTGGGAAGGTGGAGGTCCGGACGTTAGGTCCGTAAATAAGGGTTTGGATAGGAAGGGGTTCCTATATATATATATATATATATATATATATATATATATATATATATATATTTTGGAAACATACATCCAAATAAATATTTACAAAATTATCAAAATACAAATTATAACTTTTTATATATTTATTTTAAGTACGATTGGAAAATCTAAAATCACTACCCATCTAATAGAAAATAAAAAGTAACTTGGTACAAATACCCTTAAGCACCCATCCAATATTTAAGTGTTGTTTGTTTGTTTGGTTGGTTGTTTTAATCCGACATTGCATTGTTGTTTCTTTGGACACAATTTTATTTCAAGAAAAGCAATAAATTAATACTTCTAGAAGAGAAAAGAAGGGTAGTAATATTCAAACTTCTCTTTTTATTATCACACTCTCCTTTTTTTTTTGGGTACTTTTGTATGTTAATTTTTAAGGTTAAGATTTTACTTATATACTTTTTCACACATGAGACGTTGTTCCAAAACTGACATAAGTCATGAACTGGCATAAAATGAGTTTTTGAATTGATGTATCGTGAAAGAATGATCTATCGTAAAATGCAATAAATTAGTTTTTAAGTCAGTTTGGGAGGGCTGTTTCAATTCCTGATTGACTTAAACTTAAGTCAGTTTTAAGTCGATGTATCATGACTCATGAGAGAATGATCTGTCTCGTAAAACACAATAAATTAAATTTTTAAGTCAATTTGGGAATATAAGTTGATTCCTGGAACAATTCCTAATTCAAATCGCTAAAAACACAAATAAAATAAATTAAAATTAAAAAATTAAAAAAAATTGAGTGCATTCGGAAAGAAAACAAAGATTATACCAAAACTTCACTACTACATTAAAGCCTTGTACCTTGCACACGCTACAAGTTTTTTATGCATAAAAGTTTTGACACTAACAAAAGGAAATTGATATTCAGTGTTATTAACAATTTTGAGAGTGATAAATGCTAATATCAAGTTCATGCAGGCATTGAAATTGACACTCCAGTGTCAATATCAATTTCCAAACAAAAATAGAATTCATTTTGAAACTTTTCTAATTACCAACCGCACTCTAAAATGGAAGTTTAAAATCAATCCTTATATGGACTTGATTTTTGACACTCTCCTTTTGAGGTGGCATTAGTAATTAAGGGGATGCAAGAATAACCTTTGGGGTGCTTTGGGTAAAAAACCAAAAACCAAAAACCAAAAAACCACTTTTGTCCTTATTCAAATTTTTTTTGCATTTGTTAGTTTCGCGTCAAGATTTTGTGGTTTCTGGATTCCTCTCGGCGAGACGAATCTAACAAGTATAAATTTATGGTCAAACCAAATATTTTTTTGAATAAAGCCGAAATACTTGGATTATTGGCCAATAATCCACCTATTTTGGCTTTATTCAAAAAAATTTGAGTTTTGACCATAATTTTATACTTGTTAGATTCGTCTCGTCGAGAGGAATCCAGAAACCACAAAATCTTGATGCAAAACTAACGAATGCAAAAAAAAATTGAATAAGGACAAAAGTGGTTTTTTAAAAAACCAGTTTATGGTTTTTTACCCAAAGCATTTAATACAAGGAAAATGTTACAATACGTGAAAACTTTTTTCATAACTGTCCAGGAAAGTTAAATCAATGGCCCACATTTAATGTTTGTGAATCTGGACCATTGATTTCACTTTCATGAACCGTTTCGGGGGAAATTTTCATGTATTATATTTCTCCTCTTAAAACAAAAGTTGGCTGGCCAGTATACTGGAGAGTTAAAAAAAAAAAAGTGTTGAATTAAATTACCGTTCAGTCCCGACAGGGGGACCCGCTCTTACACCTCAGAGTCACAATTCACCCATGTGGTCTGCAGCTCTGCTATGACGAAAACAAAACAAAAACTCCATTTGCATCATCCATCATCATGCACCCTTCTCGTATGGTACAGACTTTTTTTGGAGAGAGAGAGCGAGAGAGAGAGTAGTGTACTCCATTAAAGCGGGTGGGGTTCAGAAAAACGAGGATTACGTTTTGACTGTTCCAACCGATTCTTCACCGTCTGATTTTCTGCCCTGATATTCACGGGTTCCTCCTACTGTAGTATTTGCCACGTGTTATCTCCAACAGCCCCTAATCACGCTGGCCTTGTTCGTTTTCCTGTTTAGTTTTAGTTTTAGTTTTAGTTTTAATAACATTATCATTTCCTTCATTTCTCTCTATATCTCTCTCCACAGACTCCACTCATTACACTTGCTGATATCATCAAAACTAAACTAAACTATCTAATCAAACACAACCACTAAATTTTTCGTCTTCTGAGTAATGTCAAAATCAGAGCCGGTCCCCATATTTTAGTACCCTTAGATACCTTTAGATATCTTTTGTAATACAAAATATATATATATTTATATATATATTCATCGTATATAAAATTTAATTTCAAATTCTAGAACTAATGAAAGTTTGAATATGTGTTGTACAAAGTTAGAAGATTCTTTGATATGAATGGGCTTCGAAATTACGTGGCTTGAATTTTAAACGTGTCATAAAGGGCTTCGAAACTACAGAATTGTGATTTCCACTGATTTGAGACATCTCATGTTTTAGGAGGTGTTCCAATAACAAAAACTGTTTTTTCCAAAAATTGAGACAGGTCATTCTCTTATAATGCATCACATAAAAAACCGTGAAAAACCAATTTTTTTTCAAAAAACCACTATAGTGGAACACCCCCTTAGTGTTTTGGATTCGGGGGGCCTGCTGTCCTCCCGGGACAGCAGGCACTGTTGAGCGGTGATGCAGCAGCGTTTTGAGGTTGAACAACTTGACTCCACCTCCTGGCCTTAAGTCCTTGTTTGATAGCCCTTTGTACACCACTAACACCTTCATACATTAATCACAACAAACAAAAGCTGGGCTTCACTGTAAACACTTTCTCCTGACCAATAATAAAACCAAATAAACATGATTTTTTTGAAGGTTGTTTTTGCCAAGCATTTTTTATTAGATTATTATTTGGATTGTATTTGAAAATTTTCGCATTTATTAGTGTTGCGTTAAATTTTTTTGGATTGTTAGTTCATCTCAACGATATAAAACTATGAACTGAACTCTTTTTTTTATTAAAAAAGAAAAAATGAATTGCACAAATGCATGGCCACCTTATGTACATTTATTTTTACAAGTGCAATAATTCCTCAATTAATTCATGGATGATGTTCGTTTAGTCAAGTTAATTTTTTGTAAGGATATTTTTCTTCGCGGAGCGTATAAGATACCTGGCTCAAATTAACTTTCGTAGGTCATGGTAACCTATATCACATAAAATGCATATGTGCGTGCATGAGCAGGAACATGAAAAAAGTCTTTCAAAAGCATCCCAACTACGAGAATTCACGAGAGCGAGGATTAAAAGCATAACATAGAGTAGTGTTTGAAATTGATAATGAAGGATCTTATTGAAAGATTATGTGACTAAGATGATAACAAGTGTAGCTTAAACAATTGTTTTTTTTATTTTGGATGGCATATGATATGGTGAGCTTAAACCATTAATTAAGAATCAGAAAAGGACAAGCAAACTATACTCAAAAGAAAAGAAGGCAACGAAAAGCCAAAATTTTTGCCAAACATAATGCTTGCAAAGAAGACAGGTGGATAGGTTCTTTCAGTTAATGGCCACCGAATTTGAATGCCACACAAGGACTCAAGCGGTGGAGTTGGGGGATCAATTGTGAGCTCTAAACGCCGCCGCATCACTGCTCAGCAGTGACTTGCTGTCCTCCTTGGACAGCAGGTCCCCCGAATCCGTTTTAGTGATGAACGAGCATGAAGATTTGATGAAGAAAAATGTTAAGACATCACTTGGTGAGATTTGGCCTAAAAAATCAACTTAACTTATTTTTTTGTCTTTATTTGATTTTTTTTTTTGCGTCTGTTAGTTTTGCATCGATTTTTTGAGTATTATTAGTGTAACGCCCCGAAAATTCGGTTTGTTAATTAAAGGATTTTGAAGATCTTTGAGCTGTATTATTTTTTTCGAAAAGTTAAATTAGAGAAACACAGCCCAATTATTACAAACATTGTTTAAATATTACAATACCGAATAAAGTTGAAAGTGATTTATTACAAACTTCTACACATGAAGTACTAGAATAAAATATGTCTTTATTACAACTTGAAATCTTAATAAAATACTTAAAAGCACAAAGCCAACAACTACTACTGGTTTAGCCACGGCTCGGTCAACTCAGCAACTTCTTCATCGGCTACAGGATTATCTTCTGAATACTCCATATTCTTTCCTGTACCTGGTGTCAAATACCATGGTAACGTAGTACCGTGAGTGGTGACACTCAGTAGAACAACGTAAAACTACCCTTACCCCAATGTATGAATAATTTCCAAAATCAAATAACCACATATAATATTAACCAACAGAACCTACTAATTTTACTCATAAGTTTTATTAACGTAGTCAATCACATGATGTTCCCATTCACCTAGTTCCCATACACTGTGTTCATTAACGTGGTCGATTCTACGATGTTCCCGTCCACCATGTTCCCATACACTGTGTTCCCATACACCTATGTTCCCGTACGTTATGTTCCCGTACGCCTCTTTGGACACGGCTCAAGACATAACACGGCTCAAGACATGGCACGGCTCAAGACACAGCACGGCTCAAGACAAGGCACGGCTCAAGACATCCCTATCATTGGTTCCCGTCCGTTATGTTCCCATACACCATTGTTCCCATACACTGTGTTCCCATACATTATGTTCCCGTACGCCACTTTGGACACGACTCAAGACATAACGCGGCTCAAGACATGGCACGGCTCAAGACACAGCACGGCTCAAGACAAGGCACGGCTCAAGACATAACACGGCTCAAGACCAACTCGTCACCACAATCCTAATCTCATCTTTTCCACAAACTATACTCCTTTGGTTCCCGTTCGTTATGTTCCCATACACCATTGTTCCCATACACTGTGTTCCCATACACCTATGTTCCCATACATTATGTTCCCGTACGCCACTTTGGACACGGCTCAAGACATAACACGGCTCAAGACATGGCACGGCTCAAGACACAGCACGGCTCAAGACAAGGCACGGCTCAAGACATAACACGGCTCAAGACCAACTCGTCACCACAATCCCAATCTCATCTTTTCCACAAACTATACTCCTTTGGTTCCCGTTCGTTATGTTCCCATACACCATTGTTCCCATACACTGTGTTCCCATACACCTATGTTCCCATACATTATGTTCCCGTACGCCACTTTGGACACGGCTCAAGACATAACACGGCTCAAGACACGGCACGGCTCAAGACACAGCACGGCTCAAGACAAGGCACGGCTCAAGACCAACCCGTCATCACATACCCCAATCTCATCTTTTCCACAACCATACTCCACCCAATTTCTCATCATCACACCCAATCTCGTCTATCCAACCATTACTTCAATCAAGAGGTAAGAAACCATAACCACCAACTATGGAATTCAACAATCAACAAGATACTCATCAAGCCATAAAACATGTAAGTACTAAAACTGTCACAAACAATCAGTTACAAATTATAACGAAATGACGTACCATTACTTCTCCAAAAATTATGAAATTTGACAGAGTGATAGTTCTCTATCTTAGGAACAACTCCCGTGTTTATACCTAAGGCCAAATCTGCTCCTAAGCTGGGTAAAAGTGCGTACGAACAGAACGTGTCAAATCTGCCACAGTTTACTAAAATTCCAATTCCCGAAGATCTAACCGTTGGATTTGGTCCGTTCACGTGTCACTACGTAGCTAAGACGTCAGACTGTCTTTCTACCAAGTTTCATTGTAATCCTACGGTTCAATCGTATTCTACGGGTTTCCAAAGTTTCTGCCCGAATGGAGTGAAATATTTGAAACCGCAGTTTCGGACAGTCTCAGTGTTTCTGTCATAACTCTTTACACCGAACTCCGTTTGAGTCGAATTATATATCAAAACGTAGGTAATTTGAAGAGCTACAACTTTGTAGTTTTACACTTTTCCTAATTTTACCTCTACGTGGCCCGAAAATGCACGAACAGTGTCCAACAGTGTGTTTCCGGTAGTTCAGTCCGTGAACACTCGTTTTTGGTATCGAAAGACGTTTTTCTCACATTCTACCGATCCGCAAACTGATCGGTCCGTACATTCAACACAATATAACGTTACCTACAATCCTTACTCCCTAAATCAAGGATCGGGTCAAGATTTTACAAAAATCATCATACAAAAAGTTAAAGCAAGTTTACCGAAATCCTACCTTAATTCCTGCAGATTAAGCGCGTGGATGAACGATCCGCACCGTTGGGAATGTCTGGAACCCGTCAATTACCCTAGGCTGAAAAGGGCGTTACTAGCATGTGACCCGAGAGGGTCGATCTTGAGACGAAAGAATACGTAGATACTTGAGAGGGAGAGAAGGAGGTGATAATTTTGGGAGAGGGAGAGAGGGCGTAGTCTGATGAGAATTTGGGAGGGGAAAGGCATGAGTAATGCCTTATAAAGAAAAGAAAGGGAAGAACATGGGGGAGACAAGTATATGTGGAAAGAAAAGAAAAGAAAAGAAAAGAAAGAATTATGGAGGAGAAAAGAGAAAAGAGAAAAGCAAAAGTAAAAGAAGAAAGAAGAATAATTGGGTTTATTGCTCTGGTGTTTTGGAAGGCAGGCGTGGGAATTGGGTGTGCGCGAAGCACGACGTGATAGAATGCAGTACAATTTACTCCAGGCAGTGTTCGAACTGTCCAGGCTACGATTTCAGAAAAATACCAAAATATTCATACTGACTTAGAAAATCGTGGGCAACGTCACTGTGTGCTCGGAATCGTTTGGAAAAATCTCAAAAGTTGGGTAAAAATCAAATTACGAAAATTAGTATTTACAAATATCACAAATTTATATTTTTAAAAAATTTGGGATATTACAATTAGTTCGTCTCGGCGAGAGGAATCTAAAAAGGTAAAAGATTATGACTATAAATCTCAATTTTTTGAACAAGATCGAAAAAAATGTAAAAAATTGACTTTTTGGCTTATTTTTGTCTTTATTCAAAAAAATTATGATTATATCATAATTTTTTACTTTTTTTATTCCTTTCACCGAGACGAATTAATAATACGCAAAAAGTTGATGCAAAACTAAAACCCACGAAAAGAAATCAAATAAAGACGAAAAAATAAACCAACTTACTTTTTAGGCCAAAATGACGATAGTACTCACTGATTTTTCCATGCAAGTATACACCGATCAATTCTCGACTCTCGCAACTTTTTATGAGATAGTATTTTCACACTGTTTTCTTTAAATTGATTTTTTATTTTTATTCATCTAAATTTATTTGTGAATTTGTTTTTTCACTTGTCAAATAGCTGTAAGGAATTCAAGTAAATTAAAGTAAAAAGGGAATACGGAGGATAAAATCTAGTGGAAACATTAAGGGGGTGTTCCACTAAGTTGGTTTTTTGAAAAAACTGGTTTTTCACGATTTTTTATGTAATGTATTGTGAGAGAATGACCTGTCTCGGTGTTTGGAAAAAACAGTTTATTGTTAGTGGAACACCCCCTAATTCTCTTTTCATAATCAAATCGATCAATCCTTGTGAATTAGTTGCTGACAAGTCTTTGTTTTTTTAATAAATTGGCTTTTCACGGTTTTTTATGTGATGCATTGTGAGAGAACAATATGTCTCGATTTTTGAAAAACAATAGTTTTTTTGTTGGTGGAACTCCCATGACCTGTTGGGAAGATAATTAAGGGTATCTCTAGTGCACTACCTAAAATCACTACCTAAAGTGCCCTAACTAGTTAACTAAGAAAAACCTCAAAAAATGGTCTCTAGTGCACAAAAATTGGCTCCCTAAAATCCTAGGTGGCACCCCTCACTACCTAAAGTGTCCTAAGTGACTACCTAAATTTAGGAAGTCACTTAAGGAGAGAGAAAGAGGAGAGAGATAGAGAGAAGGGAAGGAGATGAGAATTTTGTGGGACCAATTGACACCCCTCACCACTTAAATGGGTCATTCTCTAAAAGATAATGAACATTTTTAGAGAGCCCCATTAAAGTGCATTTCTCCTTAGTTAGCTAACTAAGTTCTTAGCACACAAAATAGGATCTCACATTAGTTTAAGTGTACATTTTAACAAATATTTTTTAAATAGTGCACTAGAGATGGCCTAACGGCGTTAAGGTTAGGGTAACCATTACTAGCTAGATATCGGTAAAGGTGGTATTCACGAGACACGAGAGCATTTTATGTGGAATTAATAATATATGTAATTTTTTTAAAAGCGCAATAAAATATGGTAATTGCCCATGAAATAAAACTTGAAGACGAAAATAGCCTTTCCAATGAAGATGATTGTCTAAGTACTCTAGGCAAAGAATTTTTCTTCCTTTTCTTATGGGTCATTTATAGAATCAATAAAGGGGTGTTCTACTAACAAAAAACTGTTTTTTTTAAATACCGAGACAAGTTTTTCTCTCACAACACATCACATAAAAAACCAGTTTTTTTTCAAAAAAACTGGGTTAGTGGAACAGCCCCTAAACCGAAAAAAACTATTTGAGTCGGACTCATATTTATTTATTACCAAAAAAAAAAAATTGTTTGTATAGGTAGATAAATAAAAATTTGATCATTTTTTGGAGCTCATTGAAATTTCAAGCCAATCATGGATTTACAAGCTTATAACAAGGGGGAAAAAAATCAAACTACTTGAAATTGGGTAAATTAAAACTCGCTTAAAATCGACTTATGTTATAAACAACTAAACAAGTCAAGTTTCAGTACATTGTCGAAAATCAAGCATTAAAACTATATTTGAACAATTCAGTGATTGATGTGAAATGATTTTCAAACTCTCTTTTTTTAATAAATGCAGTCTTTTTTTTTTTTTGTCTCCTAATAAAATTTGACAAGTGCACTCTCAATTTTTTTTGTCTCTTAGTGATATTCCACTAAAAGACAAAAAGAAAAAGATTTCACTTATCAACAAAGGAGTGTAAAAATCATTATCCTTTACTAATTCAATTCTTAAATCGTGACATGTCTTCTCCGTGTTGACAGGTACCTTTTTTAAGCCCTTATTTTCGATTTCTAACATTTATTCTCCATATGATATTGTGGATGCAATAAGGATAGATTTGTCTTTCTGATCTGACTATTCCAGTTTTTCAAAAGATTTTAGCACCCAGGTGCTAAAATCATGATATTTCAAATCAAAAAATGAATTGGTTCCGTGTATCATTTTCTGATTTTTTTTCCGCACCAAATTAAAGTACACGAGGAGTACTTTAATTTGACGCGAAAAAAATCGAAAAATGATACACAAAACTACTTCATTTTTTTATTTGCAATATCATAATTTTAGCACCTGAGTGCTAAAATCTTTTAGAAAACTGGGCGTAACACATAATACCTTTAAATTAATGTTTTGGAAATTTGTGTCCTCTCATCAATTAATATTTGACCACGTGGAGGGTTAAAAAAAGTGAAATTTGACCAGTGTCATGTGGTTATAATGAATGATAAGTACACTTTAATGGTGGTTATTAAGATTAGAGCAAACATATAAAAGTGGTTTACCTTTTAATCCAAAAAAAATACTCCGTCTATAAAAAATGAAAACCAAACAAGACATAAATTTTTACGTGGGGGCAGTACCGGAATTTGGAGATGCCTCGATTTTCGGACACGTTAATTAAATCATTTTCTTGGAAAATATTTCATAGATTAAACGATTTATCACAATCAAGTAGCAAAATTTAATAACATTAAAATGAAGGTAGCTTGATTACAACTGGATTTGAAATATGTAATTTGGTACGCAAGTTTCATTTATCCAAAAACAAAAGCAGGGAAGTGACAGAGCTTTTAGAGGTCTAGGTTGAGGTCCCACTCTCCGTAGGTCTCTGGATTGGATGTAGGTGCCTCGTTCCTGTAGCATTGGTTGCCTCTTTCTTCTTCGGTTCCTGGCGTAAAATGCCTGGGTCAACAATAGCATCGTGAGCAAATAATCACTCAATTGATAACTCCTACCCACAACCCTTACCTTGCAAGCAATTTAACATTTCATACAAGGATATGCGTAAGTAAACAACGAGCAATTGGTTTTATTATCTAGCCTTAGCTTATATGAGTTATTTGACCGAAGGTCCTTTCCTCCCAGATTTGCTCTCTCTATTTCATTTTTATACGTAACACTGGGCCCCAGTTAGCACCATTTTCAATGACCGAGCCCCTGTTAGCAACCATTTCAACACCGGCCCCCTGTTAGCACTCTTTTCATGACCAGTCCTTACACATTCCTCGAAACTATTTTCTAGTTATCCTTTACTTAATGTCTATACATTCACCTGTGTACGGGTACCAATTAAGAACCTAATTGTCTGTTTTAGCACTCTAATATTTTCATAGTAATTGAAACACAATAAGCAGAGCAAAATGATGAGGATATTTCAAGAGTTCAGACGATCACATAATTAATTCATAATGGTCCACAAGACTCAGTGTTTACACGAATTCATACAATTCATAAATAATACTCCTCCGTCCGGATTTGTTTGTCCTTCGTTCTATCGCAACCGGATAAAAAATTAGTGACATCTTTAAATTGGTAAGTAATTATATGTCCAATATGGATCTTGTTTGATAGATCTCGATTAGTTTTATAAGAAAATATTTTTAAAATTACTTAAAATATTATAAATTATAAGATATAATCATTTGAAAAGTGGCACGAACTCCCAAAATAGACTAACAAATCAGGATCGAGGGAGTAGAAATTTCAAGCAAAAATTGTTTAAGTGTAAATAACTAAACTATGAGTTTAAGAAATGTAATTTATAAAATTATAGTCGGTGTCATAATTTTATTGAAATACAGTGCGTCACGCCCTCAATTTTCAACATAAACAATTAAATATTTTCTCCATAAAACATCGTAATAAACTCTACATATCTGTCCAAAGATCACCTCACCACGTTCCATATTCGTAATAAACAACAAGTCTAAATTTGGTACCCATCTTCCCTATGAAAACATGTTTTAAAATATTACATTCTTCCAAAAAGATAAAGTTTTACAATGCTTCAATAACTCTTCATGCCATGCTCTCACTATGGCATGCACATCAAGGGTGAGCATTTACTTCGTCCACTAGAGGTTTCTCATGCCAAGTGTATACATGCATAAACAAGATATTAGGAGAATGAGGATTAGTGCTTTCAAATCATTCCCAAATAGATTTTAAGACACATAACTTGATAACTACTACAAGAGTAACGACTCTTCACTTAACCACCTACTCACACCCATACAATAGTAACTTTAAGCTATCCATCACCGACTTCTCCTCTCACCGCGTGACTCGTCATAGCATTACAACTTAAACAATTCCCGCATGTCTTCTTGGTGCTCGCTATTCAAGTCCAACAACCCTGTCACGCCCTCAAAATTAATAATCCAAATATAGATAAAATCCTCGTGGGACAAGTCAATAGTCATACATTTACCCCTTGAATAATCAAAGTTAAAATAGATACAAATACCCTTAAGCACCCATCCAATATTTCATTGTTGTTGGTTTGTTTGTTTGGTTGTTTTAATCTGACATTGGATTGTTGTTTCTTCAGACACAATTTTATTTGAAGAAAAGCAATAAATTAATACTTCTAGAAGAGAAAAGAAGGGTAGTAATATTCAAACTTCTTTTTTTATTATTACAGTCTTCTTCTTTTTTGGTAATTTTGTATGTTAATTTTTAAGATTAAGATTTTACTTGTATACTTTTTCACACATGAAACGTTGTTTCAGAGCTGACTTAAGTCATGAACTAGCTTAAAATGGGGTTTTGAATTGATGTATCGTGAAAGAATGATCTATCATAAAACGCAATAAATTACTAGTTTTTAAGTCAGTTTGGAAGGGTTGTATCAATTCCTAATTGACTTAAACACAAGTCAGTTTAAAGTTGATTTATCATGAGAGAATGACCTGTCTTATAAAACGCAATAAATTAAATTTTTAAGTCAATTTGGGAATAATTCGATTTCTGAAACAATTCTTAATTTCAAAACGCTAAAAATACAAAAAAAATAAAATAAAATAAAATAAATTGAGTGCATTCGGAAAGAAAACAAAGATAATGCCAAAACTCCACTACTACATTAAAGCCTTGTACCTTGCACACGTTACAAGTTTCTTACGCATAAAAGTTTTGACATTAACAAAAGGAAATTGATATTCAGTGTTATTAAAACAATTTTGGGAGTGCTAAATGCTAATATCAAGTTCATGTAGGGATTGAAATTGACACTCCAATATAGAGTGTCGTTAACAATTTAGGGAGTGTCAATATCAATTTCCTAACAAAAATAGAATTCATTTTGAAACTTTTCCAATTACCAACCGCATTCTAAAATGGAAGTTTAAAATCAATCCCTATATGGACTTGATTTTTGACACACTCTTTTTGAGGTGCGGTTAGTAATTAAGGGAATGCAAGAATAACCTGTAAAACAAGGAAAATGTTATAATACATGAAAACTTTTTCCGAAACAATCCAGGAAAGTTAAATCAATGACCTAAATTCATGTGTTTGTGAATCTGGGCCATTGATTTCACTTTCATGGACCGTTTCGGGAAAACTTTTCATGTATTATATTAGGGCATCCTCATTTGGCTCCCCACTTTTACTTTTGAGTTAAAATAGGGAGCCAAACCCCCCAAAACTCCCAATATTAGCCTCTCTATACTCCCTCTTCAAATTATTTTTGCTACAGTACCGCACCAAACTTGGTGCGGCACTATTCACGCACCACTTCTTTTTTTTATTGTTCACACACAGTGCTTTTTTTTATGGACACATGGCTACCTGTTAATGGCTAAAGGGGGGAGGAGGGCCCACTACTGCGCTGAAACAGCTCCCCAGGTGGGAGATTAGCCTTTTATAAGGGGGATTTTTTTTTTTTAATTTATGGATTTTAGGGGAATAGTTTAATATAGTAAAGTTAAAATAAAGAGTCTGGTTTTGTGAGTTTTTGATAAAGTGACTTGCTAGTTTATAAAAAGTGTTTTTGAAGTTAAATTTGGTGAAAATTTTGGTGCTCCTGATAAGGATGCTCTTCCTCTTCATAAAACAAAAGTTGTTTTGCCATTTTATTGGAGAGAGAGAAAAAAAAAAAAAGTGTTGAATTAAATTACCGTTCAGTCACCCAGGGGGACCCGCTCTTACACCTCAGAGTCACAATTCACCCATGTGATCTGCAGCTCTGCTATGACGAAAACAAAACAAAAACTCCATTTGCATCATCCATCATGCATCCTTCTCGTATAGTACAGACTTTTTTTTTTTTGAGAGAGAGAGAGTAGTGTACTCCATTAAAGTGGGTGGGGTTGAGAAAGACGAGGATTACGTTTTGACTGTTCCAACCGATTCTCCACCGTCTGATTTTATGCCCTGATATTCACGGGTTCCTCTACTCTAATATTTTCCACGTGTTATCTCCACCAGCCCCTAATCACGCTAAATTTTTCGTCTTCCGAGTCAGTGGCGGCTCCAGAATTTTAAATAAGGGTGTTCAGAAATCTTAACTATCTTTAAAAACCTCGATGGTATATGAACAAAAATTAATCTTTTAATATCAACAATGCCACCAAAAAATTAAAGAACTAATTTGGATCGTTAATTTGATGTGAATAAATTTAAAAATTATGAATGGAAGTACTTGAAAATTGCATATTATGTAGTGGACTATCTCTTTGGAATGGAGGGAGTAGGATACTAAAATAGCCCTCGGTGAGTTTACCTATTTTGAAACCTTTTCATATTAGCCTCATTATCAATCGTATCAAATATATCATTTTCAGTATAAGTACTCAAGCAATCATTCATTCACTAATATCTCATTCCATTGAACAAATTGCTCTTTACTGCATTGGATTGATTTGTAGACTGATTTTTTTGCGTGGGGTGATAAAATATTTTTTAGTTGGGTGTTCAAGAAAGGACTTATCCAAAATTAGGCTCAAAATATTACATATATCTAAGAAACAAAAAAATTTCAGGTGGTCAAATGACCACCTAGGCTTTCGTGTTGAGTCACCAGTGTTTTGAGTAACGTCAAAATCAAAGCCGGTCCCCATATTTTAGTAACCTTAAATACCTATAGGTATCTTTTGTAATACCAATATATATATATTCATCGTATATAAGGTCTAATTTCAAATTATAGAACTAATGAAAGTTTGAATATGTATTGTACAAAGCTAGAAGATTCTTTGATATGACGGGGCTTCGAAATTACGTGGCTTGAATTTTAAATGTGTTATAAAGGGCTTCGAAACTAGTTCATTATTGTGATTTCCACTTATTTGAGACATCACATGTTTTAGTGATGAACGAACACAAAGATTTGATGAAGAAAAATGTCAAGACATCACTTGATGATACCCACTGATTTTTCCATGCAAGCACACCGATCAATTCTCGACTCTCGCAACTTTTTATAAGATAGTATTTTCACACTGTTTTCTTTACATTGACTTTTTTATTTTTATTCATGTAAATTTATTTGTTTGTTTTTTCACTTGTCAAATAGCCGTAAGGAATTCAAGTAAATTAAAGTAAAAAGGGAATACGGAGGATAAAATCTAGTGGAAAAATTAAGGGTAAATTTCACTTACCTCCCCTGAGGTTTCTGACAAATACAAGGACATCCCCTACATTTTCTGAAATTCCACTACCCTCCCTTACTTTTTAAAGTAATTCCCAGATTCCCCCCTCCCGTTAATTTTAGGCTAACGGGGTTAACATTGGGTGTGAAATGACTTTCACACCCCTAGGTATATAAACTCCAACTGTTGGCCCTCCTCCTTTGATCGATCAGTTGCACCATCCAAAGACTTCTACTTCTACTCTAGGCGAAGGAGAGAGACAGAGAGAGACCCTATGCAAGAGTGAAATCCATGTACGAGATCGGTGAAAATACATAAAAATCGACGTGTTAAGAGCATTTGGAGATGGAGATCGAAATGCAGAAACCCTAGTTTTGGCGGTCCGAAAATCTGAAGGGGAGATCGAAGTCCGCATCCTTAGGTATGAATTGTCCTCATCTTGAAGTTTGTGTTGTTGATTTGCAAATATTTTGCTATTTTGATCAATAATAGGGTTTTGATTAGGGTTTTTTGACAAAAAATTGGGGGTTATTTGACAAAAAATAGTTGTCACAGTTCTGTGTAAGTCGTTTCACTATGATTTTACCTATTTTGATCAATAACAGGGTTTTGATTCGGGCTATTTGACAAAAATTTGGGGGTTATTTAACAAAATAGTTGTACGGGTTTTGTGTCTGGGTTGATGTTGAATTTTTTCCAGTTTTGGGTTTTGGGTTTCATTTTGAAATTTTTGGGTTTTGGGTTTCACTTTGAAAATTTTGAATTTTTTCCGGCCCGACTGACGAGCCCCGGCGGTACGCATCTGACTGGAAAAAAGAAGAAATAGAAGGAAAAGAGAGAAAAGGGAAGAAGATTAAAGGCAAAACTGATTCTTGTTCAGATCTGGGTCTTCTATTGACATTCCGGTGACGTTCTCAGCGTTTTGGACTGAATCTTGATGGTCTCCGTCGTCTTCTTCAGGCCTCTTGTCGGTCGTCTTCTTCTTCAGGCCTCTTTTCAGTGTAAGGACGCCTGTTGAAAGTCGGTTCTTTTACAGATTGGCGACTAGAAGCAAATCATGCATATTGGAGTGTGCAACAGAAAAGTAATGAAAATTGTGGGTAATAATTTACTCTTGAATTGGCTCTGAATTGTAATGAAAATTGTGCAGCAAAAAAATGTCGGTTTATAGCACAAGGTACATTTATGTGTTTATTACTTATTTACTCCTGTATTGACTAATTGCGAGTAATGGTTGCAAAAAATTAATTTTGGTGGTGTAATTTCCACACACTAAACTATCTTTCACACCTTTTTTTTTTTGGTCTTTAATGAAAATTTTATTTTAGTGAAATTTTTAAGTGTAAAAATTTTGAATTATATATGTAGCGCTAAATCCGAAACAGTACCATACCATATCAAACCAGTAGGAAAATCGGTACCCAAGTCGATACGGGATTCAAATCCTTGGAATGAGATGCTGTTTTTATTTTTGTACAAGAAAATTACACCATAAGTCAAAGATTTGCCATTGGAATTATACCATAAGAAACCAGGACAGTAGACTCATAGAAAACACTAAAGAATGGATGAGTGAGAGGAGGGGTAATATTGGCATTTAGAATTGAGAAATGGATGACATCATCGTTTTCTGTTACTTTTACTAACGGAAGTAACGGGAGGGGAGGTATCTGGGAATTATTTTCAAAAGTAGGGGAGGGCAGTGGAATTTCAGAAAGTGTAGGGGAGGTACCTGTATTTATCAGAAACCTTAGGGGAGGTAAGTGAAATTTACCCAAAAATTAATTCTCTTTTCGTAATCAAATCCTTGTGAATTAGTTGCTGACAAGTCTTTGGTTTTTTGAATAAACTGGCTTTTTACGGTTTTTTTTATGTGATGTATTGTGAGAGAATGATCTATCTCGATTTTTGGAAAAAACAATTTTTTGTTAGTGGAACACCCATGACCTGTTGGGAAGATAATTAACGGTGTTAAGGTTAGAGTAACCGTTACTAGTTAGGTCTCGGTAAAGGTGGTATTCGCGAGACACGAAGGCATTTTATGTGAAGTTAATAATATATGTAATTTTTTAATAGGCAATAAAATATGGTAATTGCCCACGAAATAAAACTTGAAGACGAAAATAGCCTTTCCAATGAAGATGATTGTATAGACAAAGAATTTTTCTTGCTTTTCTTATGGGTCATTTATAGAATCAATAAGGGTGTGTTCCACTAACAAAAAATTATTTTTTTCAAACACCGAGACAGATCATTCTCTCATAACACATCACATAAAAACTGTAAAAAATCAATTTTTTTTCAAAAATTGGGTTAGTGGAACACCCCATAAACCGAAAAAAAGCTATTTGAGTTGGACTCATATTTGTCTATTACAAAAAAAAAAAAAATTGTTTGTATAAGTAGATAAATAAAACTTTGATAATTTTTTGGAGCTCATTGAAATTTCAAGCCAATCATGGATTAACAAGCTTATAACAAGGGGGAAAAAAATCAAACTACTTGAAATTGGGTAGATTAAAACTCGCTTAAAATCGACTTATGTTATAAACAACTAAACAAGTCAAGTTTCAGTACGAATACAAAAATCAAGCATTAAAACTATATTTGAACAATTCAGTGATTGATGTGAAATGATTTTCAAACTCTCTTTTTTTTAATAAATGCAGTCTTTTTTTTTTTTTTGGGTCTCTTGATAAAATTCGACAAGTGCACTCTTAATTTTTTTTTGTCTCTTAGTGATATTCCACTAAAAGACAAAAAGAAAAAGATTTCACTTATCAACAAAGGAATGTAAAAATCATTATCCTTTACCAATTCAATTCGTAAATTGTGACATGTCTTCTCCGTGTTGACAGGTACCTTTTTTAAGCCTTTATTTTCGATTTCTAACATTTATTCTCCATATAATATTGTGGATGCAATAAGGATAGATTTGTCAGACTTGTTTTCTTTCATATACTAACACAGATTGATAATGGGCCGCTTAAGGTTGTACCTTTAAATTAATGTTTTGGAAATTTGTGTCGTCTCATCAATTAATATTTGACCAGGTGGAGGGTTAAAAAAAGTGAAATTTGACCGGTGTCATGTGGTTATAATGAATGATAAGTACACTTTAATGGTGGTTATTAAGATTAGAGCAAACGACAGAATCTTTGTCGTTTAAGAATGACAACATATATTGAACGAACCCTTTCCTATTCATCGTGGATGTAACTCATTGACTACAGTCAACTACAGATATTAAATCTCTCATCTTATTATTTTAGTTTTTGGTAATTACGAAGGAGCGGAGAAGAAGGGGCGACCCAATGAGAATTGCTGCTTTGCACGATTTGGGCCGTTCGTTGCTTAGATGAACGATTAGATTTCAAACAAAATAGGAGAATTATTTGCGCGAATAGTTTGTTTGCAATCCTTACCATTGAAAACACTTATGGACGGTATTAGGCGCAACAACAACCCCAAGTCCGCGACCCAAAATAGCAACCTCGGTCTCCGGGCACGACCAAAGGAACCCTAGGCCCTGTTTGGATGCCGGAGATGGCACCCGGATTTGCCAAGAAGCCGGATATGTAATCCCGGTCCCACCTATATCCGGCGTTTGGATGGCAAAACTCTCCCCCGGATTTAAACACTGTTCGGACTCCAAATCAGGGGGCAGCCTGATTTGCTAACGACAGCTCCTACCCCATCGTTAGCAAATCCGGGAGATTTCTCAAGTTTTTGGTACAATATTACCCCTCCAAATCCGCCCTTTTCTTCTTCTTCTTCTTTTTCTACTGCTGCTGCTATGGCAGTGGTGAACTTGTTCTTGAACTTGTAGATCTTGATCGGAATCTTGTTCTTGAACTCGGTTGAGAGAGAGGGGTTGTGAGGTGTACAAATACTCCACGGAGAGAGAGAGAGATCAACTGTTCTTTCTTTTTTCTTTTTTTCGATCTGGAACAGATAGAAGAAGAAGAAGAATGGATGAGAAAAATGATTTGGTGTGGCATGTGGTGTTCATGTCTTACAATCCAATGGTAGCTATTAGTACCCATCACAATCCAACGGTAGCTATTGGTGATCAATTGTGTGGGTATATAAAATGGGGCTTTACATGCCCATCTCGATACACTATTAAACCCATCACATTTTTATTCAAAAAATGCACATAATTTTTAATTTAAATAAAGATGACAAACAATGACTACAACATTTGAAAAATACAACCATTAAATTTTATTTCTCCTAAATGTGTAACAATTGATTAAGTTGACATTTAGAAAAAGACTATTTAAGTAAAAAAAGAGTGAAAAAAAAAGAATAAAGAAATCATATTATAGTAAAATTGCACTTAGAATAGAGAGTTGATGTAGTAATTTAACAATTAATAATTATTAATTTTTAGCCCGAATAATTTTTTTTCCAAAAAATATGGTTTAAATATTTGTTTGTATTTATTATGTTTTTTCCATAATTTTAATGTATTTATTAAGTATTTACTGTAATTATTAATAAATTAATTCATTTTCTTTATTCAAATAATAAAATAGGGGCAATTACGTCATTTGACCTCTTATCCTATCAAATCCACCTTCCTAATCCCCCTTCTCAAAATATCATCCAAACACCTCACTAACAAATCCACCCTTCTTATGAGGTGGGCCCTCCCTCATTACCAAATCCACCCTCATTACAAATCCACCTTCAAATCCACCCTCATTACAAATCCACCCAAATCATCTCCGGCATCCAAACGGGGCAAAAAGTTGCGGTGGTTCTAGAAGGGGCAAAAGCGACCAAGGTCTAATTGTACATCCCATAAAATGAGCATCACATAAAATCAATGGGTTGATTTTAACATATGGTTTCTTTATTTGCTAAAATTAATTCATTAATTTTTATGAAATTCTCATTTTATCAAATGGGAAACTAGGTCTTAATGCACCAATTGAACCTTATACCGCTTGACGACCCAAAACCAGTTGGGAGTAAGCCACCACCCCTGGTTCAAGCTCAAAGCTCCTCCGAAATTTGCTCATGTCTTTAGTAAATTCACTTTGAACATTTTTCCGCAATTTTTTTCTTGAACGTTTGACTCAATAAAATAATTAGTCTGATAATACAAAAAAACAACCAATTTAATTACTTGAGTTCGAATTGCAATCAGATGTCCAAGTGTGTACAAGATTAACGCAAACGATAAAAAAACTGTAAGATTTTTTAGTGCAATAAATAATTGGCCGGAGGTTGAACACATTCATTTTCAACCTGAAACTAAAGCTACTCACGGCTCCAAATTTACTTTTGACATTCTAAAGTTAACTGGCAGAAATTCGCCCCAAAAGAGTTCAACGAAAATGTTAGTCATTGACTCATTGGATTAATTTATGTAAGAGGTAACACAAACACTAAGAGAAAGAGATACACCAACAAAACATGTTAAAAGGACCACAAGTATGTAGGGTTTAAATGCTTGGAGCGTATTGTAAATTTGAACAATTATTTGGTCAACTAAACTCTTAAAAAATTACTTTGCACTTTTTCCCTTTTCTTAAATTTATCTCCAAAAATTTTGACGGCTTTTATCATTCGTGTTTTTTTTCGTCTTTAGTGATTTTTTTAGTAATTTATTTATTTATTTTACCTTTTATATTGTATTTGGTGTAGCTCTGTTGAAAATATAAAAAAAATATTTTTAACTGAAAGACGAAAAAATATGCCAATGTACCTTTTAATCTAAAACAATACTCCGTATATAAAAAATGATAACCAAACAAGACATAAATTTTTACGTGGGGGCAGTACCAGAATTAGGAGATGCCCCGATTTTCGGACATGTTAATTAAATCATTTTCTTGGAAAATATTTCAAAGATTAAACGATTTATTACAATCAAGTAGCGGAGAACGTAGCTTGATTACAACTGGATTTGAAATACGTAATTTGGTACTCAAGTTTCATTTATCCAAAAACAAAAGCAGGGAAGCAACAGAGCTTTTAGAGGTCTAGGTTGAGGTCCCACTCTCCATAGGTCTCTGTAGGGGATCTCTTCCCACAAAGGTCCTAACAAACCAACGTCCATACTAGCCTCAGCTGCTAGGAGGACTCATCGGCCAGGCGAAGGCCCTAGGCAAGGTTCGTCCTAGCCCCTCGGCTGGGCAAGAGCGCTAGCTGAAGTGCGCTCGGATGGAGCGCTAGGCAAAAAGGCCTAGGCAGAGCCCTCAGGCGGCTCAAGAGGTTCACAAGAGGCCGGACCCCCTTGGACTTGTCGAACGGTCTCCCGGGGAGGGTCTGCAGGAATGACGAAGTAATAGGGGCCAGGTTACCGGAGGCACAGTCTAGACCTCAGCAGCCTTGGGGCCTCGGATGGACTCCTCCCCCTCGGGAAGCTGTGCCCGAATGGAGGTCCGCATAGGCCTCGGCAGCCCGTGGGGCCTTGTCCCCGAGCACCATCTGGACCAAGTCGATCGACCTCGGTACCGGAGGGTCACGTCAGATGTCAGGGGCTCGATCGAGGCACACCTGATAGTCTGAGCGGCTCATTAATGGGCTCAACCACCCCGCATGCAGTGCATTTATGGTGACGGCCACCTACCTTGCAGGCGTAGCCTGCAGGGGTACTTGATGGGCGAGAATGTCAACGTGACAGGTGACTCCTATGGGAGAACAGCAGCCGAGGCGCCCCCTGAGGGATAGACGTCAATCCATGCATTTAATGCGATGGTAAGGACGGAGCCCGTGAGATCCCCGAGGAGCGTGGGGGACACGTTCCTCCCTGCCTATAAATAAGGCCCTCACCTACCTCACTCAGGGAGGTGGCGGGACACTCTTTACTCACTTTCTCTCTCTAAGTTCTCCATTATATTCCTCCCTTAGTCGCTGACTTTACCATCGGAGTGCCTTCCCGGACCACCACCGTCCGGGCTAGGCACTAACGTGGTTGTTCCTTGTGCAGGTCTCCTTCTTAGGTGTGCCCCAGGGCTCCGGCCTCCTTCTCAGGCGTGCCCGTGGGACCCCAGTCTCCTTCTCAGGTGTGCCCCTGGGACCCCAGCCTCCTTCTCAGGCATGCCCCCTAGGGCTCCGGCCTCCGAGACTCAGGTGTGCCCCTGGGACTGCAGCCTCCTTCTCAGGCGTGCCCCCAGGGCTCCCGCCTCTTTCTTAGGCGTGCTCCTGGGACCCCAGCCTCCTTCTCAAGAGTGCTCTCAGGGCTCCGGTCGACGTGCTCCTGAGACTCAAGTCTTCTCCTCCAACGTGCTCCTAGACCTCCGATGAGGTTCAGCCAGTCCTCCTCCCTCTCCGTACAGAACTAGATGGCCAAATAGGCCATTCCGGTGAAGCGCCCCCCACAGTCTCTGGATTGGATGTAGGTGCCTTGTTCCTGTAGCATTGGTTGCCTCTTTCTTCTTCGGTACTTGGCGTGAAATGCCAGGGTCAACAATAGCATCATGAACAAATAATCACTCAATAGATGACTCCTACACACAACCCTTACCTTACAAGTAATTTAACATTTCATATCAGGATATGCGTAAGTAAACAATGAGCAATTGGTTTTATTATCTAGCCTTAACTTATATGAGTTATTTGACCCAAGGTCCTTTCCTCCCAGATTTACTTTCCCTATTTCATTTTTATACGTAACACTGGGCCCTGTTAGCACCATTTTCAATGAACGAGCCCTTGTTAGCAACTTTTTCAACACCGGCCCCTTGTTAGCACTCTTTTCATGACCAGTCCTTACGCATTCCTCGAAACTATTTTCTAGTTATCCTTTACTTAATGTCTATATATTCACCTGTGTATGGGTACCAATTGAGAACCTAATTGTCCATTCTAGCACTCTAATATTTTCATGGTAATTGAAACACAATAAGGAGAGCAAAATGATGAGGATATTTCAAGAGTTCAAACGATCACATAATTAATTCACAACGGTCCACAAGACTCAGTGTTTACATGAATTCATACAATTCATAAATAATACTCCTCCGTCCGGATTTGTTTGTCCTTCGTTCTATTGCAACCGGATAAAAGATTAGTGACATCTTTAAATTGGTAAGTAATTATATGTCCAATATGGATCTTGTTTGATAGATCTCGATTAGTTTTATAAGAAAATATTTTTAAAATTACTTAAAATATTATAAATTATAAGATATAATCATTTGAAAAGTGGCACGGACTCCCAAAATAGACTAACAAATCTGGATCGAGGGAGTAGAAATTTCAAGCAAAAATGGTTTAAGTGTAAATAACTAAACTATGAGTTTAAGAAATGTAATTTATAAAATTATAGTCAGTGTCGAATTTTATTGAAATACAGTGTGTCACGCCCCCAATTTTTAACATAAACAATTAAACATTTTCTCCATAAAACATCATAATAAACTCTACATATCTGTCCAAAGATCACCTCACCACGTTCCATATTCGTAATAAATGACAAGTCTAAATTTGGTACCCATCTTCCCTATGAAAACATGTTTTAAAATATTACATTCTTCCAAAAGATAAAGTTTTACAATGCTTCAATAACTCTTCATGCCATGCTCTCACTATGTCATGCACATCAAGAGTGAACATTCACTTCGTCCACTAGAGGTTTCTTATGCCAAGTGTATACATGCATAAACAAGATATCAGGAGAATGAGGATTAGTGCTTTCAAATCATTCACAAACAGATTTTAAGACACATAGCTTTATAACTACTACAAGAGTAACGACTCCACTTAACCACCTACTCACACCCATACAATAATAACTTTAAGCTATCCATCACCGACTTCTCCTCTCACCACGTGACTCGTAATAGCATTACAACTTAAACAATTCCCGCATGTCTTCTTGGTGCCCGTTATTCAAGTCCAACAACCCTCACAAAACCATTTTTAATTTATCATGAATGCACATTAACTAAAACAACCGTTTTTTTTTATTTATTTCTAATTACTCCATTAATCACAATTTTCTATAACCAACTTCAAAGGGATTTGGCTCCTGTAACCGAGTTTCACGGGCCTCGATACTCCTACCTAAGGATGCACCGAAGAGGTTTGCTACAGGCACTAACATTTGTACCAACAATTGCAAAAACTCTCACGTGAGATATATGGGACCTGCCACTCATATGTGGGTCTCACATAGTCCATATGAGAGAGTTGGTGCAATTGTTGGTACAAAGTGTTAGTGTCTCTATCTTTTCTCCGCACTGAATGGTGGCCCTAGTAACCACAATTTCATTATCATTCATTTACTAAAGCATATTTAATTATCCTCTTTCAAGTTTATCAAACATGTCCATTGACTCACACAATCGAAATCACGTACCCAACAAGTATTTTGTAGCAATCATCCGTCACATGTTCAAGCAGTTCACAAGAGTTCAAAGCATTCCAAGTATCCATGTATCCTCCACGTGTCCACGTATCCCTCATTTTTATCTATACATCTCACAAGTACCCACATGTCTCACAAGTGCCTGTGTGTCCCTCGAGTATCCAAGTGTTCATGGGTATGCCACACGTGTTTGCGTGTTCTACAACAACTCAACAAGTGTCCCTCGTACCACATAAGTACGCACATGTTCTACAAGTATTCAACGAGGTTTCCTCGTATCCCACAAGTGTCCACATGTCCTGCAAATACCCAATAAGTGTCCGCAATATTTCATATTCGATTCGTTCACTAAGTTAACTTCTGGGTTTATAGAGCTAATCAACCATTCTCCGTGCCTCCTGTTTCTCGTGAAACCCTTCCTAGTGACGCACCGAGGAGTGGCCATAATAATTTACTTTATTGCCATGGCACTTAACTTTCTATATCATTCAATTTAACTGAGTGTCAAATCAAGTAATGCTCTACCATGTCGTGGGTCCCGTCGTGCCAAACTACTACATGTCCACAAGTGTCAACCGAATATCATTTTCTTCCACCACACTCTCATTTAAGTTTTCAAGTCCAACTTACATTTAATGAAGTTCCAAGTTTGAATCACACGTGTTACAACAAACAGTGCTAATCGGGACTAAACGAGCGTCAAGGGTGGACAAGAGTTACAAAACAAAACCCGGGAAGTAAACTGCCAAAACCGCCTGATAAACAGTCTAGGCAGAAATTATAGACAACACCCCTTCGAACAGTTTTTCTGCGGATTTCACACTTTTTGTCCAAACTCACAAAAACTTGTTCAAACTTAGAAATTTATGGTATTATCCAACTATATGCAACTAAGGGGAGATACATTTCAAATCAAAACAAAACAAAACGATCAAACATCCTAACCAAGAAATCAACCAAAACTCACATTTCAAACCCTAGAAAGTGGGTTTCACCATATCATGGAAACATGTTCATATTAGAGATCCATACAAAGTATGTATCCATAACCACATGGAAAACATGTAAGAAACCCCTACCTCTTGTCTTTAAACCTCCTCCAAGCTTGAGTTCCAAACCCTAGTCTTTTTCCTACTTGAAATCCTCCCAAAAATCCTCCTCCTCAAGCCTTCACACACAAATCCCAAGCCCCAACAATGTGTATACAAAGTATAGTGTGTGGATCTACGAGGGTTTTGGGTTTGATTTGAAGATTTGGGTGAGATGTGGAGAAAATTGTGGATCTACGAGGGAGGTGGCCGGCTCTCATGGGGAGGGGGAGAAAATGATTTCTCTCTCCTTCTCTTCCTATTTACTGGGCTAAATATCCTAATTACACCTCACACCCCACAACTTCTAAATGTGTTAGAAGTTAGCCCCAACCCAAACCATCTTTCACATTAGACCCACCTATAAACATTAAAGGAAATTCCTCAAGTTTCCCAATTTTAATTTTGAAATTTTGTGTGTGAAATTCCAGGTCTTTACACGGTGGTAGCAAAATCATTTATTAAATCTAGGGTTGTTTTAGTGATTTTACTATGTATAGGGGTATTTTGATAATAAAACTAAGTACAACGGCATTTTGGTGAATATGACACGACAGAGGGTAATTTGGTAAAATACCATGGTAAAAGGTTATTAATGTGATTTTATTATTAAAAATTGATTTCGACGATGTTTAATAAGTTAATCATAATTTCTACATTTAAATGCACTGAGGGTTAAAATGGTCATTTTAACAAAACAAGGGGGTAATTTGGTAATCCCTAATAGCAATCTTACGAATAATCTAATGTGTATAGACTTATATAGTTATATCTCAAATGCTTATTTGTAATATAGATATTAATGTTAATAATTTTATTTGTTTACTTAATTTTTTTTATTAACAAACAGTTTACATTTTACCACAGTTTAATTATCGTAAATAAATAATAAAGTCCTAAAACATGAATAACAATTAATAGCAAACATTTAAGTTAGAGGTTGAATACGTGCTAAAAACATTATTCATGGTCAAAATCGTCGAAACTAAGAAGTTCCGGGGGGGGGGGGGGGGGGGGGGTCAGAGTGTAATTTTTACATTTGAAGTTTTGGGGGGTTTCTTTGGAATTTCCATTTGGACGGGATTAAGGGCCGTCTAGACTAGGGGTGTCCACGGACCGGATCCGATCCGCTCAGAGCGGATTATGGTTTTTAAGATCCGGAACCGAACCGAACATTCACGGACCGGTTACGGATCAAATTGGATCATTCGGATATGGCGGATTTGACAGATTCAGAAGGATTATTGAGCGGATCCGATCCGATCCGATCCGGATCCGGAACTGCCAGATAAGAAATTCTTGATCCGAAACCGAACCGAACATTCACGGATGGGTCAACGGCCGGATCGGATTGGATGGATTTGGCGGATTGAGTAGATCGGATGATCCGTTGGACAACCCTAGTCTAGATGATCGGAGCCGAGAAACTGAGCAACTTCATTTTTGTTCGGGTTTCGTAGAAACTCTTCGCATGGGGACTTAACCCTCTCACTGTAAACTATCTCTAAGGTATTCTAAGTGCTAACACATATTTATACTTAGAATAACGGGCAAGATGTTTGTATTTTGAATTTGAGAAATTTGGCAAAATATCAAATTTTGGTGAAAATGGAGTGGAAGAGGCTTTTTGGGTGAGCTTGGTTGCAATTAGAGGTGACTTGGGGCTTTTCAGGACTCCTCTAGATGATATTGAAGATTTTTTTGGGTGGTGGTGTGTGATGATGAATACCCAAGTTTCTCCCTCTTTCTCTCTCTAGAACACCATAACTCCTCTTGGAGTGCTCTCCCTCTCTCTCTCTCTCTCCCTCTCCCCCCCTCCTTCCCTCCCTCCCCCTTATATATTTTGGGAAAGTAGAAAGGTGTTTGGAGTGGAATGGAGTGTAGTGGAGTAGGCGGCCGGATTGTGGTATATATAGGGTGGATGAGGAGTGTAGAGTGAGAGGGGTGGTGTGTTTGAGTGGGGAAACCCATGTGGGTGGGATGAGGGATGATGGGAGGAAGTGATATGGGCGGTTGGAGGCAAAGATGGGGAAGAGGGGGACTAATTGGGTGGAGTGTGGAAAAGATAGGAGTTGGTGGTTATACATATGCATATATGTTTGTATATATATGCATGCGACTACATATAAGTACATTATAAGTGTGTGTGTGTGTGTGTGTGTGTGTGTGTGTTAAGGTTTTAAAATGAAGAGAATCCTAATAATAGGGGTCAATATGTAGATTCGTAAATCAAAGGGTCAAATGCGCAATTAAGAATTGTTCATATACTTATCTACATTAAAGAAATTAAATAATTCTAAATTTATATATAGAATTCCGATGATTACACCAGAGCACTACACCGTGTAGCGCCCCATTCGATCGTCCATTTCGACAATACACAGTTCAGATTTAATCCAAACAATAAATGGTTCAAATTCTATTATGACATTTTCACTAATTTTCACACATTCCACCGTAAGACATTCTTTTCATATACATCACAAAATATTATTTAATGGAGACTACACTCATTTTTAACAATAATTTAATATTGAAAATATCATAATGAAAACTTACGCACATTGTGGTTAACAACGACGAGCTTAGAGCAAGCCCAACAATGAATTGGTAAATTAGGCAGTGTACAGTGCTTATATCTATTATAACTTGACATTTTTTTATCAACACTCCAACAGTGCTTCCTATTTTACACATCCTCTATTATTATATACATTCTTTCTTTTTCATTCTTCATTTTTTATTTTTTATATAATATGATAGTGCCTAGTGCCTCCCTAAAAACAATAAAAAATGGGTTTGTGAGTGAATAGTGCCACCCTAAAAAGAGGGTGATGTGGGGAGGCATTATTCACATTTGTATTTTGAGAACCAATTTGTGGAGTCTGTTGGAGCCCCTCTTTAATGCATGACTGAGTAAAATAGAGATGGTAACACATTTGTTGAGTCTGTTGCACTTGCTCTTAGGATAAAAAATAGGTTGTCCCACGTTACTCCTATAATAATGGTGCACCAACGACTATTGAATTCATCATTGACAATGGGAGTAATGTTTTCCTGTCTGGAAGAAGATTTTTTTACTTCGACGGTTCCTAATCTTCGGCTAATCGTGATTTGTGGGAGGATAGTATAATTATCCCCAGGGGCAAATCAGGGAATAACAGGAAGGATGAATTTTGAATAGCGAGGGCAAAGTGGGAAATTCACATGAAGTGACAAAAGGTAGGACCCCCTCCCAAGACGACAAAGGAAGCCAGTGGGCGCGTGGTGGTGGTGGGTGTAGGTGTGCAATTTTTTCTTTTTCCTTAATTTTTTTTTTTTTTTTTAAATTTTCTCCATCCTCCTTTACCTTTTGATTCGGATTCCCCTTGCCCTTTTCCATTGTCCTCTCTTTTACCCCCTCGTGATAGACAGAGAGAGAGAGAGACGTCGGCAGTTTTTAGGATTCTTTTGCTGCTGACAAGCAGAGAGAGAGAGAGAGAGAGAGAGGATACACCCACTTCCAAAAAAAAGGACTTTGGTTTTTATTGAGGTGGGGGTGCGTAGGATAAGCTTTCAGAAAGAGAGAGAGAGAGAGAGAGAGGGTGTGATATGAGAGAGTGTAGTTGGCTAATGGCTATGGTGGGGAAGTGGAATGAACTCTGAATCTCTGCAGCTGAGTTAATATTGTATTGTAGGTTGTGGGTTTCTTTTAATTTGTGGTGATCTACAATGGGTGCTGCGCATTTTAGTAGCGAGCGCTTTAGAAGAAGGGTTGCTGCGGTTTTCGTCTTCTTGGGTCTGATCTCGCTATCCTGCGCCGGGAGGTTACCTGCTTCTAGGCAGAAGCTTGAGGTCCAGAAGCACTTGAAGCGCTTGAACAAACCTGCCCTTAAAACCATTAAGGTCTCTCTCTCACATCATTTTGAATTTCAATGGTTGTTTTTGCTTTTTCTCCTTTTCTTTTACTCAGTTCTGTTTGGACGCCGAGACATTGTAGGCCAATGGGGGGAAAAAAAGAAGAAGATTTCCAAAAATGTTTTTCTACCCTCAAGGTTAAAGATCAGTTATTCACTAAAGGGAGCAGTCTTCTTTGTTGATTTGCTTTCTTTTTCCCACATTTTCCAGGCTGCCAAACGGCCAAAATAGCAGATGGACTTTTGTTTTTCACTAAAGTCCAACTTTCGGTTCTTGAGTGAGTATCAATGATTTTTTGGCTGATTCTTTTCTTGTCTCTGGTTGTAATAATAGTTTTGTTATACTGACGTGAGTATTACTGTATTTTGTTAGTATTACAACTAGGTTTTTTTTTTTTTTTTTGGATATTTTCTTCCTACCCATTTTTGGGTATTATTTGGATCATCGAGCTGAGTCCAGATGGGGATATAATGTAGTACTCAGTAATTTTGTGTTTGAAGCATTCTTCTTTCTAGATTTGCTTTCTTTTCCCACATTTTCTAGGCTCCAAAACAAGCAAAATAGCAGATGGGTATTTCTTTTTGTGGGACTTTAGGTTCTTGAGTGTAAATGATATTTTGGCTGATGTTTTTTCTTCTCTCTGGTTGTAATAATAGTCTCCTTTTTCATACAGAAATGAGTATTTCCGGATCTTGTTAGTATTGTGAGTTACATTTTCACCCCCCTCATTTTGGGTTTTGTTTGGTCATTGAACAGAGTCCGGATGGGGATATAATTGATTGTGTGCACATCTCTAATCAACCAGCTTTTGATCACCCATTCCTCAAAGACCACAAAATTCAGGTTAATCACTTCTATTACATTTTTTTTGTAGTTTTATATGGGTTTTAGTTTTTTGTTTTTTTGTTCATTGAAATTGATTTAGCTTTTTGATGGTTTCAGACGAGGCCTGGCTATCACCCAGAAGGGCTTTATGATGATAACAAGGTTTCTACAGAGAACAAAGAAACTGTTAAGCCAATTACTCAGCTTTGGCACATGAATGGTCAATGCCCTGAGGAAACTATACCCATTAGAAGAACAAAGAAAGATGATGTTTTAAGAGCCAGCTCGGTGAAAAGGTATGGAAAGAAGAAGCACAGAAGCATCCCTCAGCCAAGGTCTGCAGATCCTGACCTCATCAACCAAAGTGGTCATCAGGTAAATCAAGAAAAGGAAATCTAGTTCTTGTTACTGCAAAATAACATTAGAAATGAAAAAAAAAAAAAATCTTTGGCATAATTATGTTTCTTGATTTGATGATAATATCTCTGAACTAAATGCATTTTTGTCTTCCTTTCTTCTTTATTTTGGGGGTTTGGGTGGGGTTAAATCAGCATGCAATAGCTTATGTGGAAGGAGATACGTATTATGGAGCAAAAGCAACCATCAATGTGTGGGAACCCAAAATACAGCAGCCTAATGAGTTCAGCTTGTCTCAGATTTGGGTATTGGGTGGTTCTTTCGGTGAAGATCTTAACAGCATTGAAGCTGGCTGGCAGGTAATATTACCTCCTAATGAATTTGTTGAGTGATTTATGTGTATGGTAAGGAAAATGTGGAATAGTAAGTAAAATGTAAGGGAAAAGATGCAAGGATTCTGAAATGGATAAGCTAAAATAATCTTTGGGGTTTCCTGTTATTTTCCTTGTCCATTCAAGTTCCTCCACAAATTCATCATCCCAACACAACTTTGTTACACAAGACAAACAAGACATTTATGTTTCATATTTGGCTATTACTACTGGGTCTGATAGTTGAATGACCATGCTTTCAGGTCAGTCCAGATCTTTATGGCGATAACAACACAAGATTGTTCACTTATTGGACTGTAAGCTTTCCAAAATTTCTCATTTCTTGGTTTGAGTTCATCACTTTGGCTTTTCCTGAACAAGAATCATTGAGAATTTAGTTGGTATTCATGTACCTTGTGTTTGTCTATCTTTTCAAAATTGTAGAGTGATGCATACCAAGCCACGGGTTGCTATAATCTACTCTGCTCAGGCTTCATTCAAATCAACAGTGAAATAGCAATGGGTGCAAGCATCTCCCCAGTTTCTGCTTTTCGTGATTCGCAATATGATATCAGTATTCTCGTCTGGAAGGTAAATTACAAACCATCACCTCGCTGCTTTAGTTGGAATTTTGGTCACTGTATCGGTTTTTGACACATCGAGAAACACTACAAAATCTCGAGAGCAGTGTTTCTCTCTTTTATTTACCCCATAGTGCTCTGTCCGTGGACAAGGGTGTGGGATATGTGACTGTGTGTCCAATTTAGCTCCTCTTAAGTTTTATGAGTTTTGAAGACAAATATTCTTTACCTACAGACGACATTTTTATAGTATCATTAGTCTTATTTGATTCACATACATTTTCTAAACAATGTGTAACATGGTGTGTTTGTATGTTATCAATACATGACACGGCCCTGTATCGCTCCCTTAATAATCTTATCCTACTTTCATATACATGTCCCGTGGGCATGCACCAACACTTGGTACTTTTACGGTGTACCCTTTTGCTTGATTATTACTGGTGTAATCATAGGCCGCTAATTTCTCCGCAACTTTACCAAGAACTGGAGTCTAGCTAACGTAAGATTGCCAAGGATGGATTGAGATGTTGAGAATCATGTACATCATGTATCCTTGTCAATGTCAGCTGGCCAAAGAAAAAGCACCTTTTTTTTGTATTATTGGGGCTGGAAATAAAAAAATGATTTGGGTTCACATGCTGAGAATCTTGGCATTTGCTTTTGGCAACTGTTCTGGGCACTCATTGTGCTTTGACAAAACAATGAAGGCTCCTATGCTTATCCTGTAATTGAAAAGATTGGGGGGGCCCTATGTAACTGTAACTGTTACAACTTACAAGTAGAGACTAACCAAATCAAGGATTTCTTTCTTCCTTCTTGTTCTGTCCCTGTTTTGAATGTGTATGCTTTTCATTGCTTAGTTTGCTCATTACCTTTTGTTAAATTTTTGTTGTAGGATCCAAAAGAAGGAAATTGGTGGATGCAATTTAGCAATGGGTATGTGCTGGGGTACTGGCCTTCATTCCTGTTCTCATACTTGGCAGACAGTGCTTCCATGATCGAATGGGGTGGTGAGATTGTGAACTCAGAATCTGATGGTCAACACACCACAACTCAAATGGGAAGTGGTCATTTCCCTGAAGATGGATTTGGGAAGTCAAGTTATTTCAGGAACATTCAAATAGTTGATAGCTCCAACAATCTCAAGGCTCCCAAAGGGATTGGCACCTTCACTGAGCAATCCAACTGTTATGATGTCCAGACCGGCACCAACGGGGATTGGGGTCATTACTTTTACTATGGAGGTCCCGGTAGAAACGCTAATTGTCTTTAAAGGATAAATAAAGCTCTGGACCTTCCTTCATAACACCCCCCTGTGTATTATTCAACATTAGTCTAATGTCTTCTCTCTCTCTCTCTCTCTCTTTTGTATACCTCTCTTTTTCTTTAGTTTTCTTAGGTTGGGTTTTAGTAGATGTTTGGTATTTTCTGTAGTGGGAAGTTTTGACTCCGTCCTTCACTCAAAAAATCTCTCCATGCAAGCAATTTGACTGGGGAAGTGGCCAAGTTTCTCAAAAGCTTAAAGGAAACAGGCCTCTAAGTCATTTTCTTTTGAATTTTATGTTTTGTTTGTTTGTGGAAATCTCAGTTGGAGTGGTTTGTTAATGGTGAATCAGCTTCTGGACTTGAGATTAGTAAATGGCTGTTGTGGTACCCTTAGTCAAATATGTCTTGTATTGGGAACAGGATCCTCTTTGTGTCCCAAAATTTCCTAGCCCTTTGTCCAAATGTATTCTCGGGGCCTGTTTTTGGTTTGTTTGTTTGTTTAGTTGATTATTGCTTCAAACTAAGCAATAAGACAGAGAGAAAATGATTCCTCTCATTCTTGATTCTTGTTACTTATGCATAACAAAAACAAGCAAATCAGGAAGGTGAGCCAAACAAGGCTCTGTTGTTTTTTCTGCAAAAAATAAAAATAAATACGCAATCACAAAATTCAATGATCATTATTTGGATCATTAATGGCTATAATGATAATGGAAGAAAAAGAACCAAACATTCAGAGAATCCGATTGACAGCCACAAACATTAGGATAGATCAAGTTTTTTGTAGTTCAATTTATGTTTTGACAACGAAAACCGGGCAATCGCTAATCTGATGGCTCTGATTTTTTTAAATCTCTCTCGGTCAGGTTTGCTATCCTGTCTTGCTTACGCTAAACAGATAATTAAGAAAAAGCTATTAGGTCGGAACCTTGCTAGCTCTCGTAAGCAGATAATTAAGAAAAAGCTATTAGGTCGGAACCTTGTCAGGACCCTCTTCCCCTTGAAGAGTTATTTCTCTTCAGAGCAGATCTTTAAGGGCAGCTAGTTTGGACCTATCACATACATCAGTAAGAAAGGGAAAATCTTTAAGGGCAGCTAGTGTGGACCTATCACATACATCAGTAAGAAAGGGAAAGGAAAATATGAAGATGGCTCGGGCTAGGATGCTCCCAATTGTTCCTAGCCATCAATGACTATACTTTCCACGAATTGAGGTTACAATCACATTGTGAAACATCATACTTCAAAAATGTCCACATGGCATTTGTAATCTCACCCCATTTTTAGGTTGTCTGAATTTATAAATTTCAAAATCTCAAATCCACCTTACTTTTTGTGGGTGGTTTTGATCTGACAGCTGTGATTCACCTATTTTTCAATCTAAGGATCCATATTTAATGGGAGCATCGTCCTCCCATACCACTTGATAGTATATAAGAACTCTAAGTCTCTAAATTTACCGAAAAAACTTTAATAATATAGATGCCTTTTGCTTGAGTTTTTGGAGGAGTGTGGCACATGTATGGTGCCCTTTTCCAGTTTTTGAATTCTTTTGCATGAGCCTTTCTGTTGAATCCCAGTAGATTGTATGATGTGTATAGCGCAGGAATATGGGCCAGCTCTTCATTCCAAAATTTGATTTTGTTTACTATGGATGGACTGGATTGTGACAACCAGTAAACAATTGCAAAAACCAAAAGTTTTGAAGCATTCTGGTATTTTGCTTTAATTGCTGCGAAGTGTGAAGAGTTATTTTGAGAGAGATCATTCAAGGTCTCAAAATTTTGGCAGAGACTAGAGATTCATGTTTATTTTTATTCAAAACTAAAAACAGAAAACATGTAGTAATATAATTTTTATAAACATTCGAAAATAAAAACAACATAAAAATATACAAGGCAATATAATTAAAATGTCATGCATGAAAATATTTCATTTTTAAAAGAATAATGCGACTGTAAAAAGGAGAAACAATGTATGGCGAACAAAGTAAGTTTATACGCCAGATTTCGAGTGTTCGTATATATTATATATATATATATATATATATATATATATATATATATATATATATATATATATATATATATATATATATATATATAAACAGGGGTGTGATTTACACAAGAGCACAACAAGCATGTTGTTGGAGTAAATTTAGGCCAATCGGCATCGGCTCATATTTATCTCACAAAATATTTTAAACCCTTTGTGATAATCTATCTTTTTAAATATGTATTTGATTCGATCACATACTGACATTCAATTTGTCTAAATTTTTACATGGATGATCTAGTTGACAAGGTTAAGAAAGTCAATGTTACCGATTCCCTAACCAGACACGCGATGAGTCCACAATTACGTGCAACACGTGTCTTGTGCTTTTGTGCACAACATCTTAATATAGTATTGTAGAATGGGTTTTTGTGAGGAGGCCTATGATTGTGACAAGTGTCCCTTATTTTTTTTTCCTTTTTTTATTTTATGAACTCCAAAAATATTTTAATAATTTCAATTTCCTAAAAGGGTTGATTTTGATAGGAATTAAATGCTGTTAATCATTTCCTCTTCTATCCAAACAATAATACCACGTAAAAATGGAAATTATACTTTTCCAATTAACCTTCAATACCAACACAACAAGGAAAAGGAAAAAGAATTATATTTTTGCTTCCAGTCCAACATGCATACCAAAACAAGAAGGAAAAACAATTTTTTAAATAATTTTTTTAAGGAATGATTTGTTAAGGAATCAAGTAAATTGATAAACTCTAATAGAAGGTCTCTTTTTTTTTTTTTTTTTGAATGATTTATTTACAAAGTCTACAAGGAATGATTTGTGTCAAATCCTTTTCCATTTCAAATTATATAATTTGTACTGAGAATGCTATTCTCGCTGTCACGCCCTCGATTTTTAAACAATAAAAAGTAAACATTTTATTTAAATAAAGTGTCACGTTTCATAAATCTTCTTCTTTTATCCCATTG
Organism: Vaccinium darrowii; assembly: GCA_020921065.1. Classification (NCBI taxonomy): domain Eukaryota; kingdom Viridiplantae; phylum Streptophyta; class Magnoliopsida; order Ericales; family Ericaceae; genus Vaccinium; species Vaccinium darrowii. The sequence continues at coordinate 1,841,632 of CM037156.1, forward strand.
GAAAACATGAATGGAAATAATAAATTGATTACATTCTTCCGAACAATTTAAAAAAATATATATAAGGTTACAAACCCATCTTAGTTTTAAAAAAATATACACATGATCATCTCCCAAATGAGTACCTACTAAGTTTCAATAAGAAACAATGATCAATGATGCCTTCAAAAGATGTCATGCACTCCCAATGCACTTCACGCCATGCTCCATCGAATACCTGAAAATTGATAGGTTGAGCTACACTAGCCCAGTAGAAAAATCCCTAACACAAACTCTATATATATATGCAGTGCACCATGCTTGTGAGTGAACCTACATTGCATAAGCCCAATTTTAAAAGTCATTCTTTCTTTAATGTATGTCTCGTCACATACATACATAGACATACACATACACACACAAAAATACACCTTTGCACATACACGACACCACATACACATAACCGCGCTTGTAAGTTTCAAACCGATTGGAAGTACTCTTTACCACTTAATTTCCATTTCAACACCACCTTAGGATCACCACGACTTTGTTCCAGTCTTTTATCTGACAATCAATTCCTCTTACTTCTCATCACACCCAACGGTTCTAGTTTCTCAACATAACCACGCATTTTGATTTCTTCGATAGATACTTCCTCAATATCGAGACACCTTTCATAAAATGTACAACGAATACCACACAATTCCCAATTCCACGAACACAATCAACTCAACTAAGGAATGTACAGAATAATGCACAACAAAACAACACATAAACAACCACACACAACAAACAACATATAACCATAACATGCAACCAACAACACACCACAACAAGCAATATATATACCAATAACACGCAACCAACAACACACCACAACAAGCACTACCACACGGCCGACTCCACGAGCCAACAACTCAATTAAAAGACTAAAAGATTAGACCCTCGAAACATCCCACCAACAATCTCACTTACCAAGAACTCAACATGTCAAACCTTCCCAAACTCATTCAATTAAGGGCACTTTCGAAATTTCATCACGGGTCAAACCCGTAAGCATCTTCATTAATCCCTACCTCAAATACACTCATAAATATCCCCATTTCATTACTAGGAAAGCATTATAACATATACACACGAATATCACAAAAGCCCCAATTTTGTTCAAGCCATAAATTAGAAATTTCACAGTACAACAACAACTACGAAAATCGTATGTAGAAATCACGAGTTTTATTATCTAAACACATAGATATGTAGAGAGAGGAGAGAAATCCCTACTTGACTGGGTTTTGAGCAAAACCCCAACTTCCGAAACTCAAGCTCCAAGCTTTTATGTATCCGTAACGCGTCCTACGCGTAATTTCAACCGACACACCAATTTCAAATAAAAAAACTGATATTTTCTGGAAATAATTAAGGCACATCCCATACATCATTTCGTAGGTATACGAGTCTAGTTTCATAATCAAAAGGCGGATCGAAATTTCGAGCTTCCTAGACAAAAATATAGCCGTTCTCGTAATATGGGGCAATGCTGTCAACACAGCGAATTTCAGTACCACAGCCCAATCAAACATTTTTCATATTTTCTATATTTCAAATTTACTTTTGAAATTTTTACACAACACAAAGAACATCCATGGGTAGCTTCTATAAAATTTTAGGAAATTTACCAGTTCTGGAACTATATCAAATAAATCGGCCAAAACAGGGTTTGTAGGAAAAATGGATAAAACTTGACAGCCTGACTTTGAAAAATCACCATAAATTGTGCTCTTAATATTTTTGAGAGATTCTTGTGTCAAAAGCTTCGTATTGAAACGAAGTTCAAAGTTCCAGAAGATGCCACAGTCCAATTCGTGCTCCAAAAATGATAAAACAACCGAACACAGAGGATACATGAATCTGTCTAAGAGCAGATTTCCAGATTCACAGACCCGATTTCAAAAATTCATAGAAAATCGAATTCTTAATGGATTTGGACGATTCTAGCAGCAAAAGAAAGAGCAATGAGTGTACTTTAAATCATCAGAAGGAATCAAAACCTAATTAGAAGTTTAAGAAGGAGAAATCAACCAAAAACCGTGACCCTGTCAGCTATAACGAGCTACTGTTCATACCGGTACCAAAAACACGAATTTGTACCACAAAATTAATAGGAAAACCGGAGAAAAGAGGCATACTTGTTGAGATGAAGCTTGGGAGATGGAGGTGATGGCTGGTCGTGGCGGCGGAGGTCGCCGGAGGTGGTGGAGATGGCTGGACTCCCTCTCTCTCTCTTTCTTTTTTCTTTCTTCTTCTCTCCTTTCTTCTTCTCTTATTTTTTTCTTCTCCAGAAAATGAAAGGGGTTAAGGCCCTGTTTGGGCGCCTCCTTTTCGCATTTTCCCATTCTCGTTATCCCGTTCTTCCTGTTTGGGCGCCCATTCGCAGAACTCATTCTCCCAAAATACGTTTGCCATTTTTCACGTTAGAGGCAAAAACTGAAAAACTGGGTCGTTGCTACTTTTCCATTTCTCATTCTCGTTTTCGAAACCCCTATCATTTATTTCTCTCTTATCTACCTTATCTACCCCTTACCCCTTATCCTCTTCCACACTCGAGAAACACCGAGAAGCACAGAGAGAACAAAAGGACTCGTGCAATTTTTACAGAGACAAGGGTTCGTTGCTTCTCTGTTCTTGTTCTTCAGATCTAAAAGGTCGTTACTCCATTGTTGAGATAATCTTGTAGCTCCTTTTGCTGTTTTGGCGGCCAAAATTGTTGAATTACTCGAGTCATGGGTGGTGAAAACCGAGTTTGGGTGAAGGTACAAACTCGGATTTGAGGAGTTTAGGGTTTGAAATCAAGGTTTCTGGGCAGTGGCGGAGCCAGTGCAGGACCAGGGTGGGCACGTGCCCACACTGGATTTTTACCCCCAGGTTTTTTTTTTTTTTTTTTGCAGCCCTTTTAAAAGTTTACTATATACTATAATAAAATTACATGCGTTCTGACAATAGATATGCTTGGTCTAGTTGGCCAAGTGACTGCCTTCCTCCTTGAATGGCCAGGTTCGAGTCCTGGCAATGACTGTTATCACGTTTTTTTTTCTTTCCTCCTTTTATGCTTTTCTTTTTCCTTCTATTTCCAAATGGGACGAGAAAATAAGTAAATTTATTGATCACTGTTTTACTAATTTTAAAATAAAAAATTGAAAAAAATCTTAAGGATCATTACTATAATTAATTTAATTTTTTGTCATAATATTTTTTTCAATTTTTTGTCTAATAGTTAAGCTAGTTATCATAATTCTATAATTTCTTCAAAAAAATGAACTTAAGGTAGAGTCTTTAAGCTAGCGCTGACAATATACACAAAGTAATATGTTTTTATAGGATTAGTAATGAAACAATTACCAGATGAAAACTTAAAACTTTTCAAGGTCAATTGTAAATAAAAACACCAACAAATATTTAGTTTTTTTTCTGCTTATGTTTATAAGTGTTTTAAAATATTATGCCATAGTGCCCTCACTCACATCAAAACCTGGCTACGCCACTGTTTCTGGGTGAAATTGAGGGGAAAACGTGGTTGTGTGTGTGGGTAAGGTTTTCTGGTTGGGTTTTTTGGACTGGCGGAGGAAACAAGAAGATGGGTTTGTGTTATAAATGGTGAGAGGAGAAAGAGAGAGAGAGCAGTTTGGTACCACTGATCTCCCTTTTACTTTTCTTTTTTTTTTCTTTTTTGAAAATTTGTTAGGATATGAAAATCTCAAATGGATTAGTAAAAAAAATTTCAATATGACTTTAAAAAGAATTGCTAAAAATAATATTCATACATATTTTTAATACCATACTAAAGAAACAAGGGCAAAATGGTAAATAATCAGTCCATAATTCATTTTCATCATCATTCTCCCAAACACTACTCCTGTTGCAAAATAGATTCTGCATATTTCTCCCAAACACTCCTACTAAAATCAAAACACATTCTACTCATAATCCAAAAAGCCAAAAAATCAAAAAGTTGAAAATGAAAAGTTGAAAATGAGGCTCCCAAACACCCCCTAAGTGGGGGGGGGGGGGGGGCAGGTGTGGGGTGGGGCGCGAAGCACGACGCGCAGTACAATTTACTCTGCGCGGTGTTCTAACTGTCCGGGTTTCGATTTCAGAAAAATACCAAAATATTCGTACTGACTTAGAAAATCGTGGGCAACGTCACCGTGTGCTCAGAATTGTCTAGAAAAATCTCAAAAGTTGGGCACGCATTACGATGCTATCCCAAGTGACGTCATCAGATTGATTCGAATCCCCAACCATAATAGTTAAGCTGGTATCACCCACGTAGCTAAAAATAAATATATTCCACCTCTTTATTTTATTTAACACAAATTTGCGGGTCTTTACACTCGCACACTGATTTGCTGGTTGTGTAGGAAGATAGCTTGCGTTTCTTGCACAACGACTTGCTGCCATTCTTCTCTCTCGATTAGTTAGTATGAATGTTAAACTCATATTTGTATAGTTTTTTTTTTTACCCAAAGAAAACACCATTTGCAACTATGAATATTGGGCAGGAATTTTCACTCAATCTCTCATCCTTCGCAGTTGCCATGGACCAAGCTTTATAATAATTTAGTGCCATATTAATACTATTTCGTGCCATATTAATTTCATATATTACTAGAATGAGAAGTTAGGCCTCCTTTGGCTAAAAAGAAAAAAACTAGTTTTTTGGTTTTTTCGTTTTGTCTTTATTCAAATTTTTTTCTTGCATTTATTAGTTTTCGGTCGATATTTTGTGGTTTCTTGGCTTGTCTCGACAAGAGGAATCTCAAAAGTATAAAATTATTATCCAAACTTAAAATTTTATAGCTTGAATCTCTTAAAATCATTTTGGTCATGTTTTTTTCGCCTCAAAGTGTAATTACTTTTAGGATTTGGCCGAGGAAAAGATATTGCTAGACAAGGCAAACTTCGTAAGGTACTCCGAACTACGTGTGGGTTCGATGGACAGAGGTGAGTGAAATTCATTCCTCTTTTATATATGACTTGGCCGGTGATGAAATTGGTATAAAAGGAAATTTTTTTTTTTATTATAATTTTTGGTGATATGGTTTGGATTCCAATATGGTTCAAAGGATCGAGAAACTTAAATTTGTGGCAATTGGTCTAAGGTCCAAAATTAGAGGGGTTTGGCCCATTTAGTCTAGGCTAAGATTTTATAAGGCCGAGGGTCCATTGATTTGTAAGTGTTAAGGGCTCGTTTGGATGATGTACAAGAGACCCTGACTATTCAATCCGGGGGATGAGGAGTAATTGGACGTTTAGCCCATGTTTTGGCAATAAAAAATGCTCCCAGACTCCGACTAAATAGCTGTCGGCTAAATAATCAAGGAGAAGCTGGACTAAATAGAAGTAGGGGGGAGGGGTGCTTCTATTTAGTCAGGCCTCTCATCCACCCCTTTTTACCTTGCTATCCTCCTTCATCCACAATTTCGGACCAAAATCAGTACAACAAAAATCAGATCTTGAATAAAAAAATGAGATATTACCATCTTCAAAGGGCTAATCGTCGAACCCCCAATTTTCTCTCCTTTTACTAGCTTCATCTCAAACATCATCGTCGGAATCCCTTTTGCAATTTGTAACGCCCCCAAAATTTGGGCACGTTATTATTATTACAAACCATAAATAAAAGTCTAAATATAAATCCTTATACAAATAATACTGTCTCCATCAAATATATGAACTACAACCGGGTCGGGTCTAGGGTTTCGTCTACCCCTGTGCCTGGTCATTCCCCAAGCTGGCAGCACTGCCTGCTCCATAGGCCTGTTTTCCATAGAATTCCTCCCGTTCATCTCGATAAACTGACATAATACGTCAGAGTAGCCCAAACAACATTGTGGTATTATGTTAGGGTTACACAAGTGCAACACCGTGAGCAACATGGCCCAGCAGACTACACTATCCAATCTCTAACTAGCAATTCTAGAACAATAAGTTCAAAACAGTGATGTAGACTTGTATACGGAAAAATCATGAATACAATATGCGTGTCCATACAGATCAGAGTAATCATGCGCAGTAAAAAGTAACTCATTTCAGTGTCTCAAACAATGTCTCAAAAAGTAACTCATTAGGATGGGGACCTTGACGGAGGATGGTACTTAACTGAAAATCAAACCGAGGGATAGTGATCTGGGTTTCCTTTGTTTGTCAGTAGTAAATTGTGCTGTAGTAAGTGATAGATGTCCTCCATTTGTTGTATTATTCTCTGATTCCCAGATCTAAGGTTTTATCATAAAACTTTTATCCATCAATTCTTGTGCTACATGAAGGAATTATTTTCTTTCAGCGTAGATGATTGTACGTGAGATCTAGGTTTTCTGGGTGCTCAGCATCAGTTATTTAGGAATTGAACTGCTAATTTTAGCTGCATTTCTTGACGACTTCTTTGAATTGATTTTGGTGACGTAAACAAAACCGAGTAAGCAGAACTCTAGTTTAGCTAAAGGGTTAGAAGTTGAAGTGCAGGTATGTCAATCATATCCTTGAATGATTGTGTTTAGTTATTGAAAAATTCCCAAAACTCTAGTTTAGCTGTCCCAAGCATTTTATTCTCAAACCCAAAATCCAGAAAATGAAAATGAAGTGCAATTTGGTTTCAATTTTTGGCAAATATAACTATATATGCCTAGTTGCAAAAAGCCAAGAAACCTAGTAGTTTGAATTTGATAAGAGTATTACCCAATGTGCGAAAAAAAAATCAGCACATAAACAAATTAATTACTTGCATGTACCGTAGTAGTAAAAAAAAGGTACATTCACCGGTGTGAAATTGATAATTTGCAAAAAAAAAAAAAAAAGCCTCATTCTATCATGGCAAAGCAAGCGATCCTTTCAACCGGCGTGGTTAACAGATTAAAAGTAGCAAGTGAGTCCTTTTTAAATTTTTATTAGGGACTTTTACTACTTTTGGTTTCTAGACCAAGTCAATGGAGCATTTGATTACTTATCATAACTCATAGGCTAAATGTACAAATATTTTATGACTAAATGTACATTAATTCCCTTATTTCTCGTCAAGTATTTGTCAATTATTGATTTCTCTTGACGAGATGAAACAAAAAAATTTGGAAAAATGATAAGCAGAGATCCCAAAATCTCTCTTTATTTTTACTGCTGAGATATTGTTATCTCGTTCTTTATTTTTGTAGAACCAAATACATTCTTTGTGGAGATAGCACTATCTCTTAATTTATTTTTGAATATATAGAGATTGTATTAAGCTTATATATTATTATCTCTTGCTTTGTTTTGTAGATAGAGATAGATAATGTTTAAGCTGAGATATCATTAATTTGGTCTTTATTTTTGTAGGAAAAGAATGTACAAGTATTTTTTTAAAGCTAAATATCCATTCCCTTGTTCCGCATTAAAATTTTCGTCATTTAAAAAAAAGAAAAAGAAAAAAAGAAGATAAGCTGAGATACCCTAATCTCACTTTATTTTTACTACTGAGATAGTATTATCTCTTGTTTTAAACTGAGATATTATTATCTCATTCTTCATTTTCTAGAACCAAATACTTTTTTTTTTTGCGGAGATAACACTATCTCTTAATTCATTTTTAAATATATAGAAACTGTATAAGCTAAAATATTATTGTCACTTGCTTTGTTTTGTAAATAGAGATAATGTATAACATTAACTCATTCTTTGTTTTTGTAGAAACAAATGTACAAGTATTTTTTTTAAACTAAATGTACATTCCCTCGTTTTCGCATCAAGTTTTTGTGAATTATTGATTTCTCTAAACAAGAGGAATCGAAAAAAAATTTAAAAAAATAATAAGCAGAGATACCCTAATCTCGCTTTATTTTTACTGTTGGGATATTATTATATCTTGTTTTTAACTGAGATATAATTATCTCGTTCTTTGTTTTTTTAGAACCCGATACCATTTCTGGGGAGATAGTACTATCTCTTAATTTATTTTTTTAATATATAGAGACAGTATAAGCTAAGATATTATTCAGGTATCTTAGGGGAACTTCCAAGGTATGCTTTGTTTTGTTTTATAGATAGATATAATGGTTTAAGCTGAGACATCATTATCTTGTTCTTTATTTTTGTAAAAACGATTGTACAAGTATTTTTTTAACTAAATGTACATTCCCTCGTTTCGCGTCAAGTTTTTTTTTTTAAATTACTGATTCCTCTCGTCGAGAGGAATCAAAAAAATTTAAAAAAAAAAGACGCGATCTTGCTTTATTTTTACTGTTGAGATATTGTTATCTATTGTTTTTAATTTAGATATCGTTATCTCGTTCTTTGTTTTTGTAGAACTAGATACTATTTCTTGATTTATTTTTTAATGTCCAGAGAATGTATAAGTTGACATATTATTATCTCTTACTTTGTTTTAGCCAATTTAAGATTGTTTTCTCCTAAAAAATACCAGTAAATACTATTTAATTGAATATCATACATGATGTCAGAGTCAAATTTTTTTTTTTTTTTACAACAAGAAACATAACATGCATTAAACCGAGATATGATTACAAAGGCGACGCCGCGCAAGATTGTGAGCATTTCTCACTTCTTGACAGGTGGCCTTAACAACACTTGCATAAAGATCGTCCCACGTGTTTGAACTACATGTGAAACTTGTCCTTACACTGAGGGGTGTTCCACTAAGGGAGATTTGTTTTAATACTGCCTTGCTTCTTGATTTTTTTTTATTTGTATAACTTATAAGAGCATCCTCATCTCACTCCCTATTTTAACTTTTGAGTTAAAATAGGGAGCCAAACCCCCCAAAACACCCAAAAATCAGCCTCTCTATTTTCCCTCACCAAATTATTTTTGCTACAGTACCGCACCAAATTTGGTGCGCTAATGTTCACGCACCATTTTGTTTTTTATTATTTTTTCCGGCTGCTGCGTCAGAAGACTCCATTTGCTGCGTCAGAAGTCATAACACATGTCCAATTTATTAATGGCTAAAGGGGGAAAGGTTGGGGGAGGGTCCACTCCATTGCGTCAGAAAACATATCCCAGGCGGGAGATTAAGGTTTTGGGAGGATTTTTTTTTTTTTATAGATTTGAGGGGAATAGTTTAATATAGTAAAGTTAAAATAGAGAGTCTGATCTTGTGAGTTTTTGATAAAGTGACTTGCTAATTTATAAAAGGTGTTCTTGAAGTTAAATTTGGTAAAAATTTTGGATAGACTGATGAGGATGCTCTCAGAAGTCATAACACGTGTCCAATTTATTAATGGCTAAACGGGGAAAGGTTGGGGGGTCCACTCCATTGCGTCAGAAAACATATCCCAGGCGGGGGATTGAGCTTTTGGGAGGATTTTTTTTCCTTTTTTTATAGATTTGAGGGGAATAGTTTAATATAGTAAAGTTAAAATAGAAAGTCTGATTTTGTGAATTTTTGATAAAGTGACTTGCTAATTTATAAAAAGTGTTTTTGAAGTTAAATTTGGTGAAAATTTTAGGTAGACTGAGGAGAATGCTCTAATATTTGTAAATTTTTCTGGGGTTTCGTGAGAAATATCTGTTAACCTTTAGTTCTTGTAAAAAAGCCCAAGTCATTTCTGTCGGAAGTCATTTCGTGAGTACCTTCTACGCCTCTCCCTCTCGAAGCCTTCTACTCTGCGCTTCTCGCTCTCGGACCTCATCTCCAAAAGCCGGACCAAAATCTTCCCCTACCCTTCCCTTCCATCACTCTCTCTCCTTCCCTCCTTCCCTTTATACTTATTTATGTCTACGTCTGCTAAATATAATCTAAGACCCACAGCCGAACGCATCCGGAGAAGCCTTCTCCGGAAATGCCCATCAACACCAGAAGTGTTGTCCGGCTCCACAACACCTTACTTACAAATGGTTAGTACTCTACTCTTCCTTCGTTACCTATCTTATATCCTAACAGAATGTTAGATCCTCTATCAGTCTCTCTCTCTCTCTCTCTCTCGCATACATATACACAAATATACTTACATATGCTGCACATGTATAGATATATGGACAAAATGGGCTTCTTTATTAGGGCATTTTTTATTTGGACTATTAAATACCGAGGTCTGTCGCGTTAATTTCCACGCTGACTTGTTTTGGTTTGTAGTATTTCTCCATCACTCTTACAAGGATTTAATGAGAGAGTTCTTTGCAGGCTTGGTGAACAGTAGATAGCAAAAGATGTTGCAAATTTGTTCACCCTCACCTAGGTGAACAAAACACTTCGCTCTAATTGGTGGAAAAGGTGTGGGGAGTCCACCACAAAGTGATGTCATGTATACCAGAAAGTAACGTGATTCTGTGGACCATATATCTTTTTCACCAACCAGAGCGAGGGTGAACAAATTTGCACTATGTTGTTATCTATCAAGCCGGAGATTAAAAATCAATTGGTTGGTGACTCTCTTGCAATAATCACATAAACAGCAATGAAAACCCAAAAAACCATCCTTAGTGGGACACCCCTAAAGTCTAGAAATCCCTTTTTCTGAAAAAGGCTTTGTATTATACTAGCAATCTTTCGCAACACAATATTCTACTTGTCCTCTAATATATGTCCACTTTGAAAAGTCAAATGATTGAAAGCTTTATTTTTCAATACTAACCCTTGCATAAGTTATTTCAAACGAGTATAGAACTTTTTTTATTTTTTTTCAGGACGAGGAGAGTGTTGTTTGGGATGCCGAAGAAGAGACGCTTCTCCTGGAAGCCGTTGCACGCTACCGTCAGTGGTCCTCTAAAAAACATTTGGAGTGGGACATAATCTTTCAAGATTACAACATGAATGGGGGGAAGGCGAACCGCAAGGCTGCCCTCAGAGCCAGATGGACGAAATTTGAAAGATTATACAAAGCTAGAGATTGGGCATGGCCGTCCTACTACGGGATACTTCCCCAATGCTTTCCAGGGAACTATTCTAGTACTTCTGTGAACCCTTCTGACACCGAAGCTTCTTCGCACTCAAGTAATCGTTCTTACTACGGGATACTTCCCCAATGCTTTCCGGGGAACTATTCTAGTAGTTCTGTGAACCTTTCTGACAATCGAAGTTGTGCTTTCAAAGTTACTGTAAATCCGGACACCGAAGTTCCTTCGGAATCAAATGATCCTGCCATTCAAATTCAAGAATTGGTCTCTAAATGTACAGAGATGATTGGTGAATTGAGAACTCTAGGGTTAATAAACAACGATGAGGCCAGTTACGCATATAAGACATTCACTGATCCAAGGCGTGTGGAACCAATGGTAGGTTTGTCGGTGGTGGAAAAGTCAGACAAAGCTTCATATATCCGTAAGTTGATGGCATTTGGATTGTGAAGGTTGTGAGCATGGTGGAGTGGTGCTATGTGGTGGATTGAGTCGTGTGTGTGTGAGCGGGGGTTGTTCGCTGACGCGTGAAGGTTGGTCTAGTTTTTAGTCTAGATTGTTATTTGTGTCTTCTTGTTTTTCAGTCTAGTTTGTTATGGGTGTCTTGTTGTCGTCTTGACTTGTTATGTGTGTCTAGTTTGTTTTGCGCGTCTTGTTGTCTTCTTGCTATTGTCTAGTTTTAACTATGAAAGTATTTGTAATCGGCATGCAATCGTTATTAATGAAGTTTTAATTAGCAGATGTGAATGCTTTTAGAATTTATTTACTCCTTTTGTTTTACAAACATGAAAAGGATAGTGTCACTGTCAAGTTTTTCAAACATCACTCGTAAGCACCACTACTATACTGATTCTATTAAGGTTTTGGTTGAGGGCCCAGTTTATTTACAGTCATCTCTGTCTGCATTACAGAATACATTTCATCTTGGATAGCGTCATAGCGTGCCATGCAATATGCGTGAAAGAAGGAGACTGAAGATGCTAATTGTTTTTCACGGGATGGTCATGTATATGATTGCTTAGACAGTGACACTACTTCGCAAGATACCTTCATATATAGACTCTTCGAAGTATCAGAAAATTTTTAGTCTTGCTCTGTTCCTAATCTGGCATGCCACATGTGGTTCATTCTCTCATGATCTGTAAAATTCAATAAGAACATGTTAGACTTGTGCTGTCTCCTTGATTGATTATCCTCAGATTGTATTTTCTCTTTGTTTGATAAGGGAACCTAGTCTTCCTCTTCTTCGGTGTCCATCATGTTTGCTAAAAATGCGTTTTTCATGTCTAGTTTTCTACTCTTTCAGTTAGTATAAATGAAGTTGAAGCATTATTAGAGCTATTTAAGAGTATCAGCAGCTCCGTAATTGACGATGGGCTAATAAATAAGGTAATGTCTCATGTCTGCCGGTAGAATTATTTTGGAGGCGTGGAAATCTCTCTCTCTCTCTCCCTGTTGAAATGGCAGTTGGCAAGGAGTTCAGGGAAAGCTCTCTCTCTTTTCCTTGTTGTTGAGAGCAGTAAGCAGCATTGAAGAACTCTACCCTCGTGGTATCATATTACTGCCACACTTTTGGAAGTTCCAGAAAGAACTTGCGCTTATGAGGACTTCTTCGCTAGATCTGACAATCCGCTCATAATCAAAATATCAAAGTAGCAATACTTCATAAAGCGACTGTTTGCTCAAATCAATTTGAAGTCTAATTCACTTCCCATATGCAATTATGTCTTCTAGCCATCCTGCTGTGTTGCTGCTTCTTCTTCTTCATTATCTGTGGTTATGTGTCACACTGTGTTTAGTCTGAAGGGTATTTTTGTACTTTTCTTACTACACACTCTGATGTCTTGCTCAAGGAGGCCCTTTGTTCAAGTTTGGTCTCCTCATTATATTCGAGCATTTATGGCTTTTTGGCAGATGAGACTGAAATAGAGTAATGATACGTACCCGGAAAAGATACAAAGTGTGTGGATTGGGTATTTTCGGTGTATTTGTTTCCAGGTACTTAGCTTTTCCGGACTGGAATATGAGACTTGAACTGTTTCAGTTTGTTCTTCAATTAATTAATGTACACCCATTGGTGGCCCAGTCATAGAGGTTGTACTTTTGACTCGTGACATTTTTTCATTTTTTATTAGCAGTAGGGATTTGGGACATGGCAAGGTATGGATGTCTAATTGCTAAAATTAAGGACTCTGCTAAAGACAACTGCTCTCAAATAAACGATGCATTTTGGACGGGAGACAATACAATACACAAATATTCCTTATTTTGTCCACCCACACAATAAGTAAATGGAGTAATAAATTGCATACTTATTTTATGAAACAGTCTTCTTATAATGTGGGTTTATATTAACCTCCATATCACAAAAGGCAGTGTGATTAATACATAAATAAACACGTGAAGTGGTGGAGACACATCAGCAGAAATGGGTCGGGTATGGCTTGATCCATATTCGACCCACCCATATTTAACCCACCTACTATTAACCCATATTCAACCCATGACCCATCTTAGCCCGCCAAAACCCGCCCGTTTGCCACCTATAAAATTGCTAACTATTACCTTCTTAAGGCATACAGCTTTTCATGCATTCAATTCCGTCCACTAAAGCACAATAGAAACAACATAGCAACATCCCTTTAAAAAAAGGGATCAATGATTTGCTTGTTTCATCTAGGATGCCCCCGGGTGATTTAGCAACATCAAATCCTTGAGTTCTGGCATTCAGAAAACTGCTGACTAGGAGGATATGGACAATCTCTACCAAAAACTCTACTTTTTGGTACAACCAAAGTATATTAATTAATATGTATAGTTGTTTCTACGCCACACATATTCCCCCCTCTCCTTAAGTTTCTTCTACCATCGACAATGATCCGTGAACCTGGTCTTTTCCTCCTCCTATTCCTCATTTCCGCCTAGTTGTTCAAATTATGATAAAGTGAATCAGGCTTATAATGCTACAATGCAAATACTTTGAATTCTAATAGTTCCCGTTCCATAAGTTCCCTGGCATAAACTTGTTTGGTTTCCTAAGTCCTTTTCTAGACACAGTCTTGTCCTTTGGTTGGCTAATAAGGGAAGACTTGCCCACTTGCCTAATGGGTGATAATGCTACTTGCGTTCTATCAGCAAAAAAAACTATGTAACGTGTGAATCTAATTACTATAACCACTAGACAATCCGGGTACTAGTTAAAGCATAAATTCCCGATCATTAGAGAGATATCAAGTTACTAATAACATAACCAAAAACTTAGAATTCATACCATAGACCCGGACCACTGTGGCAAGCTATGTTTTTGCGTTTTGGTTGGCAGTAATTTATATATATTATAAAACCGATTTCTATTGAAAGTGGGCCCTCATTTTTTTGCTTAAATTACGGGCCTAAAACCGCCGCATCTCCACCTTCACCTCAGGGCCGGTCCTGTCTACGGCTCACCCATTATAGACGCCAAAGAGTTGAGATACCTCAGCTAGACATGCGGAGACACAACCGGTTTTTGCCGGACAATGATAGCGAGGGAGAATTGGTAACCGTCGACCACTATGAACTGGCGGTGCCTCGATAACAAAGACACCGACAACAGCGGAAAAAAACTATGTAACGTGTGAATCTAATTACTATACCCACTAGACAATCCGTGTACTAATTAAAGTATAAATTCCCGATCATTAGAGAGATATCAAGTCACTAATAACATAACAAAAAACTTAAGATTCATACCACAGACCCGGACCAAAACATAGGTACAAAACAAAATCATTGTCAACAAAAATACGCTAACATCAACCACTTAACATTTTGGTTATGACTCTGACGAGCAACTACTTAACATTTTGGCCTCCAACACTGAGACAATTACTGAGCTTATGAATTTGGGAATTATAAATCAAGAACAAGTGAATTTTGCAAGAGCAAAGATACGCTAACATCAACCAGCCCGAGACAATGGGCAATTTTTCATTCTTGACAAGCCCAGCTCAGCATGCTCAGTTCATTGAGCAAATGATGAGAATGCCAGTTGGCCAACCTCACCCAGAGAGAAACTGAGAAGGAATATGATGGTGTTTCTTCTCGGTTTTCTTCTGGGTGAGATTGGCAGACTGACATTCTCATCATATGCTCAATAAACTGAGTACGCTGAGCGGGGCTTGTCAAGAATGAAAAATTGCCCATTGTCTCGGGCTGGTTGATGTTAGCGTATCTTTGCTCTTGCAAAATTCGCTTGCTCTTGATTTATAATTCTCAAATTCATAAGCTCAGTAATTGTCTCAGTGTTGGAGGCCAAAATGTTAAGTAGTTGCTCGTCAGAGTCATGAGCAAGAGCACGTGCCATCGCCATCGCCAGAGCACCTGCCATCGCCAGTGTAAAGAATGATCGGAAGTCGTTATTCACTACACTCTTTGCGTCGGTTGTACTGCTTACACCTGCACAATAAGTGAACAGAATAAGGGAAGAATAAGCGAAGAGGGAGGTGTGAGTGAAAATAGAAGTAGCAGCCAATCTCAACTTACCACTTCTCTCTGCCTTTGTCCATCACACCGCTGGCTGCTAAACAGAGAGTGAGAGAGTGAAGAAAATTTCAAAATAGTTTAGATCAGAAGATAGTTTATATCAGAAGAGGGGAAAGACTTGGCAGATTTCAGGCGACGAGGAGGGTCCAACTGAAGTAGATGAGCAGACTCAGATCAATTTCTCTACTCCTTTTTCCATCACAAGGCTAGGTAAATAGAGAGGGGGTAGAGAAGAACATTAAATGGAAGGAAGCTCTTGGTTTCCTTCAAGCTTCAGCTACTAGTCTTGTCTCTCTATTAATAGTACGTGTGGGGGACAAAAGCTAGCATCCCTTATCTGCAGGGAAGTCCTGAGGTGAATCTCAGCTCTTGATTTCCCCTACTAGCCTACTACTATTCTCTCTATAGTACGTATGAAAAGCAATCCATCATATGCGTACAGAATTGGGTGTCGAAAAAATGTAGGGAGCCACTTTTGAGTTCGATCCGTACCATTCATTATTTTTAAAATATTTTTTTCGAGAATTTCACAGGTCTTGTTCGTTTCCCTGTTTAGTTTTAGTTTTAGTTTTAGTTTTGATGACATCATCATTTCCCTCATTTCTTTCTCTATCTCTATCCACTCATTACACTTGCTGACATCATCAAAACTAAACTAAACTATCTAACCAAACACAACCACAAAATTTCAGCTCAAACTCTCATAGTTTCAATTAAATTTTTTTTATTAAAACGGTGGGATTTTAGCTTAAGCACTTCTAACCGTACAATTGAGCTGAAATTTTATGCGATCACTCGAAAAAAAATTCGAAGAATAATAACCAATATGTATCACTCGTTTAGGACCAAAAGTGGTCCCCTGTTGCATTTTTTGGTATGTACCCCTAGTCGGGTCCATCCACAACTTGTTTTTCAAATTTGTTTGTACGATCGTGATTTGGCTAAAAAGAAAAAACTGTTTTTTTTTCCCGTTTTGTCCTTATTCAAAAAAAATTTGCATTTGTTAGTTTTGCGTCAAGTTTTTGTGGTTTATGGATTCGTCTCATCAAAACGAATCCAAAGAGTATAAAATTATAGTCAAAAGTAATAGTTTTTTGAATAAAGCCGAAAATAAACTAGTTTTTTGAATTATTTTTCGTCTTTATTCACAAAACTTTAAGTTAAGTTTTTTGAATAAAGCCGAAAATAAACTCGTTTTTTGATTTTTTCGTTTTGCTTTTATTCAAAAAAAATTTGCATTTATTAATTTTGTGTCAAGTTTTCGTGATTTATAAAATTATGGTCGAAACTAATATTTTTTTAAATAAAACCAAAAATAAACCAGTTTATTGGTTTAATTTTGACTTTAATAAATGCAAAATAAAAAATTGAATAAAGACAAAATAAAAAAAACCATTTTTCACTTTTTGGGCGGATGTGTGCCCACACACTTGTGTACGTGTTTGGGTAAATTGTGGGTACCAAATTGTGTGTATGAAAACAGATTACCAAACAAAATGAATTAATAGCTGAGTCGCAAATTAGGTCGCTCTCTTTAAGACGTTTCGTGGAGTTGTATCGCATTGTTACGTGGGTGTGAACAAAACCACAAAGAAAATAGGAGAATTTTGAAAAAGATGACAAGTAGTACTAAAAATAAACCAATAACACTACATACACACAATTTGGTACCCACAATTTACCCAAACACGTACACAAGTGTGTGAGCACACATCCGCCCACACACTTGTATGTATGTGTTTGGGTAAATTGTGGGTACCAAATTGTGTGTACCTAACATTTCTGAAAATAAACAAGAAAGTAACATGCTAGTACCTTATTAATTGATGCTATTATTAATTTCCACTTTTTTTTAAAGTTGGGAAGTTTACAATTGTTCATCATTTTTTTTCCAAATTTTTAGTTAAACTCAGGGCCGGCCCTGACGATTAGGTTGCCCTAGGCCGAACCACGAGCTGGTTGCCCTCATACTAACAAGTAATAAAACAAAATAAAAAAACCATACAAGTAAAGGAACAAAACAAAATCGAGGTTATATTAATATGTTTTAAGCTTGAATAACATAAAAAAAATTCAAAATTCAAAATCAAAATGTAACCCTGATAATCTGTTATGGTGCTTTATGATTAGCACTATCCGATTCAAACAAAACAACTTCTCCTTACTATCTAATCAAGCAATTGTTATAAAATATGCAATGTCTTTATAGTGGATCATATTATAATGTACATGACTACACATAACACATCCTTACTCAATCCGGAGAATATAAACAATTACTAAAATTTAAACACAAAAAATCTAAAAAAATATTGCCCTTGTAAAAAAATTAGGGAATAGTTAACAGTTATTGGGTTACACTATCTAAAGTTTTTTTCTTTTTCGGTATATAACGAAAAGGGCTAAAAAAAAAAAGGGAAAAGTCACGCTAGTGGGATTTGAACACAAGTCTTGAAGATGCAAGACTTAAAAACTCTTAGAAGACCAGCACACCAAGTCTCCACATTAGTAGCAAATTGGGAACTTTTTATATTTATATATAACTTATGATTTTTTTTTTTTTTTGGTTGCCCCCTGCCAGGGGGGTTGCCCTAGCCCAAAGTCTTGCCAGGCTTGGGTCAGGGCCGGCCCTGGTTAAACTTGATCTGTTTATCCATCAGATTTTAGGGAAGTATTTTAAAAAATATTCTTTTTGTTATGAAAAATCAATACAGTATATTTTCACCCTCTGTTTATTTCTCTCCCCTTTCTTCAGTCCCTGCAGGCTGCATGCAACGCAATACTACACAACACGCCACAGAAGTTTCCATTTCCCTCTCTTTTTTCCAAACGAATTTGGAATCAGGAAAAGTGAACTCCTTTTATGATAAGGAAGATGTCTCTTTGTTTACATCTTTTTTTGTTTTTGTTGGCTTGTTTGAGTGTTGTGTATATTTGTACTTTTACTACTTGATGTCAATGACATAAATGATATATGTTTTTTGATTTCTCAAAAAAAAAAAGAAAGGAAGATGTTGCACAATAATTCTTGGACCCGACTAAGGGTACAGAACCCCTTGTCCAAAAATTGCACAGAACGCGCTCAGGACTCACAACTTACTTGTGAGTCCCACCCAAGTGATCCGAACCGTTCATTCATCGTAAACATTTTTTCAATTTTGAGTGGAGCAAGTGAAGTTTGGATCAACCCCTTGCGCATGTTAGATTGAGCTGATTTTTCGCAAAGCCACTCAAAATTTTTTTTACGATAAACAAAAGGTTCGGATGACTCGTATAAAACCCACAAATGAGTCCTGAGCGCGTTTGCACGATTTCTGGGCAAGTGGTCCTGTACCCTTGGACTTATCGCTATTTCTTTTTGACAAATCGTTTCAAAGGGCCCTTCACGAAACAAAAAAACAAAAAACTTTATAGATATACGTGCTCCCGTGGAGGTAATTAACTCCTGCTTTTGTTCATTTCGAAGACCGGAGAAAAGAGGGACAGAAAAGTTGCTTCTACCGTACACGTAGTCCTAGCCCCTAGGGTAGTCGAATAGTAATGAGCAATGATACATACCGAACTCTCATCCCCGAAATTACCCAACCCCCACACTTGTGTGGAGGTTGGGTAATTTCGGGGGATAAGGGGTTGGTTACTTAGCATTTCCGATAGTAATATGCCTCAGCCAAAAAAACAATAAACTGATTTTTTGTTCATTTGTTTTATTATTATTCAAATTTCTTTTATTTTTAATTAATTTTGCATCAAGTTTTCATATTTTTATTGATTTGTCTCGACGAGACGAATCTAAAAAGTATAAAATTATGGTCAAAATCAATTTTTTTAATAAAGCTGAAAATAAATTAGTTAATTAAATTAATTTTGATTTTATTAAAAAGAATTAGTTTATTTCTCTCTCCCCTTTCTTCGGTCCTTGCAGCCTACAGAAAATTATATGGGTACACCTAACGTGCACCCCACATGTACACCAAGGTGATGTAGAAGGCAAAGAGAAGCTCAATGTGTGGCCCACCTTTATCATATAGACTGCAAGTTAGATGTACCCATAGCAAATACAACAACACGCCAGAGAAGTTTCATTTTCCTTCTCTCTCTCGTCCTAATAAATTTGGAATCAGGAAAAGTGGACTACTTTTATGATAAGGAAAATGTTGCACACTAGTATTTATTTATTTATTTTTTTGTGTTTTGCTAACGTGTGCTGAATAGGTACATAATAAATACATACTTAAATAATAATAAAAAAACACACTTCAATACAATTTTTACATTTTTTTAATATATTTTTACATATTCTCATACATGTTTTACACATTTTAATATACTTTTTCAACATTAGCATTTTCTTTCTTTTTGACATATGATTTCAGAAGGACCTATGCAAAACAACAAAACTTAGGGGTGTTTCGTTAAGGGTGTTTTTAGAATAAATTGAATTTTCATGATTTTTTATGTGATGTATTATGAGAGAATGATCTGTATGAATTTTTTTTACAAACTACTTTTTATTAGTGGGAATGTTTACTCCTGCTTTTGTTCATTTCCAAGCAAGGCCGGCCCTGAGATACTCGAGGCCTAAGACGAACTTGTAAATCTAGGCCCTATGTTCTCTTTTTTTTTTTTAAATAAAAATAAAAATAGAACTAACCTTAAAATGATAGTTACTTGGCACCACATATATATTTTTTTCATGATTCATTAGTTGTTTCGAATAAAACTACTTTTTGGTCATATTATTTTTTGCACTAATGAAAAACATATCCCTTTGAAAGTGTGAGTTTGTGTGGGAAAAAAAAATTACTGTTATGGAGAAGGAAAAAAAGAGCCCAAGAATTGAACCATGTACCACTTGGATAGAAAAACTAAACTTTTTCACTAGACTAGCTAGCTCATTAATTATGTAAGTGATAGATTAAGTATATATTCTGTACCTAAGTGTACTTATCCGGGGCCCTAATTTTGGGCCAAAATTCGGAGACCTAAGACAGCGGCCTTACATGTCTTAGCTCAGGGCCGGCCCTGTTTCCAAGACCAAAAGTGAGACAGAAAAGTCGAGTTTCCAAAAGAAAGATTTTTTACGAAGATTTGATGTCGATAGGGAAGGCAAAGATGGCAACGAGGCCCCCCCAGTGGTCTATCCTCGCGCCTACCTGGGCCGGATAATAGAAATCTATCCTCATTCCCTATCCTGGAGAACCGGGTTTACTTTATCCTACCGACCTGTCCCACCCCATTTCTTTCCTTCTTCAATCCTCATAACCAACTCTGGGCTAAAACTCATAAAATCATTGTTTTTAGCCCTTAAATTTTGATAATTTCGAGGGCCCCTGTTATATAGGTCTGTATAGTAGTAATTAGGCCTACATAAAAACTTAAATTAATTTGTTTAATGATTTTATGGCCAAATTTAAAATAACTAAATATGGCGCAAGTGAAAGAGTCCAAACATGATATAATTTGGCCCGTATTTTGTTACTATTAAGAAAAATTAAGGGGGCATAAGTGTTAAAAAAATAAGTTAAAAGTTTATTGCCTAATGAGTACGTACTTATTTTCAAGAATATCCTCTTCTATTTTTGTTTTATTTTCGTGCTCGTTATAACTACTTTTCTATTTTTTAGTGAAAAAACCTTATAGCCTTCTTAACCCACCCAAGGCCCACATCAATCAATACTTCGCCGAATAGTGGTTATTAATTTTGGAAACCTATGCTCTCAAATTATTATAAAAGTTTTTTTCTCAGTATTTTAATTATGAAAAGTAGATTGAGGGCTTATTTAAAAAAGTTTGCTTTAAGCCTCACAAATATCAAAACCAGCCCTGTCAATCCTCTCATATATTCGATCATGGGCAACCATTATTCAGAAGCGCATGCCTCCAATTCATCACAGGCTATTGCCGAAATAATAAAAAAAAATTCCTGATTAAGAACTAACAATTCATTCACAAGCACCAAATACTCTAATCATCACAAGTTATTGCCCAAAAAAAATGTGATCTGAAGTTGCCCTAAATCTGAAACGAAAGATTTTGTTGATGCATATTTTATGGTGCTTTCAAAATGCTATAACGGTTAAAGATATCGGGGCGGTCATCAGGATGTAGTTGATAGGCGCACAAATATTCACATTAGCACTTTTTAATTTATCTTTGCTAAGTCCATTTATTTTGTTATTTGAAGTTTAAAGCTTTGATTTTGTAATGTATGTATTTGGAGCCTCAATGTGTTAATGAGCTAAATGGTACTCGGTGTCAAAACAAAGCTGTAATCGAATTATTAAATCAAAGTGGTGCATGTGATATATATTGGCACGTGGTCACCATAAATCTGCCTGCCTATGAAGAGGGATTTGATTTTGGAAGGAAATGGAAATCAACCTATAATAGAATCTCCAGCATATATTGTGTGAAGGGAGAATCAATTGTGAAGTCAAAATTTCCGGGATTCAGGGATTCCGCAGTGTTCCTCCGCACTACAGGGTTGTAGCTTGTAGGGCGGCCAAAACTACGTCATTTTAGATGTGCAAAGAGAACACCACTACTTAATTCCTTGAAACTACGTCATTTTAACCTAGTTTTATTTGTTGAATTCCAAAACGTTAGCATTTTTAAGTGTGTGTATTTTCTTCAAAATTAAATTTGATTTTTTATTTTTTCTATTCGTGAACATAAAAGTCACTTATTTTAGATTGGTTTGGTTCCTTTTTTTTTGTTTTTTAGTAGTAGAAGTTTTTTCCCCTAAAAGGCTAAAGCATAGTTCTCAAAACAAAAAAAAGTCTATAATTAAACACATTTTTAAACTTCTTAATTTTTGGGCTTCCTTCGATTTTCTAAAATTAATATCCGTTCAAGATGAGAAGGGGTTACAATGTATAAGAATAAGAGTCAAGATGTGTAAATTGCCAATTGTGTTTAGTAATTCTAAATTATGCCACTTGTAATATCTAGAGGGCTTCTCACCAAAACACACCTACAATAGTACTAGTGAATGTCTGTGCCTGAAGACATTTTTAAAAAAACTCGTATTTCTACAAAATAGATGAATTTTATTAATAGTGGTGTCCTGTACAAATTTGAAGTCATAAACAATTTCTAGATTTTTAAAAGGCCCACAAAAAATAAAAATATTAATGTTAAATTTGACATAATCTCAAGAGAGAGAAAATGTTGTAGTTCTAGATCCTTTGCAAAACACCCAGAAAGTTTCGTCCACTCAACTCACTCTTTACATATAGTTGTTAATGAAAAGGGTGCTCGGTAAGAGTGGGAGAGGCTAAGCACTGGCATGGGCTATTAATTTTAGTTTCATGGGAGTATGGTGAAACTTTTTATTGGGACTATATGGATCGAGTTTAGTAGTAGGGTGTTACATGGTAGATAGGATATGAGAAGCTGCTTATGGCTTGGTAAGTGTAACGCCCCTAATTTTGGGAACGTTATATTTATTATAAAAACAATAAATAAAGTCTTACAACAATACTCCATAAAGGAAATTACAAATTTCTCCTGGCAAATACATTTATTTACTACAAGGACGACTAGGGTTATTATACATCATGGTAGGATTGTCAGCCCCGGCGGTGTCCTACTCCGCTCTGTAGGCCTTCAAAGTATAGTACTCCTCTTGTTCATCTCTATAGTCTAGCATAATACGTTAGAGTCGCAGAGTAAATTCGTGGTATTATGCCAGGGTCACACAAGTGCAACACTGTGAGCCAAGGTTCTGAATACCATATCGGCTCGAGTACTGATTTTTCTATTGGTACGGTACGGTACCGGTACCGGTCAATACCGAGTACCCTATCAGATATGACATTTTCAATCTCATTTTCTTAAAAACCAAGGTAGCCCCCTTAGGCCCACTTAATCTATGTATATTTAGTACATACTTGTTGTATTTGATGTTTGGTAGTGATAGAAGTTGAACCCATGCATCACAAACTGTTTTTAAAAAACATACCTTGTTTTTTTATAATCTCCCTGTTCAGAAATCATAGTTCTGGGTCACACCAATACCAAATTAGAAAAAGTGTGTAACTACAATGTTGTAGATCTTGAAATTCTTTTAAATTTTGATATATAACTTGCCTTGATCGGAGTTTGGAGTAAAAAGTTATGCCCGGAATACGGTGGCAGTTCTGTTCTGCCTCATATTTGCCCGGTATTTTCCGGTACCGGCCGGTATTCCCGATGTTTGCCGGTACAGCCGGTACCCGACCGGTACCGCCCAGTATTGAACATGATACGGTATTGAGGGTCCTTGGTACCATTTTTATACAAAACTGGTACGTACCGACCGATACGGCACAATATTCATAACCTTCCTGTGAGCAATAACGCCTAGCAGACAGCTCTACCCAAACCTTCAACTAGCAATCCGAGAACAGTATATATAACTGGAAAATAATGGTTGGAGTTTAATAGAAAACATTATCTTTCATGAAACACGCATGTGTCAGTGTCAATGCGGATCAGAGTATATCGTGCGCAAGTAAACAATGTCTCATATCATCTTTCAGTGTCGGCATTCTTCTTCAAATTTAACAAAGTTCGTGTGATGTTTCTATCCTCCGGGTCAACAGTCAATTCACTCCACTCCAAGCTTCCGTTGCACCCAAAAAAAAAATCACTCCACTCCTCTATGGTATTGCTTCCGACCACCGGGCCTACAGTTCGTCACATGAAAGTTATTGGCCCGTTTCCGTCTCCTTTCAACTGACGGTTACCAACCTTTTCGCTCGAGGTCCTGACCGTCTTGTATCAAGGCGCACACTTAGAAGATACAAGGTCCGTCAACCCCGCACACACATGTAACATAGTCTCGGCTGTCTTGTCTTACTGCTCCCCATAGTACGTTTCAAGGTCCGTTCACTATGTGTTGTACACACTTAGCACCAAAGACAACCAAATTCTCTCCGCGAAGTTGGGACAGTGCTCAAGCTGTACTACCGCACGAATTCAATTCATGCTTAGCCCTAACCACATCATGGACGCAACATCCTCAGACAACGCGAAGCTTGTCTTTTTGACAGACTTTCAAGGGTGTTAGCCTTGGGTCATTCCACAGTCCAAAGTCCGTAAAAAATATTTACATGAGTGAAGCCACCTTTAAGAAAGATTTAGTCGGCCTCATTTTTCAGTCGGGCATTATAATGGCGTGATTTTGAAAAGTCGATTTCCAATCGGGCATTATAACGGCGTGATTTTGAAAAGTCGATTTCCAATCGGGCATTATAAAGACCATGTGATATTTGAAAAATGATTTTACTAATCTCCGACAATTTTTACCGTAAGCTAAATCAAGCAAGTAATGATTAGAAACTTTTAAGTAAAAATTTGAGCATTATAACAACTACGTGAAAATAAATAACTAGATTAAGACTAGGGTTGAAATATCTTACTTTAGTTCCGAGTGTTTGTCGGAAGACGAAAAAGCTAGGTTGATTGGTGGGCGGAGTAACGACTAGACTTTAGTGGCTCGAACGATTTTCTAACAACTTTACTACTACTTTAAGGATTGGAGGGTGGTTTTGAGTGGTGGAGGGTGGTGGTTTCTCTTTGAAGATGGAAGAACAAGGTTGAGTTTCTTCTTGAAACTCAAGAAAGTATGAGAGCTTCTCTCTCTAGAATGCTACTACAAGACTACAAAGTGGAGGAAGGTTTTGGTGTGGGAAATAAGTGAAGGTATGACCTCTATTTATAGGCAAACCTTCGGCACCCCTCCCCTTCTCCTAGCCGTCCCCTTCCTTCCTCCCTCCTCCTCGGAAATTTTCTAAATTTAATGCAAGGAATAAAATCCTAGATTTTGTGGGATTTTGGGGAACAAAATCCTAGCCAATGATGGATTTTTGTACTTAGGAGATCAAGTAAGAAAGTGCTAGGAAATTCCTAGTAAAAATCCAGTGCACTAGTTAGTGCATGATTTGCATGGCCACCTTTGTTATAGGGAGTTTTGGGTACTAGTTTTCACACAACAATATGCACATGTCTAAATTTAGGGAGAATCTAAGTAATCATGAGGAAATATATTCTCATCCCGTAATGATGAGGGAATATATTCTCATTCCCTTAATGATGAGGGAATATATTCCCTTCATAAATGAAAGAGAAATATGGGGAATTAGGGTTAGGGTTTGTAGTTAAAAATTCCCACTAGAAAGGGTTTTTGGTGCTAGTTATACAAGTAAGGGTACAACAAATATCCACAAGTCTATTAGGCTAGGAAAATCTAGTAGAATCCTAGGTAATAATTAGGAAATCTACCATTTATGGAAAGAATATTGTGTGGAAGAAAATCAAGGGGAAAGTCTAAGTTAGGGAATTCTGGTACTAGACACATATGTATCTACACTTGTATATAGATATGTGCAAAATAGGAAGTTTCCTAGATTTAGAAGTAAAACACAATCCTAGTAAATCTTAGGCTCATCATGGAGAATTTTAGGTGAATCTTAACAAAATCTAGGTTTAATCATGGAGATCTGTAGGCTTTAATGATAGAATCCTAGGGTTTTAATGGAGAATCAAATCCAACGGGATTCTTGTGTATACATATACATGTATAGAGTACTTATTCTTGGCAACAAAGTAATCAGGAAGCTTCCTCCCTCATTCCTACATGTCCAAGCACATGACTATTAGCTCTTAGGAAAAATCTAGAGGAATCTAAGGAAATCTAGTAGTACTAATATATACGGAGTAGTATAAATATATACGGAAATATTCTAATAAATTAATCAGGGATCCCTGACTTTGCTTCAAATCAAGACCTCACATTTCCCGATTGAATTTTGATGATCCAAACCATCCTATGTGTTTATAATGTGTTTTTAAGGGTTCTCGCGAGGAATCATTAAAAAAAATGACCGGGAAGGGCTTGATCGGAGTAGTTTTTGATAAAAACCTATATATGTACAGTTTTATCAAAAGTTGCTTGGATCAAGCCCTTCCCGGTCATTTTTTTTTAATGATTTATCGTGGGGACCCTTAAAAACACATTCTAAATATATTGGACGATTCAGATCATCAAAATTCAACCAGTAAAGGTGAGGTCCGCACTTTAACTAGTTTAAGGGTCCGCACTTTAACTAGTTTAAGGGATCTCTGACTAGAGCCCTCCAAATAAACTAGTACACATATATTTATACTGGTAGAAAAATAATTATTGACCCAAAATAATTATTAACAAAGAAAATAATCTTAATTTAATAAACAACATTTTTATGTACCAAAAATTACGGTCGTTACAGTAAGTTCCTAGTTTCATGGTTTGTGACTATTGCCAGTCAAACTGAGCCTTAAAGAAAGAGGAAGAAAAGCACAAAAATATGTGGAAAACACATGTAAAACTCGCGTTGAGTCTCTAGGATTTTCCTCCAAACAGAGCATGAAAGATGAGCATTGAGTCACTATTCAATGCATGTTTTTTCCCTCCAAACAGAGCATAAAAAAACCTCAAGCGTCGAAAGCCAAAACCCATATCTAGGGTTGTAAACGAGCCGAATCGAGCCGAGCTTCAGAATATTCAGGTTCGTTTATTGAGTTTTTTAACGAACTTGAGCCAAGCTCAAGCTCAATGAAAATTTGACGAGTTGAGCTCGCCTAGGTTAGAGGCAAACTCGAACTTGTTCACGAGCCTTAACGAGTCAAAAATATTAGATACTTATGCTCTCATACAAGTCCAGAACTTCAAATAATTTTTTTTATTTTGTACATAAATAAGTCCTCACATATATAAAATTATAAACATATTAAAATTTAAGTTTATAATACTTTTATAAGTTTATACATGTACAAATTATAAAATTTTCATTACATATATATGAAAGCTTTTACATATTCAAGGTTATATGTGAAATTTTTATGAGATATACATATATATTCCAAGTTCGCGAGTTTAATCGAGCCGAATACTGTCAAGTTCAAGTTTGGCTCGTTTATTAAATGAGTCTAAAATTGAGGTTCAGATTTAGTTTGTTTAGTATTCGAATCGAACTCGAAGGAGACTTTACTGAGTCGAGCCAACAAAATTTGTCTTTTAGGCTTAGTTTCTATTAAGGTATTGTCAGCATCTTTGTAGTTCAATAATACTGAAAATACCGTATTGGGAACTCACCCTTGTACTCGATCCCATAAGTGGTCCCATTGAAAGAAGAATTTTAATTACCATTTTCAACTCCACTAAATTTTAAAAATGATTCAAAACTCAAGTTCGGGGTTTGTTTCAGCTCTAGCCTCAGGGTTCATTTGTAAAATAGAGGATGAGCTTCTCACATTTGTTTTGGATTTGTTCATTGAGAAGGAAATTATTTTTGAAAATTAGTTCCGACTCAATAATATATGACTTCAAGATCTAAAGGAGTGTCACATTAACTATTTAAATGCTTTTATTGTTTTTAAATTTTTAGTTTTTTTTTTTTTTGGTTTTTGAAGAGCGCATAGGTATAGTATTTTCCATTGGGTACTATTAGACTTTTAATTGTTTTATATACTTGAAGCTTGAATTGTAACGGTCCTATAATTTATTGATTTTTAAATAAAAAAATAAAATAAAGAGTTTCAATCTTATTAAATCAGTTAAATTTTTAAGTTTTATTTATTCAACCTAAGTGGGCCTTATTAACTACTACATCTTTTGTTTACTTATATAAATATACATATGTATAGGTATATAGATATATGTATGTGTGTATCCATTAAAGTCCTAACTAATTACCCTAACTAAATCCTAAACTAGGTCTTGATAGTACTAAATGCCCTTTTTGCTTTCAATCAAACCCATCATTCCACCATCAAATTTTGTTTAGCTATTTTTGGTTCCCTCTTTTCTCAACCAATAAGAAATCAACACACCCCACTAATACTTTCCTCCATCTCCTAAACAATAGGTTTCTTTCAAACTTCTTTTTATCCAAAGGATTAAGTCTTAAACTCAACCACCTTTAAACTCTTCTTCTTCCTTCACAAATTTCAGAAAAAGAAAAAGAAAAGACAAAGAGGGGCAAAAAAATTCAGCAGAGAAAGAGATGAAAAATTTCGAAGGAATTACTTCTACCTTAACCACAACTTCCTCAACCCTTATAGTAGCAAAAAGAAACGAGGACTCCTTTATCTTTTAAACATCTGTAAGAGAGGGCTAGGCCCCCCTTGTTTTTTCTTTTTACATCTGTAAAGGCTAAAAGCCTATTAATAGTTTGTAGAATAGATTTAGGTTTACATCCTTTTCCATAAATACCTATAAAAACACATGTGTATTAGTTTTCTGGGACATGTACAAAGTCATCACTAGTAATAATATTCTAAGTCTTCTTCGAACCAACTTGTAGACTTTCTTTCTTTCTTTCTTTCTTTTTGTTACTGGTATTAGAGCAACTGGTTAGTAGAAAATCAGAAGAAAACAACCCTGGTGAAAAGCTCAATTGTAATAACCCGAAATTTCGTAAATAAAAATTTCGATTTATTAATTCGATTAGTTATTTTTAATATCGCTAAATAAAATAATTTATTATTTAGTTTAAATAATTTGAATGAAACTAGATCTAGTTTGTTATTTCCTTTTATTTATTTTTCCGCGCCGTAAAATAAACGCGTACACACCGGGTATTTCACCACACTGCGTCCGGAAGCCTTACTAAATCCCCAACTCTTATTTTATTTTATTAAAGCTAACCTTGATTAGGTGGGAGATTACTTATAACCTAAAACTAATCTTTAAGTTGGTGGGAAATTAGGTGGGAGATTACTTATAACCTAAAACTAATCTTTAAGTTGGTGGGAAATTTGGTGGGGAATTTCTTATAACCTAAAACTAATCTTTAAGTTGGTGGGAAATTTGGTGGGGAATTTCTTATAACCTAAAATTAGTCTTTAAAACCTAATTTTTGCTTTTGCAAAAGGTTGTTTGGACACTTGTGGGGAGGGTTTTTGGCTAGTGATTATTTTTGGGGGAGGTGAACCTCATTGCTTCACTATAAATAGCTCACTCTCCTTGATTCATTTCACACCAAAATCTCCCAACTTCTCCACTTTGTGCTTTCTAGTGTTCTTGAGTGAGTTCTTGGGTGTTCTTCTTGAAAACTCATCCTAAACCACCACACACCACCACTCTCGACCACCCCTAGATCTTAGAAAGGTAGAATAAGTTAGCAAGAAAGCGTTTGAGCAAAGGTCGACTAGTCGTTACGCCGCCGGAATTCAACTAGCTTATCGGCTTCCGACTAATCATCGGAATTAAGGTAGATACTTTATCTTAACTTTAGATTAGTATTTACTAGTTCATATTAAGGAGGTTATTATTTTGCTTAAACATGCCTAATTATGATTAAACGTGATTATGTTGGTGATTAGTGATTTTATGAACAATTAGACTTTGAAAAACACACTTAGTCGATACTATGCACGATTTGAAATTGACTTATCAAAATGCACCGTTATAATGCCCGATGGACTTTTGGAAACTTAAAATATCCAGTTATAATGCCCGGATGAAAATCGACTTTTCAAATTTACGCTGTTATGCTGCCCAATTGATTTTTTTTGGAAAATAGTCGACTAAACTTTTCTTAAAGCAACTTCAAAATGTTTTGACTGTACTTGGACTGTTGAGATTAACCCAAGGCTAACACCCTTGAGGGTCTGTCAAAAAAGATATGCCTAGCGCTGTCTAAGAAAGGAATGGTGCCAGTAACTGCATTCGTGCGGCCATCCAGCCTGGGACTCTCCTGGTTATCTCATTTGTCTAAAGAAAGTCACCAACAAGATTTTGTACCTAAAGTAACACGGTTATCGTGAAATATTTTTAAACGAAAAGTTTATCTTGAAACGATTTCTAAACGGAAGATTTTTATGTAATATGGCATGTGCATGTTTTTCGAGACGGTACGACACGATACATTTTTCAAGAAAATGATCGATTGTTTTTACAAGAAGAAATAGAGATGAGAATGAAAATACTGTTGTAAATAAAATACTGCCATTAGAGTCCCGCCTCAGTTCCCCGGTGTGAACTGGTGGTCAAAGCTCAATGGAACTATACTATAAACAATACTGCCATTAGAGTCCCGCCTCAGTTCCCCGGTGTGAACTGGTGGTCAAAGCTCAATGGAACTATACTATAAACAATACTGCCATTAGAGTCCCGCCTCAGTTCCCCGGTGTGAACTGGTGGTCAAAGCTCAATGGAACTATACTATAAACAATACTGCCATTGGAGTCCCGCCTCAGTTCCCCGGGGTGAACTGGTGGTCAAAGCTCAATGGAACTATACGGTAGTGCTGTTTGAAGTTTCTCCTCAAATTCCGCGGGTGAATTTGACGGTTAGAACTTACTCAGTACAACACATAGCAAGCGGACCTCATAAACAGACTGGTGGGGATTCAGTGATATGGGTAGCCGGGACTATGTCGTGTGTGACGCGGAGTTAGCGGACCTCATACTGCAGGAGTCAGTTTATGGGTGGCCGACCCTTCGTACGGAAAGGTTGGTGACCGTTAGAACGGGGTTGTAGAACGGGCCAATAACTTTCGAGAGATGTGAGATGTTGACATGGTGGAAATTTGAAGAAGAATGCTGTTATGAGAAAATGATACGAGATACTGACACTATACTCTGGATTCTGAAATAATACGAGATACTGATTTTATTAAAGCTGCACTCTGATATGAAAAGAAATGGGATACTGATTTTATTTAAGCTGCACTCTGATTTGATGTGATACTGATGCATTGACACGCATGAACTTACCGTTTTGATAAATGATTTTCAACTATTTACCTGCCAACAATATTGTTCTAGAATTGCTAGTTTAAATGTTGGGGTACGGTATCTATTGAGCGTCCTCGCTCACGGTTTGCCCTGGCATAATACCACGATGTTGGTATTATGCTAGATTGTCACGACGAACAGGAGGAATAATATAGCGCCGGAGGAGCTGCCGACATGGAGCACGACCAGATCAAGGAACGTATGGAGCCATAGAGTCCACCCAGTCTACTTTTTTTTTTGTAATCTGTGAAGGATAGATCATCTATATGTATTTCTTTTGGTTATTATTATTACTGTTTAAGACCGACTTTAAATTGTAATAATAATCCATAACGTATCCCGAAAATGCGGGGCGTTACAAGTGGTATCAGAGCCCTAGGTTCAAACACTCGGCCTTGGGTAGAATGGGTAGATCACTTTCCGAGAGCGTAACCTGAATAAATGTCCGTACTTTGTACTTTTGCTACTTTAAAAATAGCCTATTTGCTAACGGTGTAGTTATAGGCATATATGAGCCATTACCAAGCATAGGGAAGCGAAACGTGAGAACACTTAGGATTTGACTGTTTGTGACATGTGTCCTGCTCACATGTCAGTTTCAGTATAAATATGTGCTCAAAGATAACGTTTAGCAGCAGTAAATCCTTTCCGAATTTAGATTTTAGCCGTAGTATTGTGCTATTATTTTCAAAAAGGGTATTCTAGACTGAATTTCCCTACGAATTTCCAACTCTGGAATGGCGATTACACGTAACAATGGTGAGGACTCGTCCAACGGAACCAACGGTAACCCTGACCTCGCACAACTCGTGCAAGCCTTCATTGCTGCACTCAACGCGAACCGACTCCCACCAAACAACCAACACTGGAGGAGGAATGATTCCAAGCAAGGATCATCCAAAATTCTGGACGAGGTAGCACAATAGCCTGATGCTATAATTGCTCAAGTATTGGACATGTCAATCGTAACTGCCCCCACCCGAGGAAGGAGGA
This sequence comes from Vaccinium darrowii, assembly GCA_020921065.1. Taxonomy (NCBI): domain Eukaryota; kingdom Viridiplantae; phylum Streptophyta; class Magnoliopsida; order Ericales; family Ericaceae; genus Vaccinium; species Vaccinium darrowii. The sequence continues at coordinate 1,873,774 of CM037156.1, forward strand.
AACTAACACCAGAGTGATACGCCAAGGAAATAGTTCGGGAGGACCTATCAAGACTGTGCATAACAACAACGATCGTGGGCCCTACCCAGCCAAACTTAACCCTGCTCAGATTAATACCCAGCCTTGGAAAAGGGGTGACCGAAGGCAAGGACCATCGGGATCAACACACAATAACCCAACAATCTGATGCTTTAACTGTCAAGCCTTTGGGCATATCAGCCGTAATTGACCTAGGACAGTAGGACCCATAGATTTTGGATATCAGCAGCCCCAGCAATAACAACAGATTGACTTTGCCAATCCGAGCTTTGGGAAGCAACCTATACAATAGAATACTAGGCCAGAAAAGAAAGCATGTCGAGAATGTATTTCCCTTGAATGCTCCGAATGAAGTTGACCAGATGACCGAGAAGATTAGAACCTAGCCATAGTTAGGTTTTTAAATAAAATGTTGTTTTCACTTCTAGTATGAGAGGTTAACCTTTTGCTGTATTATAAGTAAACCTCGGTTGTAAGCAAACCTACAAGTCTGTCGGTTGTAGCAATAAAGCGAGTATTTAGTAAACCTTGTTGTACTTCCTTTAGCACCATTCTCACATTTTCAACACCACAACACAATTTCACACAAGGACTTGCTTTCTCTTAGCTTATGACTATGCCGATGAGCCGTCTTTTCCACCGTCCTGGCACGCTACCACCTCGACTGCCGCACAACCATCACTACCGGTGCCTTCTCCAGGACCATACGCTAGACTCTATCCTACTACTGTTTAGTACCTGCGTTCAAACTTTATTTGACACTGGAGCATCGTGTTCGTTTATATCAGCTGCATGCGTATCTACGCTAGGATTAGACACTGAACCCCTAGAGAACCAGATGACAATAGCATCACCTTTAAGCGCTAGTTTACCATTTAATCTAATCTGTAGAGGCTGCGAGTTAGAAGTAAGTAATATCCGACTAACCTGTGACTTACGCGTGATCGAGATGGTTGACTTCGACTTAATTATGGAGATGGATTGGCTGTCAACTCATCGAGCTGTCATTGATTACCATCAAAAGATAGTAACAGCTTTCACCCCTGATAGGACATGTTTCCGTTTTAAGGGGGATAGACAGGTTGTGAATTCGGCGACTCAACGCTCGTAGTGACAGAACCAACTGTTTAGATGGCTAGTTAGCCTCCAGTTGGAAGAATCTGACCGAGAAGAGTTAGGACTGCCACACATCGTCTGTGACTATGCTGACATGTTTCATGACAATCTACCTGGATTAACCGCCACAAAGATAGATCAATTTTACCATCAAGCTTCAACCTAGAACCGCCCTAATTTCGATAGCCCCATACCATATAGCGCCGACAGAACTGAAGGAATTGAAGACCCAACTACAAGAGTCGTCAGAGTAATGATACATCAAACCGAGTACTTCACCATGAGGAGCACCTGCACTGTTCGTGAAGAAGAAAGAAGGAACCTTACGACTGTGCATTGACTATAGGCAACTGAACCAAGTCGCGATCAAGAATCGCTATCCACTGCCTAGAATAAATGACCTGCTTGATCAGTTGAAGGGAGCAACTTGTTTCTTGAAAATTGATCTAAGATCAGGATATCATCAGTTGAGAGTACGAGATGAGGACATCTCGAAGACCGCATTCAGGACAAGATACATACACTACAAGTTCGTGGTCATGTCGTTTGGATTGATGAATGCTCCGAAAATATTCATGTGTCTCATGAACAAGATATTCCAACCCTATTTGGATAGATTTGTGGTGGTGTTCATTGACGATATATTGATATACTCAGCCAATACAGTGGAGCATGAAGGACACCAGAGGCCTGGAGGAGAGTTGCAGCCGCTACCAATTCCATAGTGGAAATGGGAGCATATTTCGATGGATTTTTTTGACTGGACTTCCGAGATCATTAAAGTCAAACACCGCTGTGTGGATAATTGTTGACCGTCTCACTAAGTCGGCACACATTTTGCCAGTGAAAATGACGGAAAACATGGAAGCATTGGGAATGCACTACTTACTAGAGATAGTACGACTACATTGAGTACTAGTATCAATCGTATCAGACAGAAATCCTAGATTTGTCTCACAGTTCTGGAAAGGACTACAAAGGGCACTAGGGACTGACATTCGTCTCAGTACTGCTTTTCATCCGCAGACTGATGGACAGACGGAGAGGACAATCCAGATATTGGAGGACATGCTTAGGGCTTGCACCTTAGATTTCACAGGGAATTGGGAACGACATCTACCATTAGTAGAATTCGCCTACAATAACAGTTATCAAGCTAGCATAGAGATGGCCCTACGAAGCTCTGTACGGCCGCCCGTGTCGATCACAAGTTTGTTGGACTGATGACGGAGAGATAGGATTACTAGAACCTGAAATGGTTAGAGACACGACGAGAAGATTAAGCCTATCCAACAGAGACTGCTTACTGCGCAGAGCCAACAGAAGAGTTATGCGGATCGAAGAAACAGACCCTTGTCGTTCAAAGAGGGAGATCACGTGTTTCAAAAAAAAAAAAAAAAAAAAAAAATTCGGCCCCGAAGAGGAGTAATTAGATTCCGGAAGAAAGGGAAGCTTTCTCCGCGATATATCGGCCCATTGGAGATTTTGGAGAAAATCGAACAAGTGGCCTACCGATTAGCACTCCCACCACAGATACCGAGTGCATAACATTTTTCACGACTTTATGTTAAAGAAGTATCTCGCCTTGCCAAAACACGTGTTAAATTAGGAATATCTCGACATAGATGAGGACGCAACTTTTGAGGAAGAACCAATTGAAATTCGGGACAGCATGGAGAAGCGTATCCGCAACAGAATCATTCAGTTAGTACGAGTATTATGGAAAGATCGAAAAATAGAGGAAAAACCTCGGGAACGAGAAGAAGCCATGAGAGCCAACTATCCACAATTGTTTCCATCCGTTGAGTAATTCGAATTTCGAGGACGAAATTTGTTAAGGGGGATAGATTGTAATAACCCGAAATTTCGTAAATAAAAATTTCGATTTATTAATTCGATTAGTTATTTTTAATATCGCTAAATAAAATAATTTATTATTTAGTTTAAATAATTTGAATGAAACTAGATCTAGTTTGTTATTTCCTTTTATTTATTTTTCCGCGCCGTAAAATAAACGCGTACACACCGGGTATTTCACCACACTGCGTCCGGAAGCCTTACTAAATCCCCAACTCTTATTTTATTTTATTAAAGCTAACCTTGATTAGGTGGGAGATTACTTATAACCTAAAACTAATCTTTAAGTTGGTGGGAAATTAGGTGGGAGATTACTTATAACCTAAAACTAATCTTTAAGTTGGTGGGAAATTTGGTGGGGAATTTCTTATAACCTAAAACTAATCTTTAAGTTGGTGGGAAATTTGGTGGGGAATTTCTTATAACCTAAAATTAGTCTTTAAAACCTAATTTTTGCTTTTGCAAAAGGTTGTTTGGACACTTGTGGGGAGGGTTTTTGGCTAGTGATTATTTTTGGGGGAGGTGAACCTCATTGCTTCACTATAAATAGCTCACTCTCCTTGATTCATTTCACACCAAAATCTCCCAACTTCTCCACTTTGTGCTTTCTAGTGTTCTTGAGTGAGTTCTTGGGTGTTCTTCTTGAAAACTCATCCTAAACCACCACACACCACCACTCTCGACCACCCCTAGATCTTAGAAAGGTAGAATAAGTTAGCAAGAAAGCGTTTGAGCAAAGGTCGACTAGTCGTTACGCCGCCGGAATTCAACTAGCTTATCGGCTTCCGACTAATCATCGGAATTAAGGTAGATACTTTATCTTAACTTTAGATTAGTATTTACTAGTTCATATTAAGGAGGTTATTATTTTGCTTAAACATGCCTAATTATGATTAAACGTGATTATGTTGGTGATTAGTGATTTTATGAACAATTAGACTTTGAAAAACACACTTAGTCGATACTATGCACGATTTGAAATTGACTTATCAAAATGCACCGTTATAATGCCCGATGGACTTTTGGAAACTTAAAATATCCAGTTATAATGCCCGGATGAAAATCGACTTTTCAAATTTACGCTGTTATGCTGCCCAATTGATTTTTTTTGGAAAATAGTCGACTAAACTTTTCTTAAAGCAACTTCAAAATGTTTTGACTGTACTTGGACTGTTGAGATTAACCCAAGGCTAACACCCTTGAGGGTCTGTCAAAAAAGATATGCCTAGCGCTGTCTAAGAAAGGAATGGTGCCAGTAACTGCATTCGTGCGGCCATCCAGCCTGGGACTCTCCTGGTTATCTCATTTGTCTAAAGAAAGTCACCAACAAGATTTTGTACCTAAAGTAACACGGTTATCGTGAAATATTTTTAAACGAAAAGTTTATCTTGAAACGATTTCTAAACGGAAGATTTTTATGTAATATGGCATGTGCATGTTTTTCGAGACGGTACGACACGATACATTTTTCAAGAAAATGATCGATTGTTTTTACAAGAAGAAATAGAGATGAGAATGAAAATACTGTTGTAAATAAAATACTGCCATTAGAGTCCCGCCTCAGTTCCCCGGTGTGAACTGGTGGTCAAAGCTCAATGGAACTATACTATAAACAATACTGCCATTAGAGTCCCGCCTCAGTTCCCCGGTGTGAACTGGTGGTCAAAGCTCAATGGAACTATACTATAAACAATACTGCCATTAGAGTCCCGCCTCAGTTCCCCGGTGTGAACTGGTGGTCAAAGCTCAATGGAACTATACTATAAACAATACTGCCATTGGAGTCCCGCCTCAGTTCCCCGGGGTGAACTGGTGGTCAAAGCTCAATGGAACTATACGGTAGTGCTGTTTGAAGTTTCTCCTCAAATTCCGCGGGTGAATTTGACGGTTAGAACTTACTCAGTACAACACATAGCAAGCGGACCTCATAAACAGACTGGTGGGGATTCAGTGATATGGGTAGCCGGGACTATGTCGTGTGTGACGCGGAGTTAGCGGACCTCATACTGCAGGAGTCAGTTTATGGGTGGCCGACCCTTCGTACGGAAAGGTTGGTGACCGTTAGAACGGGGTTGTAGAACGGGCCAATAACTTTCGAGAGATGTGAGATGTTGACATGGTGGAAATTTGAAGAAGAATGCTGTTATGAGAAAATGATACGAGATACTGACACTATACTCTGGATTCTGAAATAATACGAGATACTGATTTTATTAAAGCTGCACTCTGATATGAAAAGAAATGGGATACTGATTTTATTTAAGCTGCACTCTGATTTGATGTGATACTGATGCATTGACACGCATGAACTTACCGTTTTGATAAATGATTTTCAACTATTTACCTGCCAACAATATTGTTCTAGAATTGCTAGTTTAAATGTTGGGGTACGGTATCTATTGAGCGTCCTCGCTCACGGTTTGCCCTGGCATAATACCACGATGTTGGTATTATGCTAGATTGTCACGACGAACAGGAGGAATAATATAGCGCCGGAGGAGCTGCCGACATGGAGCACGACCAGATCAAGGAACGTATGGAGCCATAGAGTCCACCCAGTCTACTTTTTTTTTGTAATCTGTGAAGGATAGATCATCTATATGTATTTCTTTTGGTTATTATTATTACTGTTTAAGACCGACTTTAAATTGTAATAATAATCCATAACGTATCCCGAAAATGCGGGGCGTTACATCAATAGCAAGACCAAGCTATAAATTATTGTGAGTATTTCTCTACTGCAATCCTTTACTTGTTTTGTGTTCTTTGTTTATTGTTACACTTTTAGCTGTTGCAAAACCCATATGCTTAGAGCGTGTTAAAGCCCATATTACCCGTTTGTTTAAGACCTTTTATCATAAAAAGTTTGGGTCAGTTGAACTTTAGAGAGGTTTTAGGGACCAAGCACATCACTCTAAGAGGTTTTAGGTACCCACATCAGTCTAAAATGACACTAAACAAGGAAGACACTACTTGTGTAGGTTCTATAGAAGATAATATTAGAGATAATTGTGAGCATCTTGTTCATATTCCTAAACAAGGAATTAATGTTAATTATATCGGCGCTAGTCTTAATAATATTACTGATCTTAAATATTCATCCTTTTCAAAAATAGACAAAAATAAAAAAATAAGTCAAAATTATGTAGAAGCAAAATTAGCTTCTATATAATCCAAAATAGACAATTTTGGTAGTATTCTTAATGTAGACTTAAAGTCTGAAACAAAGACAACTATGGAGAGTTTACTAAACAAGTTGGACTCTTTTGAAATCAGTGAAACTAATGGAATGAATAGTCCAGGAGACCACCAAACTCCTAGGTTATTTATGGCACAGAGGATGTTATGGTCCTTAATACTCTAACCTATAACAGGACCGAGTATAATAATATAATCAAAATACTAGACTATTGGAGGAACTTATACAAAGATCCCCACTTAGATATTGAAGAGAGGAACCAAATTCTCAAACAAATTCAAGATACTTATCTTCAAAATGAAGATTTGTTAAGTCATTTTCACTATGAAATAGACATGTTGGAAGAGGAAAGTAGTCAAGATGATGCTTCAATTGAAAGAGACACTTCAATTGCTTCTTTTGAAAAACTTTCCGTGGAGAAAACTTTAGTGGGTGAAACCTCATCTTTGGGGAAAAGAAAAGCAGAAGACCAAAATCCAGATGAGATACCCCCTATGCATCCAGATGACCCTAAGTATATTTCAGACACAAACACGTCTGAGTATTTATATGCTAATGATATTAAAACTAAAGGTGACACTACGTCAACCTCAGAACCAGCACCATCTAGAAGAGATAATTTAAATAAATATGCTATAGCCCAAAACGGGACATATTTAGATTTGACCAATGTTCCTTTTAAGGATCAGCTTCAAACTATAGATGATTGGGCGCAGTCCTTGTCCATCATTATTACTAATTACTCCCTCCGTTCCTAAATAAGAGCCCCACTTTCTCTCTCTTACCATTTTTCAAATCAAAAAATAAAGTACTTCCGTATATCATTTCTTGAATTTTTTTGGACCAAATTAAAGTACTCGTCGAGTACTTTAATTTGGTGCAAAAAAATTCAAAAAATGATACACGGAAGTACGTCATCTTTTGATTTGAAAAATGGCACGACTTTTCGTAGTGGACTCTTAATTTGGAACGGAAGGAGTATAAAAATACATGGACTAAGGAAAAATTCCTTGATTATATAGCGGCAACTTTACAAGGAGATGTTTTACAGTGGCTAAAACAATGGGAAGAATCAGACAAAGGTAAGCTAGAAAAAGTAGCTTTATTAGCTAATTTTAATTCCAATGATAAAATATTATCACAATTTGTTGTCCTCATAAAGAAAATTTATGTGGATATGTTGGTGATCAGAATTTGCAAGAAGATGCAAATTATATTTTGTCAAAACTAGAATTATGTAATATATGTCTTTTTTGAAGAATATTGCAAAACTTTCAAAAAATATTTTTACCAACTTAAACCTTCAGGTACTGGTTACTGGCTTGATCAGTTTTTTCATAAACTCCCAAGGCCATGGGATGAAATAAGTTTTAAAAATTACCCTGAGTTTCATAAAAAAAAACAGGGGAAGGATGATAATTTAGGTTTTAGAATTAATTTTGTTTTAAGACAAATAGCAGACCGCTGTCTTGAAATTAAAGCTAAAAAGCCGGTAAAAAACCAGATTTCCAATACAAAAAACTGGACAAAAATGTTGTGATCGCATTTTGCAAGAAAATTGGAAAATGGTTGTAAGCCTACTTTTTAGAAAAAACGATTTTCTAAAAAGAAGAAAACGTTTAAATGGAAGTCTTGGACAAAAAATACAAAATTTTCTAAAAAGAAAAAGTATGTTCGTAAAAAGAAAAATACTAAGGCAACTACTTCAAAAAAGAAGACTTGTCGTTGTTATATTTGTAATGAAGAAGGTCATTATGCACCTGAATGTTCCAACAAGGGAAAAAGTGCAAAGAAAATGGTCAAGATTCTTGAAGAATAAGAACTTGAAATATTATTTGGTGAAGAGTTTAGTGATATAGAAGAAATTCTATATGAGATAGATAGTGATTATGAAAGTTCATCTGATGATGATGAATTAGTTTTTATGCTAAATGAGTCAAGCCAAACAGACAGAGACTCGTCATCTTATATCAAGCCTAGTCCTGCAGAAGAATTAGGAACATTAAGGTTAGGAGATGTGATGGGTGAAGAAACACTCTTTACTGATCAGGACTTAGAGAATTTTGAAAAGCTACAAGAAGTTAAAAAAGAAGAAATTTATAAAATTTCTAGATTTAATATGTTCTCAGCCCGAGTTTTTGAGAAATATAGTGGAAACACCACTTCTCAGTTATCTAGTGACGGACATGTAGATATTGCTCTTTTTGACAAACAAAAAGTAGCGAGATGGAAAAAGAAATACCCAGAATTCCGCTATATACACATTGGATTAATTCAAGTTAGGATTAATGCTTTATTTAGACAAGGGATAGATAGTCTTATTTTGTCTGTTCTTTTTGCTAAAAGATTTAATGACCCTATGAAGGCAGTCATTGGAGGAGTTCAGTCCAACCTAGTAAATGGAGTTATTTGGTTTAACATAAAACCAAATTTCTTTATCTCCATTAACGACCCGAACTTAGAAGATACAGATCGAATGAGGACTAAGACCAGGGGAATTGATATGAAGTCAAATTCCAACGATCTGGCAATTCAATGGAGAACAATCCACGAATTAACAAAATTTCCAGAGACCTCTATGAAACCCATAGGTAAACATATGGTTGAAATTTTTGAACCACGACCATTTGATTCTGTTATTCAACTTAGGTTAATGAACTGGACAAACCTAGAAATCCCTAGGAACCGGCGACTTGCTGACTTGGTAGAACCTAGAGGGCAATCTTCTTCTAGTAATTGTGTTGAATTACAAGTTTCAGGAAGGAATTTGTATTTTCATAATAAATCAATACCTGGTAATGTTTGACAAAAAGATTTTCCTAGCTCATCAAGAGCTATTGCCACAAAAACAGTGCAAGATCCTGTTATGCCTGGTACTTCTCATAAGAATAAGCAGAAGGAAGAAATTCAAACTGCACAAATTTATCATTTTCAAACAAAAAATGATGAAATTATTTTTTCTCCTAGTCAAGGTAAGAAAAGATATACCTATGTTATGGGCACTTTTAATTTTTCAGGATATAAACCATATACCCTAAATGTTTTAATAGATACAGGAGCTACTATTTGTACCTGTAAGTGGAACGCAATTCCAAAAGAAAAATGGGTATTAATGAAACACCCAATTTTAGTTACTGGAATTGATGGAGGTAATACTGAAATACAGTTTAAGGCAAAAAACATATCTATTTGGATGGGAAATACTAAGTTTGTCATTCCAAAGTTATATGTTTTCCTTATATGCATGGTGATATTTTATTAGGCAATAATTTTATTTATCAATATTTGCCAATGCGTATGTATGAAAAAGAATTAGCACTAACTGTAAAGGGTGCATTAGTACATATTCCTTTGCTAGAACAACATAAGTATGTTTGTGACAGAGATTTTGCACTTGTACCTAGAGAAGAGATGACTCCTATCATCAAAGCTATTGATGAATCGCATTGGATATATAAAGTTTTAGAAGAAAACTTTAGTGAAGACCCTTTGAAATTATGGTCGCGAAATCCTCGTTACTGTAGTTTAAAACTAAGAAACCCAAACGTAATAGTTAGACTAAAGCCTATGATCTATACCAGAAAGGATATAGATGAGTTTGATATACAAATAAAAGAACTTCTAGATAAGAAGTTAATTGAGGAGACTACTAGTCCACACTCTAGTCCAGCCTTTATGGTAAGAAATCATACTGAGATTAAAAGAGGAAAAGCTCGAATGGTAGTTAATTATAAAAGACTAAATGATCAATTAGTCTTCGATGGTTATTTTATACCTCGTAAAGATATTTTGATTTCCTTAACCAAAGGATCAAAAGTTTTTAGTAAATTCGATTGTAAAAGTGGTTTTTGGCAAATTCAACCTACTAAAGATTCAAAGCCATTAACAGCTTTTAGTACACCTAGAGGATATTATCATTGGAACGTAATGCCCTTTGGATTAAATATAGCACCACAGGTTTATCAAAGATGGATGGATATTATTTTCAAAGATCTTAAAGATTTTTGTGTGGTCTATATTGACAATATATTGATTTTTTCCAAAACCCTGGAGGATCATAAAAAGCATTTAAAAATACTTTGTGAAAAATTCCAAAAGCATGGAATTATTTTATCTCCAAAAAAAGATTGAGCTTGAAAAAGAATCAATTGAATTTTTGGGAATAGTTTTAGACCAACAAGGTTTAAAATTATAGGAGCATATTCTTTCAAAAGTTAGAGATTTCCTAGACATATTAGAAAACAAGACTCAGTTACAAAGTCTTTTGGGAATTCTAAATTATGGAAGAAATTTTATCAAAAATCTTTCAAAAATTGAAACTCCTTTATTAGTTAAATTAAGGAAAAATATCTATTTTACTTGGGAAAAAGAAGACATTGTCTTGATTAAACAACTCAAGGAAAGTCTTACTAAATTACCAATGTTTATTTACCTAAATAGGGTGATAAGCTTATTTTGGAAACAGATGCTTCTGATACATGTTGGGGCTGTGTATTAAAAGTAATACCAGCTATTTTCTAGAAGGAAGAAACACTTCCACTAAGTGAAAATAAGGTAAGACCTAGGAAAGTTCCTATCTCAAAAACCCTTCAAAAAGAAGAATTAATTTGTGGCTATAATTCTAGTATGTTTAATCCCAACTAGCAAAAATATATTATTTTTGAAAAGGAATTATCAGCTATAAAATTATCATTAGAAAGGTTCAAGATTTATCTTGCACCAGAAGACTTTATTGTTAGAACATACAATAAAGCTGTAAGAGATTTCTTGATTAACAAAAGATCTATTGATCAAGGCCGATGATTAAGTTAGTACAATAAAATTGCAGAATATACTTTTGAGGTAGAACACCACAAGGGAGCTAATAATTTTATTGCAGATTTTTTAAGTAGACCTTCTTATACTTGCAGGGAAACATAGCTTAAATAGCTATGACAGATAGAGGCAAATAGCCAGTACAAGGAAACTGGGTAACAGTTGCTAGAAGGGCACGTCCCAGAGAAGAAAAAACTTATGTAGTTTTTAATGGATTCCAACCAAGGATCTACAAAACTTGGGAAGAACGTCATCTGCAGGTGAATAATTTCCCTGGAGCTTGCTATAAGAGTTATGATAGCATGACAAAAGCTAGAAGAGCTTGGTACAGTAGACCACCAATGGTCTCTGCTGCACAAATGGAATTTACACCACCTATGGTGATCCCTCCAGTTAGACCAATTGGAGTTCCCATGAATATTATGTCAGAACCAGAAATAAAAGATTTTCATAACCCAAGGATTCCAAGCCCTGTATATGAACATTTGAATGCAGTTTGGAAAGGCCATATTTCTGGAGTCAAGGCGAAATTCCGCCAAAGCATGGCAGGATTGGCTGATGAATTAGCCAAGCAAGCTGTTGAAATGTCCAATATAAAAAAGAAGCAAAATGTTTTAGAAAGCCTTTGTTTCCAAATCATTAAACAAATGGATTGGACAGTGGATTTCAATTTTGAGAAAATAAATAATTTTCTTCAAATATCGGACCTCATAGCCAATGAGTTTCCGGATCCTATTTTCGAAAAAATCAAAAGAATTTGTCTATATGAAAAAGCAAGATCAATTTTGCCACCTGAGATTTTCATACAAATTCATGCGATGGTAGAAGACCATCAGAGGAAATTAAGCATCTTTTGCTTAATGAGAAAGGCAGAGTTAATTTTAGGGAAGACATCCCTAAAACCATTATTTGTCTAAATCATGATGATTGGACAGATGATGAAATAGATTGGGGAGTAATAAATCAGATTAATTTTCCAAATCTTGGATCCAACATATTGGACGTCTTTCTCAATGATGATCAAAACAATGCTCTCATGTGTGGTGAGCACCTACACATGGAATAAGTATTTTACATTATGGATTTCAAGTTCAATTGGATGGCGAGAACATGAACTTTTCTACCAGCCCTATCAGATTTGGTATTTTAAGCCTACTGAAGATTGAGAGTTTGAGCAGGAAACAAATCCACTACACTCCAAGTTTGTAATTGATGAGCCCAAAATATTGACATGTAGCAAATCATATATCGCATATTGTTAGTCCTTTATTATGCTCAATTACATATTAATGTTATTATTTTTATAATTCCCTTGAACTTATTATTTTGCAGGAAAATATGATAAAATGACCTAAATCTAAAGGTGGGCCCAAGCTTTTATTGGAAAGCAAGAAGAAAGCACCGAATATCAATCCACAGGATGTTAGAGATTTGGTGAAGAGATCTAATGGGTGCCAATTGGGAGATATTTATATGTATTTCTATTTAAGATCTTCTAGAATTGGACTTAGAAGGAAAGAATTACATCTTCCTAATTGTGGACATGGCCTATTTAATAGCAACGCTAGAGTTCAGCTAGGGAGGTCACGTATAATTTAGTTGCTGCGGCTTGCGGCAAAGTCCACGGCTTTGGGAAAAAATAGAGGAGCAGAAGAAATTATTGTAAGCTTTCTATTTTTATGGGTTCGAGTAGAACACTTGATATTTTTTATTCATGAGAGGCTAAACTTTTATACTAGGGTTGAGGATGAAACCCCATAAATATTATTAATTGATTTTATGTTTATGATTTTTCCTACATGCGTTTATCGTTTATTGTTCTCAACTCCTTAATTAATATGCATGAACTTTGGATACGGGTTCAATCGTTAAGAACGGGTTTTTTCCATGATTTGAAATCATCATATTAATCGATTGCTTGGTTTATTAAAAGCGCGATATTTAAGTACGGGGTATCCATTGTGATTTGTTTTTACGGATACAGTGGATGATTTTGACTTAAAATTCCGAAGCAGAGGGGGAACATACCTTTGTTAAAAAGAAAAAGTGCTTATTGAAATACTTTCCACGGTGATAAGATTAGCCTCTAAATCATAGGAAAAATTATTGCGTAAGATAATTTGATAAATGTTTATGGGTGTGGATTCCAAAACCCTAGTTAATTTTCTCAACCGTTAATCTCCACCACTTTTCCGTGATAGTTTAAGTATTTTTATCGTTAATTTATTTAATTTTTATCTTCCAAATCAATCACACTTTTGGGAACTAGGTTAGGGTTTAATCAACTTTGGATTATTTAGTTTTCCTATTAAAAAAAACACAAGTCCCTGTGGGTTCGACCTCGCACTTGCATTGCTATACTTCAATACGATTTGTGCGCTTGCAAGTACATTAAAATTTCACAATAGTAATTCCTAATCTTGATCCAGTAGAATACTGGATACGGCTAAGCTAGCATGCAACACAGATTCAAGGGACAATTCCAACTCCCTTCATGGTAACTGACTGAAGAAGGATATTTGTCACAAATTTTTCAATATCCTACGAAAGAAGTGAAGAGTAGATACAAGAAGAAGAAGCTCTTTTGAACGATATCAAGAAAAGGGTAAATCTTGATCTGCCAATGGAATTAACTATTCAAGCTGATTCCATAGAAGAAGACAGGAATATGCAATTCAGTCAAGATCCAAATTCTCCTGTGTCATCGGAACAATATGACGGTATTGAGTACCAAAATCTCATCAACCAAATGGAAGACTAGACAAGTCATATTATTGAAGCTGACGCAAGCAATGACGTCAGAAAAAGAGAAGTCCAGAAGCCGCACGGAAGATTCTCTACGTGGCAAGTTTTTGAAGACGAGGACCCCTTTATCCTTTAAACATGTGTAAGAGAGGGCTAGGCCCCCCTTGTTTTTTCTTTTTACATCTGTAGAGGCTAAAAGCCTATTAATAGTTTGTAGAATAGATTTAGGTTTACATCTTTTTCCATCCTTTGCCTATAAAAACACATGTGTATTAGTTTTCTGAGACATGTACAAAGTCATCACTCGTAATAATATTCTAAGTCTTCTTCCAACCAACTTGCAGACTTTCTTTCTTTCTTTCTTTTTGTTACTATAAGGGTTGAGGTAGAAGTAATTCCTATCTCCATCTCCATAACCCACTTGTTCTGTTCTTTTTTTCTTTTTCTTTTTTCTTTCCATCCACTGTCCAAAAAAATCCCAACACCAAACCAGCTGTAGAAATAGCCTAGTAAATTAGTCCGTTCCGTCGCAACCGAATCAACATCGAAGTACCATTCAACTCTGCTATTTTTTCTTTCTTCAACCGCACTAGAACTTCAAAAGAGAGATAGTCAAATCCGCCTCCCTAAATATAAATATGTTTGTAGATTTTTAGAAAGTTATCTATGCGACCCAGAGCTTTGAGTCCTTAAAAAATTGAGTTCCGGCCGAAACCGAGCGAGACCCACTACTGGGTCCAACTCCGACCATATTTTTTTAAACGAAACTCCAACCATTTGAGCATCGTGATTTTAATAATGTTACTTCCTAACTTGATTTGTGTGTACTGCCTAACTTGATTTTGTGCCATAATTACAATATTGCTAATTACGTCCTTCTACCACCAATTTACATGTTTCCTTGTTAAAATGTTTGAGTTTTGTTTCATTTTTATTATGAATTCTTGCCATGCATATTCATTTGTCGTCACCCCTGAAAATTTTAGACAGACAATAGTTTCTTGGCTGGTTACGGTTGGAGTGTTACACGTAGACGCAAATAAGTTAATAGATTTAAGAATATGATGAGAAGGTAAAGTGTGGAGGATGGCCATAGAAATGGGAAATGTTGAGAAATGCAACCCTGGGTAAGACAAAATGGGGATTGACAGCGAAAACAGGTTTGAGATTTTTGATGAAAGTGTGCTTGTGTCACATGTCGGGAAATATAGATTTCCTCGGGATTATTTTGTCCCTTCCTTGCGTGGTCGGCCGATTCGTAGATTTGGGTTATCTAACCTGATAGCTCCGATCGGGACCTTATCAGCAAGGAGCAGTCTTGGCGCTAGTAGGAGATGATTTTTATTACATTTTTTACATATATTGGTATAAAAAGGAAGGCAGTAGGAATCAATCTCATGACCTAATGCATGAAACTTAAGTGCCAAACTGCTACACCATAGCAACCATGTTTGTAAAACTAGCGGCACACTAAATATATAATATATCCTCCAATTTGGGGGCCATGTTTTTGGAAAAAAACGGGGGGCCTGAGCGGCGGCTTGGTGGGCTTATGCCCAGGGCCGGCCCCAGATTCACTAAAAGAGAAAGCATAGCTTCACATACTCCATCATTGATGCCTAGTAACAAGTAGAAGATGATTACTCCATCATTTAACTGGTGGTTGGTGAGGTTTGAATCGGACCCGATCTGCCAAATTGGGGATATTTTTTTAACCGCTTTCGTCCGTAGCATACCTAGGTTAGGTTCACGGACATTTCGATAGTTCGGTTGATTCGCTGGGCAGCCCTACTTGCTAGTTAAACCGAGTATAGTGGGCCGAAATGTGAAATGTCCGATGGCCCAAGCCCTAGACAGAACAAAGCCCAATACCAAGCTTAAAGCAAACTGGGTCGGTATCCAAGCCCAATATGATCAAACCGATATGGTTTGAATCGGCACGAGCCGACATCTCGGCCGAGATGTCAACTAATCTAGGCAAGTCATCAAAGCCGAGGAAACCTGGAATGACTCGCGAGGAATCCAAGAAGCTATTCATAACTGACATCACAGATGACTCCATTTGAGGGGGTTACTTCTCGTGCCAGGCACGTGGCGAGCCATGTGCATGTTACAGCTATCCTTACGTCATTGTGACGACAGCCGAACCGTTATGACACATTTCAAGCTACGATTCGAGACAATTGCATGCATGCAATGATAATAGGTTTGGCCCGTGACGTGTCATGACATCACCTGAGCTAAATGACTGATTTGCCCCTGTACTTAGAGCACAAGTCAGGAGAAGCCTATATAAAGGAAGAGAAGGAACCCGAAGAGGTACACAATTCACTCTTTCAAAACACTTTCCACTTTTTTTTGGTACTTCTCTTCTCCAGTTCCTTACCAGACTATCAGAGTGCCTTCCCTAGCCAACTTTTAGCTAGGTTGAGTGCTAACAGTGGGTGTTACGTGTGCAGGAGTACCTAAGGGACCTACGTCCATCACATACGGTGGAAAAGAGGCTAACCAAAGGATTCATCTAGAAAATCGGACACCACACCGAGCTTTAAAGAAGAAGAAGAGAACAAAAAATAGGTAGAGAACACGTAAAACTCGCTTCAAGTCACTACGATTTTCCTCCAAATAGAGCATAAAAGACGATTGGTCACTGATCCAAGGCATATTTGTTAAAAAAAAAAAACCTAAGGCATAGAATGTCGAATGTCAAAACCCATTCCACATCATCATTAAGAAAGGAAAAGGGAAATATGAAGATGGCTCCGGCTAGAATGCTCCCAAGTGATTTGGAAGCATCGTGCTCCCAATTGTTCCTAGCCATTGGATATTGCAATTTTATCTCAACGGAGAGTACTTACCATTTGCTAAAATCATGGTTGATTTTACAATTGGGTTGCTAAAATATTTTGAAAAACTAGGCCTTACTATGAATAGAGGTTACAATTACATTGTGAAAAATCATACTTCAAAAATGTTCACATGACATTTGTAATTGTAGAGGGGAAAAATCTGGGTATGCTATTTCCACGCCTCTATGAGATCAACAATATGCACTCTTTGCCGGAACCCTAGCACTGCAAGACAATAAATGGTTAGAGCACCTTTGCCTCTCGTCGGCAAAGGCCCTCCGATGCTTAAGTCAGTATCACGTACTAGGGGGAAACCATAAAACACGTAAAGCATGTAAACACGAATTACCACGTACGTTTCTTCATGGGTATTGCACCTTATTTATAGATGCAGGGTGCTTGTTGTCCAAAGATCCTATTCACATTAGGAGTCCTTTCCTATATGGGACTCATTCCATATAGAAACACAATCTTTATTCTACAAGGATTCCTTCCACGTTAGGAATCCTTGCCATTATCGGAATCCTCTTTAAGTTAGGAGTCCTTTCTCTTATGGGATTCGTCCCATATGGCAATACAATTAGAATTCCCTTCTTGCCAGCGTTCTGGAAGCTTAATGACAATCCCTAATTCTCAGGATTTAACCCTTATCACGTAAGAGGCTATTCTAGATCCCTCTAGAATGATCCGCCACCTTATCACGTAGGCGGTTAGCTCGGCAATATACTTGCCTATTCTCATATACTGTTGCCGACCATATACATAGCTCGGCAATGGCATCGTGCACCTTCTCGTGGTATCGCCACCATCTTGTGGTGCTATCATGGCTGTACACTTGGCCTACCCTGCTCGGCCATAACCTGCGGCACCTTCTTGTGGTCCCCCCCCGAGCTGAGCCACCCTCACGTGGTGTCCAGGCTAAGCACGTGTTTCGTACGTGCTTGGGTATTTTCCTATGTAATTGGATTCTACCCTCTCCAGTAATCTCACCCCATTTTTAGGTTTCTGAATTTATAAATTTCAAAATCTCAAACGCACCTTACTTTTTGTAGGTGGTTTTGATTTTATAGTTGTGATTCACCTTTTTCAATCTAAGGGCCTATATTTAATGGGAGCATCATCCTCCCATACCACTTGAAAGCATACTAGAAATTTTCAATATAAGACGTTTCAAGTTTCCAAATTGCAACAACAAGATATATGTTGTGACAAAACCCGAAATATGAGAATATAACAAAGCAACAAAGAAAACGAGATACAAGATTTACGTGGTTCCCCCCAAGCACGAAGCTCTAGAGGTACGCCCACGGGCGAAGAGCAAGAGAAGATTCACTATGAACAGGGAGAAATATACAAAGCCGGCTATACCCATAACTCTCAGTTGAAGCACCCAACAGATATCTAGGGACAAATCTCTGAGGAGCGACCTACAGAGCTTCAAACGTTTCACAAATACAATAGAGACACACAAAACCCTAATATCCAATCCCATGAACTGAAGACTACCAATGGAACGATCAAGAAACCCTAACACACTACGGGAACCCCATGGGGGCTCCCTCAAAGGGATTCACTCAAGAAGTCCAAAGCTTTAGGAAGCCACAAGGCTCCTAATTATAAGAAACACAATAAGAAACACAATAAGAAATCCTAAACGCAATAGGAAATCCTAAACATAATAGGATATCATAAACACAATAGGAAATTCTAAACGCAATAGGAAATCCTAAACGCAATAGGAAATCTCCAAAAGAGGAAATTCAAGGCACAATTTCAACAATTCTCCACCTTGACTTGAATTCCATTGAACTCAACACCATAGAGCAATCCTCTCGTCAAACCACTCTTCTCCAAACACCCCTTACAGAGCAGCCCCAAACGGGGCGATCACCAACGGCACTAACTAGCAAGGCTCAAGCACCACTACTTGCCCTTGCAAACGCGACTAGAGAAACTCAGCCGCACGTGCCTCCAAATTGAGCCTCCATCTTCAAACGGGCACCTCACACCCAATGCACCCATGATTTATGCCAACGAAGATCCGCTCAAGCTCCACTCGGAGCTAAACACCGAAACCCCTCACGGAGTTAATAACCAAAACTCCACCACGGAGTTAATCACCAAACGAGCAACCATATTCCACCGAATGTGTACCAAACGCATCCATCCCTGATGCCAAAGAAGACGTGCTCAAACTCCACATAGAGTTAATTTTCCAAACGAGTAACCATCTTCAAACGAAAGTACACCAAATGCATCCATCCCTGATGCCACTAAAAACGTACTCAAACTCCCCCGCAAAGTTAGTATGCAAAATTTGCATACCCCAAATAGTTGAACCCAGATTAATAATGGACCCAAATCTCCACGGCGATACCCAACATGAAGCACCCCAAACGGCCTCCATAATGGTATCCAAAAGGAGCATAACTAAAAATAATCTGAATTAACTCATCAAAATAGTCTTTAATGGGCATACCTCCTTCATACGAATCGCATAAATGTGCTGATTCAAATCCAAAATTCTCCGAAAATCACCGTCGCACAGAGATCCTCGAACAAACTATCTTACATATCAGCAGGCTTCTTCAACTTTCCCCAAAAAAGCATTGTGAGTTCCTTGTTGCACCAAACTTCTCAACTTCGACACGAGTCGCCATGAAGACGCACCAACACACAACCTACGCAGCGGAAAAACGAAAGCCTCGGATTGAACCCAGAGCTCTGATACCAGTTTGTTGTGACAAAACTCGAAGTATGAGAATATAACAAAGCAACAAAGAAAATGAGATACAAGATTTACGTGGTTCCCCCCAAGCACGAAGCTCTAAAGGTATGTCCACGGGCGAAGAGCAAGAGAGGATTCACTATGAACGGGGAGAAATACACAAAGCCGGCTATACTCGTAACTCTCAGTTGAAGCACCGAACAGATATCTAGGGACAAATCCTTTAGGAGCGACCTACAGAGCATCAAACGTCTCACAAATATAATAGAGACACACAAAACCTTAATATCCAATCCCATGAACTAAAGACTACCAATGGAACGACCAAGAAACCCTAACACACTACGGGAACCCCATGGGGGCTCCCTCAAAGGGATTCACTCAAGAAGTCCAAAGCTCTAGGAAGCCACAAGGCTCCTATTTATAAGAAACACAAGAAGAAATCCTAAACGCAATAGGATATCATAAGCACAATAAGAAAATCCTAAACGCAATAGGAAATCTTCAAAAGAGGAAATTCAAGGCACAATTTCAACAATATATACCAAAATCATCCATACACTTATACTCCTTCAACTACCATTGTTAGACCAACTAAAAGAGGGGAAAACCTCCCCCTCAATCTCTAAACGACGACGAGAGATTGTTCCACATATGCTTGACAATGGGAATCTATATCCATTGGATCCCATCATGATTAACCAAGCCGCTCTCACTATCCCCATGAGGTAAGGGAATTCCTTCCCCATTCTCAACTGGACGATTTGGTGCGCCTTCGGTTGAATTCTCAATCTCGTAAAGTACTACATCTTTACTAACCTCTCATCTGCTAGGAAAATCCTCCTCGAGGAATCCAAATCTCGTAACTCAATTTCAGTCACAATTCCATCAGGTTGTGTGGACGGTCGACCTCCCACGCCGGTTTGATTTGAAAATTGAGTCGCCACCCGGGTTTTTTGGAAAATGGTTTAGGACCCGAGAAACCGTTTTGAAAAATGATTGAGAAAATGATTTATAAAACAATTTGAAAACCAGAGATTAGTTTTGGATTCGGGAGCCAGGTTACGAACAGGGAAGGGTTTTAATGCACCCCGCTCGCCCGATTAAAATCGGTCTTTACTAAACATTTGTGGGATTTTTAGAAAATATTTTAATGCCGAACTTTAACAGATAAACATTTAAATTATGCAAAGCAGACGATAATAATGAAAACAAGTAATAATAAACAACATGATAATAAACATCACAGTAAGAAATTAAAACAGAAAATCAAAGTTCCAAACTGTTTATAAAGAAAACTATTTTAAAATTTCAGATTTTACAAAAAGTGTGCCGTGCGGCACTATTCGTCATTCCAACGGTCAATTTTTTTAAAAGAGTGCCGTACAACATTCCAAGTGTATCGTGCGGTACAGGAGGAGTGTCGTGCGACACTGTTTACTTCACAACAGTTTGAAATTTCGATTTTTCGAAACAATTAAGTAAAAACACATACAAGTCATGAAATGTGGTTAAAAACAGATTATTTTGAATAAGAAAACAATGTGCTTAGATAAGGAATGTTCCTTCTCACTAAATTACCCCGTACGAGGCGATATTTTCACCGTACGACGCAACCGGGAGGTATGAAATTAAATTGATTTTGATGTAACATGGGCATACCAAGTATGGAGATGATATAGGAGATCATTCCACACTTGGTACCCCTCCCCTCAGGGTACCAAACTTTGGGAAATTTGGCGAGACGGAAATATACCTTCGGCTTGAAACTATCGGATTGAAACTCTATCTCGAACTTCTGGATATGGCTTGGGCTTCTTCTGATGCTTGCAAAATCACTCCTCAATGTGATGTAGAAAGCTTGGTTGAAGGCTTAATAGAATTGGGTGTGATCAGTGAAGGTTTTGGGGCGAAAAACAGAGCAATGGGTTTCGGGTTGCAACTGGGTTGATTTTGGAAATATGAGGTAGATTTCTGGAGCTTGAGGGTACTGGTAGTAGGTGATTTTGAGTATAAGAAGAATTTAGGAGTAAAATTTACGAGGGGCTTTCCATGGTTTTTCTCACACTTTTCTTTCGGTCCTCATTTCCGTTGGAATCGATCGGCATTTATAGGGGATGAGTGAACTTGATCTCCAAGTTTACTTGATCTTTACACAAAGAAATGATGACTCTAGGGTAGCCTTGAAGCCTTGCACGAAACCATGATGAGCAGAGTAACCATTTCGTCAACATTTTGAGCAGCTGAGAACTCTGCAAAAGCTGTTTGACAATTGACAGTGCCGTACGGCACACAAACTGTGCCGTGCGGCACACTTCCACCGCCAAAATTCAAAAGGCTACCGTACGTGACTGAGGCTGTACCGTGCATGAGAGATGAGTACCGTACAGTACTGTTGACCAAGTTGACTTAGAGAATTTCAATCCGAGAGGCCTTCCGAGCGTTTCTTTTCGTCATTGGGGATTAAAATGTATACAAACGTCTCATTTTGGGGTGTCTACAGGTTGCTCACCAACAAATGCATAGCCCTTGGAGGTCTCAGGGCGGGTAACACATTAAAAAAGAACACTATGTGGACGGTGCCACCAGAAATATATTGATTTGAAAAAAAATTTCAAAGTCGCCACCCGGGTTTTTATTTTGGAAAAGAATTTAATACCCGAGAAACCATTTAAAATAGTTTGAAAAAGAATGACTCTTGTGCCGCTAATTTTGGAAAGGATTTGGTCTATTTGAAAACAGAGTGTTCCGGATTCGGGAGCCAGGTTACAAGTGGGGAAGGTTTTAAGGCACTCTGCTTGTCCGATTGAAAATCGATCTTTAGAAAATACTGTAGATTTTTAGAAAAAAATTTATCACTAAACTTTATTCACATAAACATTAAATAATTATAATTGGCCGGAAGAAATGAGAGTAGGAATGACATAAATGAATAAAAACAAGTCATTTCACTAGCTACTGTTCAAGAAAATTGATTTTAAAATTTGGCTAAGAAAATTGATTTTAAAATTTGGCTGGAAGGATTTGGTCTATTTGCTACACAGGTCGTTTCCAAGTTAATCATGTCAATTTGTGTCGTATGTTGACGGGCTTTATTTGTTTGATAATTCAGGAAATTATGAGTTCTGTAGTGGTTTTTTTTTTTTAGCCTCAAGAAACATACATATATATAAAGACAATTAAGCCATACATTGTGGTGGTAAGAAATCCTCTTTTGACAGAGGGGTAATGTCGAGGTTTCTGCTATTTTTCTTTGCAATACTCGAGGACATCTGGATTTAGTGCCATATGGATTGCCCCTACACAAGGTGATGCATTTATTAGTAGTATCTTTCCAACTTGAGAAAACTTGCGTGCGGTCAAAAATCTCTTACGTACGGTCTCTACAGTAGTTATCACAATACAATGTATTATGGAATATCAACTATGGAGCTTGTATAGGATAATTTCGATAGATTATGTGATGTTGAAATTATTTTCTTCATGTTGGAACCAAATTTGAATTATCAAGCACTAATGAGGGACCTAGAGGTAGGTAAGGTGGACCGCTGCCGGACGCCCCATGTGACTGTCAATGCTTTTAAAAAAAAATCTTAGCTTTCACCACCATTAATTGATCAGAAACATAGACTATGGAATTAATAAGTGGGATTCAATTCTGTGCCATTTTTTAGGTTTGCCCTGTTCCTTTCACTAGATCTCATAATGTGAATTGGGGAACAATATACAACAGAATTTCAACTACAGGCTCTTACTTTAAATCGCTCCCCGTTAGTAGATGACAGGATTAGTATCTCAAGATTAGTCGAGATATGCATAAGTTTGTATGTGCACCTAGTAATTAAAAAATAATATCAACTGTGGAGTTGGTGTGGGAGAATTTCGTAGATCATGTGATTTTTCAGATATTTATGTTGGAACCAAATTTGAACTTCAAGTACTACTGAGGGACCTAGTGGCTAGTGGTAGGTAAGGTGGACTGCCGCCGGAGGCCACGGTCACATATGACTGTAAATGTTTAAAACAAAATGCTTAGCTTTTACGAATCCAAACCGTTCATCCATTTCAAAATTAAATTTCAAGTAGGCCCACATAAAAATCCATGCAATTGGACGGCCCTAGGAGCTCGATCCAAAATTGAGCCACAAGGGAGTTCCCGATGCCAGTCGGTGCCAATAGCAAGGTTCTTGATGAAAAACATGCACAGAGGTATGTGGAATTAATTAAGGGAGATATTTCTGAGGTTTGGCCCTGTTCCTTTCATAATGTGAATTGGGGACAACAGAGCCAGCTGGTGTGACAACAAAGTCATTCTCATTTGCAGGCCATGAACTGTGATGAAGTTAGTTAAGATGTCACTGGGACCATTATTTAAATAATGCAAAACAAAATTATGACAATCAATTCATTATTTTTTTTTGGTACATCGGAATATCAAACAGAACAACATAAACAGAAAACAACAACAGCAAGAAGAACATAGATCAACAACAAGAATGATCCCACAAATCAAAAGATCGGGTTACAGAGAAGAAGAAGGATCTGCCTCCAGCTTCACCGACGTCGGGGTCTTACTGTGCCGCGCCGCCGTCATTCTTGCTACCGCCTGAGAACCGCCCACCACAATCTCCAGTAGAAGCCATAGAAGCCGGACCCAAGATCCATCACAGATTGGTGATGGTCAAACCAAAAAGCAAGAGATAGGGCGAATCCAACTCTCACGAGGAGAGTGACTCAGCCCAGATCTTCATGGGAGAGGAGAATCGAGAGAGGAGGGGAGAGGTGAGGGGCGGAGGGGTCGGTGCAGGGGAGGGGATGAGGGGCGGCTGGAAGTGAAGATGGGAAACCCTAAGAGAAAAAGTGCAGAGCACTTTCTCTCTCTAACCCCTTTCTCGAGACTAGAAATCTTTTTCAATCAATTCATTATTGCTTGGTCTTGTGTGAGGATACAATTAAACATGATTTTCATCTTCCTTACAAAAGATAAACTTCAAATTGACTTCATTTCACCCACCATTCGGCTTCATGAAACGGAAATCATGTAGTGCACATCTAATCCAAATTTTAAAAAAAAGAACTCTTCCAATCCAACCCCCGGGCGCTCTATTGAACCCCAGGTCCTCGGCTTCAATGTAGCGAATTCTAGCTTAGGATAATTACAGAATGATAGATAATGTTCACTCACTTTTGTACGTTTAGACTTATATTCATGTCCGGAACAACCAAAATTCTCCAACCTCATGCCAACCCTTTTTTTTTTTTTTTTTTTTTTGGGGGGGGGGGGGGGGGGGGGGGGGGGATCAATTGCGAATGATGATTGTCTTCTAAATTAACCATTTCCATATGATTGTCATGAGGTTGAAAAAATTAAAACACTCAGAAAAAAAATTAACCATTTCCATATGATCGCGCTTAAGACTTTTAGCCGAACCCTCCTTGTTTTTTTTTGGGAAATTACGGAACCACCATAGTTAGCATATAATCTTCATCTTTGGATGCAAATATCTACCGAGGCTCGCTTTCAAGTCTTCACCAGTTCACATTTGCGCAACAGTTCTCATCGCTTGTGTTTTAATGAAGTAACCGTTTGATCGTGTGTTTGGTCCGTCTTTTTGTATGCAATGAGTTAAATTGGCCATGTTCGTTTCCCAGTTTAGTTTTAGTTTTGATGACATCATCATTTCCCTCATTTCTCTCTCTATCTCTCTCCACTCATTACACCTGATGACATCATCAAAACTAAACTAATTTATCTAACCAAACACAGCCATTAGCTCTCGTGTGCTTATGTTATCATTAACGAATGTTTTGTCATTCTCCCTGAACTTATTTTTCATCTGATTTTGTTGTTGTGTCATGCGAAATTCTTAGCGGATTCCAGTCAAACGATGCGCGGGCAGGTTATTTTCGTAAGAAATAGCAACTTAGTGACTGACAAGGCTAGGATAAACAATGCTAAAAATTGAGGTATGGTGTGCTCTTTTGTATTTTAAATCACCAAAAAAAATGTAAATCACCAAAAAAATCGCATAATGTAACACCAAATTTTTTTTATATTGGACCACAAAAATTCATAAACAAAACCACCAAGGATGGAGCCAGGGAGTGGCTAGTAGGGGCTGTCGCCCTTGCTACAATTTGAAAAAACCTTACTATTACATTTATATATAAATATATATATTCATCAAATTATATAACCTCGCCCTTCCTTTACGAACATAGCTCATCCCCCTTGCGCAATAATTCTGGCTCCGTCCCTGAAAACCACAAAAGTTCATCAAACAACACAACAAAACTTTCATAACTTTGAGCTGTCTTTTTTGAGCTTACTCCGTCATTTTTTCCACAAGTTTATAAACAGCACCATAATTTTTTTTAAAAGATTTCAATACACCGAAATAAAACAAACCAAAAAAAAGCTCATAAAATGAGCAACAAAAATTCAATAAACAAGACACAAAAAATCGTAAAGCGGTGTGCTCTAAATACTTTTCCCGTGGTGAAATGGCCAATCTTTTTTGTAAACACATAGTGGCCTCCAGGAGTTCAAAAGCGTGGGGTCACTCATAAATATCAAATACTTTTATCAACCATAAATAATAATAAAAAACGTCACAGTAATGGCGACTAAAAATTTTGTTCCAACAAAAATCACATTTAAAGCTCAACCTAGCTAGACAGATCCACATCTCTTCAGCCTCTCCTTATCAAAAGAACAAAACAAATGTCAAACAAATCACACGAAAAAGCAATTTTTTATGAACTTTTAGAAGTGATCCAGTGGTGTCACCACCAAATTTAGGAATTTCATATTTAGTAGTATTTTTTCTTCCCGTGGAGTCGACTGTCCTCACTGTCTATAAGGTGGAGTCGCCCCCTTGCATCCACATGGGTTGCTTTCCTGAAAAAGTGTGAAGTGTTGTTCAATGTTTCACACTTTCACCGAGTAATGTTTCACACTTTCCTGAAAAAAGTCGAGAGATGTAGAATTCTAGAGAGAGAGTGAGTGGGAGCATTAGGGTTTTTTTCTTCCCCCTTTTCTCCTCCCCCACCGCCGCCCCCATTTCCCTTTCTTCCCCCCTCCTTTTTTCCCCCTTCTTCTTCCCTTCCTTCCTCCCTTACCCTCAGTCCCCCCTAAGTTCTTCTCACTCTCTTCTCTCCTCTTTCCATCTCTTATGCTTTTGGGTTGAGATCATTTCTCCCCTGCTTTTGGGTTGAGATCTTTTCTCCCCTCCATTTTTGTGATGCACCATCACCATTTTGGAGGCCCGGCTACATTGGCTTTCGTTGAAGGCGGTGTCTGACGGTGCTTGGCGGCAGCGGAGCGACGTGGGGCGGAGGCAGCAGGTAAGACCCCGCCAGCGGTGGAAGGTGGATGCAAATCTCTCTTCTCTGGAACCCGGTCTTGATTGGCTTTGGGTTGATCGCTGCGTTGCTGCTCTTCATTTTGGTTGTATGTTGTATTTGTTATTTGCTTTCCGATGTACCAAAAAAAAAAAAAAATGATAATTGCAGGCAAACTACCTGGGCGTGATTGGTGACCAACCAAGTATTTCCGTGTTTGACAAACATATGTGAAAACCCAAAAGGTGAAGTAAAAACACAGATTGATTATTTGATGGGTATAATAATTAGTAGTAGTAACAAAGAAGGAGCCGTTCTTTTTTGAAAACTGCATTTGATGGTTGCATTTTTAAGCAAAAGGGTCCCCCTCTATTGATATTGAGTGAGTCATTTAACCACCCATTGTTTCAAAAGAACACAGACTTTTTCCACCAATTTTTCGTACGTACGTGGAATGCACGATGTGGCTTTGCTTAAAGTCACCGTCATTTGGATCCGAAACGGCAATAGAGCCGTTCGTTCAGGCGAATTTTGGGAGATGCCAAGTGGCCCGACGTAAACATAACACCTCTCAAACTTTGATGGGGTTGGCGCGCTTA
The DNA here is from genome assembly GCA_020921065.1 of Vaccinium darrowii. Taxonomy (NCBI): domain Eukaryota; kingdom Viridiplantae; phylum Streptophyta; class Magnoliopsida; order Ericales; family Ericaceae; genus Vaccinium; species Vaccinium darrowii. The sequence continues at coordinate 1,901,065 of CM037156.1, forward strand.
GTTGTTACAACTCAGAAAATTAGAGGTTTGATGACTCTTTCGTTGTCTCATGTTCGAATTGTCTCAAGCGAACGGGTACTTTGAGTTATAAGAAGAAGAAAAAAATGCGCGTTACACCTTCAAATAAACAGGTGGTTCATAATATCAATCTTAACATATATTTAAGGTGCCAAATGTCCGAATATTGTTTTCAACATTAATTCAAAACTTAATTTTTATTGCTTTATACATGACTCATTGCATTTATTATTCGTAATAATTCACTATTTGACTCATGACTCATATATGACTCATTGAGTATATTACTACTACATATTTATATAATTATGTTGCCCTCCTAACCAGTGGCGACTCTAGGAGTTCGGGAGCATGGGGTCATTCATAAACATCAACGTAAATCATAGAAGTAAACACTAAATCTGCAAGAGCGCAAACTCCAATCGATTACCCAACAAACGGACGAAGAGAGAACGGAGGGGGTGAAGACTGATTTTTAATGCCCTTTGATATTAAGTGGGGCCTATGTATGTGTAGGTTCCGCCCCCATGTAAGAGTGGCGTTACAAATAACAGTTGACTTAAAAAAAATTATGTTGAAAACTAAAAAGGAGCTATATTTTAGCCATTTGATTTTTATTATGCCGGTTTAACAAAAACTGAGTTTCAAATATAGAAAATAATCTTGTGTGGTGACAACATCAAATGGGTTTTAGGATTTTCGTTTGGTATTTTCTCACTTTTAAGTAGGTTTTTTTTTTTTTTTTTTGCCATTCTTCATTCTTAATCTATTATGGGGGGAGAGGGAAATGTGACTCGATCCCGGGATGCAGTGTGGAGCATCCAAGAGCTCTACCGCATGAGCTAGCCACCACTTGCCACTTCTAAGTAGTTTCAAAGATTAGAAAATGGTCTAGTGCAGTGTTAACATCAAATTTTAATGGGATCATTTAAAAATTAAGAGAAAATTTTAATATAGTAATAACAAAATATTTTTTCTCCGTGAGGTCACCTGACCCATTACTATTTATGTGGCGTCGCCCCCTGCTCCTAACGATTGACTATGACACCCATTTTATTGTTTGTACGTTACGTAATTTATATGGTTGTTTATTCAATATAATAATTTAGATCATTATGAGTTGGAGAGTTAGATAAAAGGCGAGTGATTTTCACACTCCCTAAATTGTTATTCACACCCCTTTTTCTATCTTCTAGTCGAAGATTCATGTGTAAAAATTCCACTACAAGACAAAAAAGGGGTGTGGGGGGGAGGGTGTGAATATCAATTACCATCTCAAAATCTATATACAGAACAAATATGCCATTGTTGGGGAAAAAAAAAGAAGACAGAAATTACAAATACAAGCGTAGAGAGTTCATATTCATCGGTTATTAATAAACGATAAAGATAAGGGTACAGAACCAAATGCACCGAAAATGGGAAGGGGGGGTGTGAATATCAATTACCATCTCAAAATCTATATATAGAACAAATATGCCATTGTTGGGGAAAAAAACAGAAGACAGAAATTACAAATACAAGCGTAGAGAGTTCATATTCATCGGTTATTAATAAACGATAAAGATAAGGGTACAAAACCAAATGCACCGAAAATGTACAGAGGGTGCACGGGGATCCACTTTTGGGTCCCACACGGGTGATCCAAACCGTTCATTATTCTTAGAACAATTTTCTGAGGCCCCCACAAAATTTCATCTCAATCGGAAGATTAGAAATACTCGAACCAAAGTCCTATCATTTCAAATCAAATTTTTTTTATTGACACGGTGGGACTTTGGTTCGAGCACTTCTGACCGTCCAATTGAGCTGAAATTTTGTGGGGGCCCTCGAAAAATTGTACTAAGAATAATGAACGATTCGGATCACTCATGTGGGACCCAAAAGTGAGTCCACGTGCACCCTCTGTACATTATCTGTGCATTTGGTTCGGTACGGGTAGCATTGTCCATTAATAAAGAGCAGTACCAATGGAGGCGGTTGCTGCAAAATACACATCACAAATTATACGTGTGCCAAGTATTGGTGTAAATTAAACGTAGGAGGCCTTGCGACAGCTGTATGGCAACGTTTTTCCAAAGCCACCCTGTCCCGTCTCTGTACAAACCATACAATATTAGACCGGGTAGCGGGCTTGGCCCTACCCCTTTTTCTTTACCTTTTCCATGCCCATAACGTTCGCTTCGGGCAGCTGCCCGTAATTCCCCTCCAATACTCTCTCTCTCTCTCTCTCTCTCTCTCTCTCTCTCTCCACATCGCCCTTTATATATTCCAGGCTCCCCTCCTTCATTCTCCTCACTGCTTCTGCAATTCCTCTCTCTCTCGTTCTACTTTTCGAAGAGGAATCGCAGAGCAATTCTCTCTCTCTCTCTCACTCGTAACGCATATCAAATTACGCAAACAGAGAAGATGGAGGCATTGAAGATGAAGCTCCTTGCCGCCGCGGCCATCGCTATGATGGCTGTTTCCGCCGTCCAGAGCGTCTCAGCCGCCGAAGCTCCGGCCCCGAGCCCCACATCCGACGCCACCGCCTTCGTCCCCACCGCCGTCGCCTCTCTAACTGCTCTCGCTTTCGGATTCCTCTTCTGATCGGCTCTTTCAGTTACCCTCTCTCCATGTAGATACCGCATGATTTCAATTCTCCTCTCTCCATTCACTTGCGGAATGGAGAGAAATTCGTTTTTCTATTTTGTTGAATTTGTCTTCTTTTTATTTATGATCATGATGAGGAGGAGGATGTGATTGATTGAGGGGATTTTGTTGGATTTGATCATGTATGTCCCTGATTTTTGCTAATTTGGGTATTTTGTATTATCATTTGTTTATTTCCTCTCTCCAGAGACGTCGTACTGTACCTTGTGGATCCATTCGTTGTAATAAAATCATACTACCTTTTTTGTTTTTATTTTTTTTTTCAAAAATTTTTCGTATGACTTTATTTACTATCTTGTTTCTCACAATCTGTTGAAATAAGTATGCATTCAGCATCTTTTTTTTTTTTTTTTTGTGTTTTATAATCTGATGGTGGTATACTTTAATTCGTTTGTGTGGACGGGAAATGATGTGCAAGCGTGAAAGGGTAATTGAAACTATTGGTATTCGCAATGATTGAATTTTTAGAGCGATTGCAAAGAATGAGGGTGAGTTCTTGTTACGATATTTTCGGACTAAAAGTTGTCAAACTAATTGATCTGTATGTATCAAAAATATTGAAAATACAGAAATATTTAGGCCCAGATTTTCAAAAGATTTTAATAATCAGGCGCTAAAATTATGATATTTAAAATCAAAAAATGAAGTTGTTCCGTATATCTTTTTCGATTTTTTTCGCACCAAATTAAAGTACACAATGAGTACTTTAATTTGGTGCGAAAAAATTCAAAAACGATACACGAAACTATTTCATTTTTTATTTAAATTATCATAATTTTAGCGCTGGGTGCTAAAATCTTTTGAAAAACTGAGCCTTAAAAACTTAGCAGCTGGAGCACATAGCATTTTGAAGGCATGACATTGATTGGTGGCTGGTGTCAAGCCATGTGGTAACGTCACATGCCCACATTGTGGTAGGGTTGCTCTTGTATGCCGGCTATTATCATGATAAACAGACAGTCTAGTGCAGCGCACAGAGGAGAGAGAGATAGAGAGCAACAAGTCGTGCAGCAATCATTTTCTATGAATAATTTTTGAAATGTTGGCTTCAAAAATAAAATATTAAGATATGAAAGAACATAACTTTCCTATATATTAGAAATTCTGCATAATGTTCAAGGTTTAAAAACACAATTCATAAATGATTGAAGATGACACATGCACATTATATTTTCCAAAATTTTCCGCTTTAGTTATTTTTAGATTATTTATTTTTGCCAAATGGCAGAAGAGTAAATGTCAAAAGTTCCAGCTCGACACTCCTAATTGGGTAAATTTCACTTACCTTCCCTGAGGTTTCTGACAAATACAGAGACCTCTCCTGAGGTTTTTGAAATTTCACTGTCCTCCCTACTTCACAAAGTAATTGGCAGATGCCTCCCCTGCCGTTAAAAAATGCTTAACGGCGTTAACTTTGCTAGTAAAATGACCTTAATACCCTTGAACTTGACCTTCTTTTTTTTTTAAGTTTATATTGCATAAAAATTTTAAATGATGTGAAAAAGTAACTTAATTATTTATTTTTTCTTGGAACTTTATTTTCTTTGAATCAAATTATTATTTTTTAAAATTTTCTTTTTAACTTCCCATAAGATATTTTTACATTTTGATAATAAAAATAAGATTATCAATAATCAACTAAGCTCACTGCTTGCAATGGAATTTTTTTTTTTTGCATTAGTTTATTTATTTATTTATTTTTTGTGTGAAATGCTTGTTTCTCCTAAGTAGTGAAACAAGAATTTCGCGCACACAAAAAAAAAAAAAAAACAAAAACTACTCCCTCCGTCCCTTTTTAAGTATGTAGCCTTGTAATTCTAACTTATTTTCTCTCACATCAACTTTTACAATTTTAACATCTATTTTTCACTACCTAATCAATGTAATAATACCCACTAACTTTTAAAAAGGAAGCTACTTTTAAGGGCAAAATATGAAATGTATCCACTAACTTTTCAAAACACACACTCATTATGGGACATCCCAAAATTTTTCATTTTGATAATAAGTATTAATAATCACTTAAGCCCACTGCTTGCATTGGAAGTTTTATTATTATTATTATTATTTACTTTTTTTAGGTTTCTTTTTCTTTTTCTAAATCTAAAGCTCTAACTAAACTCCTTTTTCTTCTCTATAATTTTAGATATTTTACCTATTTGAGCTCCTTTTTTTTGCATTAGAGGTAATATCTAAAAAAAAAACTATAAGTATGAAATTTTTTGGATAATTTTTGTAGACCAATTCAAGGATCCCATTGAGAAAAAAAAATTCTAATTTTTTTACAAAAGAAAACTCATTTATACATTATTTTTTGCCTGCATAATGCAAATGCAAGGTTCTAAGAAATGATGATAGTTGTCCCATAATAATAATAATGCATTTATGAGTTTTTTTTTGGCAAAAAATTAGACTGTTTTTTCCTTAATGGGATCCATGAATTTGTGTGAAAAAATTGTCCGGAAAATTTCATGCTAATATTCGCTCTGTCTCTTTTATAGTGTTTAACTTTTCATTTTGGGTTGTCCCTAAATAAGTGTGTTTTGAAAAGTTAGTGGGTACATTCATATTTTGCCCTTAAAAGTAGCTTCCTTTTTAAAAAGTCAGTGGGTATTATTACATTGATTAGGGTAAATAGTGAAAAATAGATGTAAAAATTGTAAAAGTTGATGTGAGAGAAAATAAGTCAGAATTACGAGGCTACACACTTAAAAAGGGACGGAGGGAGTAGTTTTTTCTTATTTTTTGGGGTGCGAAATGCTTGTTTCACTATTTAGTTGAAACAAGCATTTCGCACCACACAAAAAAAAAAAACTAATGCAAAAAAAAATAAAATCCATTGCAAGCAGTGAACTTAGTTGATTATTGATATTCTTATTTTTATTTTCAAAATGTAAAAATATATCTTATGGGAAGTAAAAAAAAATTTTGAAAAAAATAATAATTTGAGTCAAAGAAAAGAAAGTTCCAAGAAAAAATAAATAATTAAGTTACTTTTTCATGTCATTTAAAATTTTTATGCAATATAAACTTAAATAAGAAAAAAAAAAGTCTAAGTTCAAGGGCATTAAGGTCATTTTACCAGCAAAGTTAACGCCGTTAGGCATTTTTTAACGGCAAGGGAGGTATCTGCGAATTACTTTGTAAAGTAGGGGAGGGCAGTGAAATTTTAGAAACCTCATGGGAGGTAAGTGAAATGTACCCCTCCTAATTCAAATTCTGACAATGCAGAAAAGAAAATTGTAGGCCCGAACGGAACACGTTTTTCTCACAATATGTGAAAATCAAACCATTTGGTTGAGAGTATATTTATCTATTTTGTTAGAAAAACTTTTGGAGAGAGTATTTGGTATAACATGTGCTACATTTTCCAAAAAAAACATAATAATAACTTTTTTAGGAGGCACGAACTTCCAATATGATGCAAGAGCAAGAATTGACTTTGAGCAATCTTTAATTATGCACAGATTTTTTATAGATCTATTGTGTTGGCCTCTCTTTAGATCTTGCACAGATAGTTGGAGTCGTTCATATTTTTCAAAATTATATTTCGTAATATATGACATAAAAAATTAGTTCAATCGGATATCGGTAAATACTACATTGGTTTATCCAATTTTTTATTCTAAATAAAAAACTAGATGAACCAATGGAGCATTTATCGATATCTAATTTTGAGCTGAATATTTACAAAGTACTAGTAAATGCAATTTTAAAAAATATAAACGACTCCGATCATTCGTATGAGACCTTCCAACACAACCGATTTGTACGAAATCCGTATATAACTTCTGTATGCATATATTTATCCGTTTTCATGTACGATCATTGTACATCATTTCTCGAAAGTTTTATGAAGTTATGATGAATTGACGTCGCTTGTGACAGAAAATATACAAATACCATGCATGCCATGGGTAAGCAAAAGATGGAAACAAGAAAAAGTGAGATTGACATAGGAAATTGGTTTTCTTTCAACCTGAGAAACTTCAGAAAGTGCCTGGGAAATGGCCCAGAATTTACTCCCAAATATGAAAATCAATAGTTTAGATTCACTTGGGAAGAGATTTTGGCATTGTTTCCTATCCGTGGAAACAGTACCCAAAAATAATGTGCAAGGAATCACGCAAGGAAGACCCTTCGAGGCCTAGCATGGATCCCAAACGGTTGATCTGAGCCGCTCAAAAATTTTAAAAACACATTTCGAGTGGGTTTGCGGGAAACCAGCTCCATCCGATATGTGTGAATGTTTGATCCAAACTTTTATTTTTGAATGGCTCGGATGAAAAAAGAAAAAATGAAAGTTTGGATCAAGCATTTAAACATATTGAATGGAGTTGGTTTTTACCGGGCCCACTTGAAATGTGTTTCTAAAATTATTGAACGGCTCGGATTAGTCGTTCAGAATCCATACTGGGCCCTGCAGAGCCTTCCCTGCAAATCTTTTTCTTGCACGTAGAGTGTGAAGATTGAGTTGGGGAATGTTTTTTTTGGGTAAATCTAGATTTGGGGAATGTTGAAATCAATTTTCAAAAGGAAATTGATAAAAGAATTGATAAATCGTTTTTGATGTTTTAAATGGTAACGACATTCCTTTCACTATCCTCCTTATCATCAACATGTGAAACGAATTTACACAACATTTCGCCTCCTAATTGTATTACCTTGAGAAAAATTGTGGATGACTAAAGTAACGGGATCCTCTCTAGTTCATTATACGGTCCAGTTTTGATTATTTTTGGATTTTTCCAAGAACTACTTTGATGATCCAAAACGTTAATATTTTTTAGCTTGCCGGAAAAATTGACCGTGCAAAAAATCACGATGATTGGATCCCAGTTGATCAGATTTCGTAACTTATTTATCTTGATACAAATGGGTTAAATGAGTTCTAATCCAGTGATGTACTATATTTCTGTTCAAAATAAATGCATTCTGTAACCATATCAATCGGTATCCGATCATCACGACTTTTCGCATGGTCAATGTTATTTAAATTTAAAATATAAAGGTTTAATTTGCATCATCAAAATAATTCCAGAGAGATCCAAAAATGATATGATGGACAGGAGAGAATGCCATTCGATGACAAAATTTCAACAAGTGGTCACCTGTGCCATAGTAAATGAACGGTGGGTAAGAATAGAAAAGATCAAAACACCACATATAAAATTGGAAGCAGGCATTGTTGCTGGCATGCATGAAAATGGAACCTAAAGGTTTTAAATCTTGGTATCGGGGTACGTAACGGTATCGGTGATACAGTTAAATATCGATCGATATCGGCATGTATTGGACCGTATATCGGTATTGATCCTTTGAAAAATCGATACGTATCGGCCGATTTGAAATCCTTGAACCCAACTACTGCTAATCTTCCATGGGGAAACTCAGGTCTGGTGGCCAATAGTGGATGGCCACTTAAATTCTTTGAAAAGGACAGCCCTTGCAATATTTATAGGCCTAATCACTTTTTCGATCTTTTCTATATTTTCCCAAAAATGATTGTGACACAAACTTTGTGTCACAACCAATCACAATCCCACTCACATGGGGTGTGGGTTCTACATGGGCCCCACGTGGGGGCCCCATATCCCATGTGAATGGGGTTGTGGCACAAAGTTTATGTCACTATCATTATTATATTTTCCTCTTGGCAGGACTTGCACAAATAAAATAATACTCCTACTAAAATACTACTACGAGAGAAGACCAAAACAATGATAATAATTAAATAAAAGACTTGCGCGCAGACAATGATATTAGGGTTATTTAAATTATGAAAAATGCTTTAACCACAAATGGTCGAATAAAGATCTCGACACATATGCATAATGCACTCGTAATCGTCTGACGTACATGAATTCTATGTGCATCGTGGATACATCTTCGCTTAATATCTTTATTCATAACACTGTTCTTGGCCGATAGTATATTACCTTCCCACATAAGCTCCTTTACTAAGGGCAAATCGTTTGGATGTGTAGAAGTAAAATATACATGTAATTTGATTCATAATTTTGAGATAAGTTTTTACGATAATAGTTTTGTGCAAGGTTGTGATTTTTTTGTTTTTAGTCAAAATTTTAAAAATTTTAACAAACCTTTTTTTACTTTTTGAATAGAGGTACGCAATATACTTCCAAAAAGTAAAATAAAATTTTTTTTTATATTAAAGACAAACCAAATATAGATGACGAAACAATGAAAACTTTTAGAGATAAATTTTCTAAAATGAAAACCAAACAAAGCATAATCACTAGCTGGGAAATAAATTTTGTTGAATACTTAATTGCTACTATTGAATTTGCCTATCCCCAACACAGGAATTGAGTCGATCCAAAGCTTTTCAATTATGACATAATAATAATTCTAGAATATTCTATATCAACGTATCAACGCTTGGTAACAAAACTTACATCCACAAATTTTATATAGCTAATAGCACGAAAAAAACAAGAACAATATAATCATCAGAGCTCGTTTGAATATGGGATTAGGAGGGGACGAATTTGGACCCGGATGACTAATCCTGGGTCTACACACCTGTCTTTGGTTTGGGATGAAAAAGCCCCATCCCAATGAGTTATCCCTCCACCCCTAATCCGGCCTAGACCCACTTATTTATGGATATGGTGACCCTTGTCCATATATTATCACCCCTTCATAAAATGCACTTTTGACCCAAATGCCCTTCATCTCTCTACCACGTTATCTGCTGTTATGATGAGTTCTTTTTTTTAATCATCGTACGTTTTGATGGGTTTAGTTTTCTAAAACATGAAGATTGAAAAAAATGACGTTACAATGCATTTGGAAAAAAAAAATTGTATTCGTTATGGTCCGGATGCAATTTTTTTGTCATCATATTCGAAAGAAGTTGTATTCATTAAAATTTGCAATTGAATTAGAAAAAATTGTATTCATATTTGAAAAAATGTATTTGCTACAATCCGAATGCACTTTTTTTGTCATCGTTACAATGCATTCGAAGAAAATATATAATAGTACGTAGTTGGTACTCCATTTCAAAAAAAAAATCATTTAATTGTGAATAAAATTACTAATTTTATCGTAAAATGTTATGCAAATAAATTATTATAGCTTTATTGTTGAAAATTATAAATAAATAAAAAATGAGTTGTGGAATTTTATATTTGATGTAATGCATAATTTAATATGGGCATATGCAAGGGCAAATATGTCATTTGGAAAAGGGCAGACAATTTTATCCCCCTTCTTAAAAACTCAAGCAAACCAAATGTAATTTTATTTATTTTTTTAAATGTCGCAACAATGTAGATCCACTCTGCATGATTAATAATGAGAGAACAAATACTTTGAAATTACTTTACAACCACCAATTATATACTACCACACAGGATGTTGTTTCTATTATCGTGGCTTGATGTATTGTATATAATGTTAATACTATATTATCTCTGCTTGCTATAATCTCCACCCAAATTAAGGTCTGATTTGGGTAAATTGAAAAAACTGGTTTTTTGGTTTTGTCCTTATTTAATTTCTTTTTTGCATTTTTTAGTTTTAGGTCGTTTTTTTTTGTGGTTTCTTGGCTTGTCTCGACGAGAGGAATCTAAAAGTATAAAATTATTAGCCAAACTTAAAGTTTTGTGAATAAAGACAATAAATAATCCAAAAAAAACGGTTTTTTTGCCATAATTTTTCGTCTTTATTCACAAACTTTAAGTTTGGCTAATAATTTTATACTATTTAGATTTCTCTCGTCGAGACAAGCCAATAAACTACAAAAAAATTGACCGAAAACTAACAACTGCCAAAATATTTTGAACAAAGACAAAACAAAAAAAAACCAAAAAAACAGTTTTTTCCGATTAACCACATCTGGCCTAAAACTAGCGGTCAGAGTTTTGAAACAATAAAATTGCAATTTTACCAATGAAACCCTCTGGACTAAGAAATACGATTTTGAGGGAAAACTTTTAGAAGGGCTAAAGTGATTTTTATTGGCACATGGTTCCAGAATGTTGGCAGGAGAAGTGCTTTAAGTGAAATGAAATGAGAACCACCCCGGCCTTTATCATGGATTAATTATTCAATAGTCATGGACTCACGAAGCACAGCCAATGTAGTTCTTCGGATCATTTTAATACCACGCATTTATGTGGAATTCGTATACTTAATCGTAGACCCACGAGAATATGCAGTATTGGAGCGTCCCAAAGTCCAACTTAACAGTGCTCCAACAACACTGAATAATTAATAGACATCTTTACCTTAGCTAAATTATTGTTGGATGTTGGTTATTAAATCAAATCCCTAACAACTAAAGTCACCCATGACCCAACCAAGGTCTACTTCCTCATTGTTAATTTGATAAATGAATATAATGAGGAGGGACAAGACAAGAAAATAAAGGACCGTTCTACGTGTACAGAACAATTGGTACAGAAAACGCACAGAGGCCTCTCGGGGACCCACTTTTGGGTCCCACACGAGTGATTCGAACCGTTCAAGAAACGGTGAGATTTTGGTTCAAGCACTTCTAACCGTCTGATTGAGCTGAAATTTTGTGGGGCCACCCGGAAAAATGTTCTAAGAATAATGAACGGTTCGGATCACTCGTGTGGGACCCAAAAGTGGATCCCCAAGAGGCCTCTGTGCGTTTTCTGTACCATTTGTTCGGTACCAGTAGGTTTATCGGAAAATAAAAGAGGAATTCTAGAAAGTATTTTATATGGTGAAAACACATGGGAATGGAAGACAGATCATATGCTTTGCACATGGAGGTCTCTCAAAAGAAAAAGCATACATATCATAAGCTTTGTCTTTTTTTTTGGTGCTTCGGAATAGAACTAAAGCTTTGTCCATAAGCTATCACTTGGGTCCCCACTCCCAGTGGGGGGGCCTTTCCATCACTGCTTCCCATGTTACTTTCCCTATCTCTCTAGTAAATTTTTTTTTTTTTTTTTTAAATTTGGAGTGTTCAGTTCAGATTACGAAAACCTAAACTTAATCGTTGAGATCTAATTCCACTATCAATTAATAACAAAAGCTCATTTCAAGTCGGGACCAAACCCGAATGAATTAATCCAATATCAGTTGATAACACATGTAAAGTTTCGAACATAAAACCAGGTAAATCCTAAGTTTCAGACCTTAACTATTCTATTACTCAAACATCACGCATGACTTCTGCTGAGTTCCACACCGGTCTTGGCATAGTAGCGTCACCCGGCCCAGAGGTCCCTGTAGTGCAGAAAATACACTACACGGTGCAGTGCACATCATTTGGCCGTCCATTTCGACAATGGATGGCTCAGATTTAATCCAAATAGCTGACGGTCGGATTCAATCCATTGCTTGGATTAAATTCGAGCTGTACATTATCGCAATGGACGGCCCGATGGTGCACTACACCATCCCCTAAACCAGCGTCACCCTGCCATCCATGTGGCGTCGACTCTGTCAAATTTCTGAAGCGGATTGGGCCTGGTCCAACTTCACTTGGCCCAATAGTATTAGTCGCCTTCCAGCCACACTACGGGGTGGCCGCTTAAAGCCCCTGGCTCGGCGATGTCACGGCCCAGACAGCTCATAATGCTTGCTTGCATTAAACCCAACTACATCATCTACAAGGTTCGGGCTTTTCCATATGTTCAGTCCTGTATCGATATATTGGACCCTCCACACAAACCAATAGTTTTGGTCTATTTTAGGGCATGCGTGAAATTTTTAATTACTTATGTTTTTTGAACTATAATAAGTAGTATTTCTTAATGATGTAGAAAATTTTGTTTAACAAAAATAACAAAAAAATTATCAAATAAGATTCATATATTGTATAGTATAGGTTACAAATTTGAATATAGAAACTAATTTTGAGATATTCAGAATGATGACAGTGGGAATTTTTTTGAAATACTCCATGAAAGGGTGGGTTGTAAATACTCCATGTGGAGGAGTTTTCCAAAAATCATTACTGGAGTAGCTTTTTAAACTATTTTAGTATATTTTCGCTCACAAAATTTTTCTGTAAAATCTATTCTGTACATTTTTTCCACACACTACTATTGCAGATTCTCTTCATAATTTAGAAATTTAACAATTCATAATTTTAAAATAATTAACTCCCAACACCCCGTTACTAAGCTTCTAAGGACTACCAAATGTGGGCTTTAATCTTTTCATTACAAAAGAAGTGGTCCCAGCTAAGTCACGTAGCTCACGTGCTCGAGAGCGAAAGAGGAAATGGGACCGTAAAAGTGTCTTTCAAAAATATCTAAAGTACTAAAATTCATGAGAACGAAGATTGGGAGTAGAAATGTAGATCGAGAATTAAGAGAGGGAATGAAAGAGCGAAAACGCCTTGAGAAGACATTCCCGAACTATTAAAGTTCATGAGTGAAGAATGAGTGTGGAAGAGTAAATACAATAATTTAGAGAGGGAGCAAAGAGTCCTCTCGGAGGATTATGGCTGTGTTCGGTTGCACAGTTTAGTTTTGTTTAGTTTAGTTTTGATGATGTAAGCAGGTGTAATAAGTGGAGAGAGATAGAGAGAAAAGTGAAAAAAATGATGATGTAATCAAAACTGGAATAGTGCAAAACTGCCCCAAAACCCCCAAACGAACACAGCCTATGTAATTGTGACCTAGGGTCTTAGTAAATTTTTTTTTACTACACAATGAAGTTAAATTTCTTAAACACAATTATTCTTTGAGGTATCTGCTCTTGATGCTAAGATGAGAAGTGGTTTGTTATGCATTAGCCTTGTTTGTTGTCCTTCTGCCCATCCGGGCCCACCAAGTCGCAACTTAAGATTACTATTTTTGGGCCCAGAATTAGGGTTTCCAAATATAATAAGTGATACTCCTTTATAGTGGAGTATTAGTGTTGAGCCTTTTCGATGCACGGGATAAGAAAAGATATCACATTGGCCTTTTTTTCGGGTGTCTGTGTATCGAACGGGCACAACGGTAGTTGATAAAAATGATAGGTCATAAAAAATCATATGGGTGTTTTTTACGGTCTCGTGTATCGAACGGGATGATTAACAAAAAAATCACAGTTTGTGTGTTTTTTTTTTTTCTAGCTTGTATAAGTTTTAAAAAACTATGACAAAATAAATAAAATAAAATTTTAAAAATTAAGATTTGGGGTTTGGAAATTTTCCGAAGGACTAACAACTATAAATTATAGGGTATTGACAGATAGATAAATAGATAGATAGGCAACAAAACATTTGACACAACTCTTTATGAGATTTTCAATCCGGCCGGTCACTTTGAAGGAAAATATCCCATCATCGATTGATCTACAAGTTAGAGTAAGCTTACCCATGAGCCTTTTTTTTGTATTTTTTTTTTTTTATCATCACCCATTAGTTTTATAAAAGAAACAAAATCGTCAGCCATGAGCCATTTAACCGGAGTAATAAATTTGGGAACAAATTTGAATTTACGAAATTGGGTATATCATCAAGGCCAATAGATTTGCATTGAGAAATGAGATTAGTTTTTGTTAGTGTGAGAGCAAGTCCACCCATATAACAAATCTGATACCATGCCAAGATTTGGGATCAATAATCGTGAAACCCTCTTCACCCATATAACAAATCTGATACCATGCCAAGGTTTGGGATCAACTCTAGTACTAGTTCTATGATGAAATAAAGAAAGCTACTACTGGTACTCCTCTCGAAAATTTATTAGGCAGATGGTAACAGGTCCATCTGCAGTTTTAGCCTTTGCAAATACTTTCAGCTGTACACCAGATCACCATTTCAGCTGTACGTCTAAAAATTTAGAGTCCCTAGTCTATCCCCATTTTCATGTCTATTATGGAAAATTCAATCTACCGGTTTAAATTGTCTTTTTCTTGAATATTTTCTAAATTATTTGGGTAAAAAGTCAGAAATTTATTGAGACCCAATCACCCAACCCCCAAGTCTTCCATTACTGCTGCACACCCATAGCAACCCATTGTCTCTCCTTCTCTCTCTTCTGGAGAATTTATTGTGATTTGGCTAATTTTAAAAAATTGGTTTTTTTTTTAATTTTTCTGATTTCTTTTATCGATAAGAATAAAAAAATTTATCAAGAACAAGCAAGAAAATTTTGAATAAAGAAAAAAGAGAATACCAAAAACAGGCCTGAACCACTCCCAGCTGTACAATTTTCGCGTTTGTACAAATCGGCCGAGCCGAAAATGCGAGTTGCCGCGACGAAAAAACTCTCCGGAGCAAGAAGAACCCTTCTTCTTCATCATCACTATCTCGCGCCTTCATCATCAACTTCTTCTCCTCCTTCTCTGATAGTGGCAAGTAGAACCCTCGCCACTTGCCCCCGCCGCCAACCACACCCCTTGATCCAATCCCTCCTCGCCTCTCCATGGTCCGCCACCCAGCTCCGCGGCGCCAAATACCGCGGCTCCGATGTCAGCGCTCTCCCTACTAACCTTCGTATTTTCACTCACTACTCTATTCGCGTATTGATTTCTCTCTCTTTGTTTTCTAATTGCTACAGGTCAAACCGGGAAACGTCATTGAAAGGAAAGGTTTGCACTTCCAATTTTCACTTGGTTTCGAAATTCTCTTTCTATGCACAAAAAAGCATTGATTTATGTGCTAACACTGTGACGTTTTGACAATGTTGTTATGGTCTTGACTTGTCATCATACTTGAAGGAAAAATTTATCAGGTAACTCATTTAACATCTTCAAATTTTCTTGTGTTTCTATTTTTGTTGGTTGATTAATTTGGTTGTTTGCCTGAACTCATCGTTGTTCAGGTCGTAAAAGCACAGCATACAGTGCAAGGAAGAGGGGGTGCGTGCATACAGGTTTGTTTCATATGATTCCAGACTTACAGCCCTGCTCAAAGTTGTGACATTTTCCATTTTACTTGTATTGTACAAAATGTCAAGAATTAAATTTGTAGTTTATATCAGAGGCTTCAGTTAATTTATCCCATAATAGTAGGCGAATTCAGCAGTTTATTCAATTTATCATTGAGTAAAAATTCTCATTAGTACGAGTCAAAATAAGTTGGTTAATGATGCCCGAACATGAACTTGTTTTTCGGTGCCTATTTGTTTTCTATCGGCATCTAAAGATTTACCATGAGTGGAAACATGGTTTGAGCTGCAGTTTTGCCATATCACACTGTTAAAGTGACCCTAGATGCTAATGGTTTTAAGTATGATCAACTGGGGAATTCTAGTATACTCCTTATCTAGGACTTGTTTCTTAAGTATCTCCACAGGCTTGGTGTATCTTTCAATCATGTATGCAGAAGAATTTGTCATTGTTTTTGTTCACTTGAAAGGTTGATGTGAATTTATTAGATTTGAGGGTAAAAAAAAAATGTTAGATTTGTCAGTGTACTCTTTTGTTGATATTTTGCCACAGGGTATGTAATTTGTTGCTTAAAGAGAACTTAAAAGTGCTCTCCTGAACTTTGTGGATTTGTATTGAAACTCAATAGTTGATAACGGAGAGAGCTGCCCGTACTCAATTAAAAGTGCTGAGAACTATTTAAGTTTGTATGCCTGTTCAAAATCTCATTCTCTTAGTGTTAAGTGCATAGTAGAACTTAATGTTGAAAACTTATTGTAGAGGGTAAGGATAGAAACTAGAAGGGAATCTTATTGGGGTTATCATCCAAAGAACATTGGTTCTGCTAAGAAGGAAAAGTTCGCACTATTTGAAGCAACAAAATAAAAGAATAGTGGAATCATCTTTATCTCTAGAATAGGCTAAAACTATATTGATTTATTTTAGAAGCACGTTCATTTAGCGTGTTTATCATTCATTGTGGTGGGCAGTAAGAATTGGATCTCCTTTCTATTTCAAGACTTCAAGTTCTGAGTGTGGTCTCAGACATGGTAAAACGAGTGATAGAGGTCCAAGAGGTGAGGATAGAGGTTAGGAGGGAGGGTAATACATGTGTTTCACCTCGAAGAACTGGCATTTATGATAAGTTAAGACTGAGAAGTTAGCAGGATTTTGAAGGAGTTCAGTTGGTAAATTTTGGAATCATCGTCAATGTGTTGCAAATTGGTAGGCAAATGTGTGGGTGTGGGATAAAAATATGTGTTCTTCGATGATGGTTAATTGAATTTCACTCATCATTGACATTAGTCATGATGGTTAGAGACTTACTTTGGTTCCCGTAGTGTCATTAGCTAAGGAATGGAAACTAACTTAAGAATTGGGACTTTGCGTTAGTCTTAACTGAGAAATGAATCTAGAAAATTAAAACGATGTATAAGTCTTGTTAAGTTATTGTAATCAAGATGTAAGAATTTGCCCTAAGTTTATGTGCAAATTGGACTCATCTGGCTTAACCCTGGTAATTGGTTGTTTTTTTTTTTGAACTGCTGGTAATTGGTTGTTGAGGTGCAGGAGATTATGCTAGTTTGACATATAATATGAAACCATTTGGCTGAAATTGAACTAACTTTACGTTTGCAAACTACTTTTGAAAAGGAAGAAAGACAACGGTACAAAACTTCAAATTGAAGACTAGTAGCAAAAAGCTAGTCTTTTTCTATTAAGTATACGTACTTTAATTACCCAAACATCCCTTGCCCATTATTTGTGTTGCTTGAAACTTATCTAAAATAGTGTTGCTGTGTGGTACTAACCTAGCCAAACTCTCTCTCTCGTGTTTGTTTTTGTGTGTGTGAGTGGATATTGTTTTCTCTCTCTCTTTATTGAAAGTGAATTGAAGAATAATATCCACTCGTCACCCCTTGCAAGAAATCATTTTTTATTTTCAGGCCGTGTTAAACTGGTATAGTTTGAAATGGTTTCCTGAAACTATTTTTTGTACTTTCTTTTAAACTATAGGTGGAGCTTCGTGATGTTGACAGTGGGAACAAAGTAAATGAAAGGCTTCGTACAGATGAGGCTGTTGAAAGTATGCATACTGACTTCTTAAATAGTTTTTATGATATGCTTAAATAATTTGTACTGGTTATTCGTGTATCCCCAATGACTTTTTTTTGGTAATTATGGGCCAATAGTAAAGGGAATGTCTCATATGGTGTAGAACCGCTCCTTAAAGGTTTAACTTGGGAAGCATTGACATCAAGGTGTATGAATAGATTACTCTTTAACGGGCAACATATGCCCCTGCCTTTACCATCCTTTTCGTAAAATGATTCTCAAGTAGTTACGGATGTCGGGGCTTGTGTTTGTGCTTGGAGGTGCATTCGAAGAACAGGTCCTAATCTAACCCTTTGCTCTCTTTGGAGTTTCTCAGATAGAATTTTTGAAAATCATTGATGGAGGGATTGTTAGCTTGCTGGTTGTGATTGTTGGGTTGCTTGGCTGTAAAATTGGTGGCAGTGTTCTCTGTTTTTTCTTTTAGATTTGTTTGTTGTTAACTGCGGTATGCCCCTTTGATCTTGTTTGTTTGCTGGTTTTTTAAAATCTTTAGTTAACCAAAAAAAAAAAAAAAAACTGAAGCTTTTAGTGCTGCCAAGCGTATTTCCTTTTAACATGGCTTTAAAATGTCTCCTATGCTGGCTAAATCTTTGTAATTTATGGGTCATAGATTGAAGGGGAGGTTCCCCTCTTTCTCCCTCCCTCCTTCATAAAGATTTTAGCGCATTCAACCCCGTAATGTCCTCTATATTTAAGCATAATTTTTGCTTAAACTGTTTAATTGTGTTATGTTTGAAGAAAATTTTAAAATTTTGGGTACGGGGAGGGTACCACGTGGTACCCTCTCGGCACATCTGGGCCGTCCAATAATGCAACCAACGGTCCGGATTGAAAGTGCCGTCCGGATTTTTAAAAAAATAGAAAAGAAAAGAAAAAGTGTGTTTTAATCCGAGCCGTCCGAGGCATTTTTGGACGGCTCGGATGTGCCGAAGGGGCACCGCGTCAGCCATACCCTATTTGCACCCAAATTTTTCTCTCTTGTTTGGGTTTGTCTTGACTATTGAGCTGCATTTGTTATAAGAACTTGGGCATTCTCTAGGCCCAGGGTCAAGCATCAGTTTTCAGAGTCTTACCATGGCTAAATACTTCTTTAAATGGCGGCTACATATTTGTTGGGCTGTTAAGAAATCTTTGGTTTTTGGATGTACCACCATAAACATAAGTTGGTGGGACTGCTTGTTTGTTAGTGGAGAATCGCCAAAGGATCTGTTGACCTTGTTGCTTGCTTTCTTGCTTCCAAGAGGCAAGGGACATGCATTCTGATTTTGAGTATAGTATGAAGTTAGAAATTAGGTTTTATAGATGACCAGATTATGAAGTACTCAGGTACACGGAACACCAACACAATCTCGACAAAGAAAGTACAAGCAACTACATCAACAACTTGACGTGAACGACCGCTTTCTTTGAACTAAATGAATAGGCACTTGAAATTAGTTAGACTTCTATTACTATATAAAGAAATAGAACAAGACCCGCTGTACGTTCTTTGCCCTTCTCTCTACCTGGAAAAAGAAGTCGAGGGACACAAGATGAGATTGAATGAAAAAACTCTTGGATAGGAATCTAACAGCCTGATAACTTGATAAATGATATGCTCAACCCCCTTCTATTATGTGTTAAATTTGTTCGTTGTTTAATATTATTAGATCTACTTAAAGTTATCTTCCACTTTAAGCCCATTATACTTGATTTGCTGATAACCTTATTCAAAGTCATGGGATAATCTGATTAATCTGGCATATAGCTTTATACTTGTTTGGAAGAAAAAGTAAAATGTTTGGCAATTTTTGGCCCCCCTTATGGAGTAGAGCCTGGTCATAATTTAGGGGGCTTCTTGAGGATATAGTGAAGTTACTGTCTCTATAATAGCTTATGCTTTTAGAGGAGTTGGACAATCACACATCTGTTGCATTTGTTCCTTCTTTGTGTAATTTTAATTTCTGTTGACACTCTGCAGAAGTATTCGTTGAAGAAAAGCACTATAAGTACTTGTATACCGAGGACGACTTTGTAGTGCTAACAGAGTAAGTTGTGTTGGTTCTTTTTCCCCTTTTCGTTGTACACTTCTTCATTTCCGAATTAATTTGCTCATGTGGTCAAGAATGTACAATACATATATTGAGCAAATTCACTACGTGTATTCTCTTTTTGCATTCATTATCAGTCCAAAGACATACGATCAATTGGATGTGCCCAAGGACTTGTTCAGCGAAACTGCTGTTTATCTGAAAGGTTTAGTACTCACTATTCTATTATGTACATTTCTTTTATCCTCAAAACTTATAATTTGCTAGTTGTCTTTCTTGTAATGTCCCTTTACCGTAGGTAGTACTTGTATCTTATGATTCTTCACAAGCAAAGCTTAGATATAGAAGTAAAGTTTATTGAGCTGAAATAAAATAATCTTTTTATCTACGACAAAAGAAAGAAAATAAAATTAATGAGAACGTCCAATCCATGTAAGCCCAGGCAATAAGAGCTAATGCTTTTATGTGAACTTCTAGTATTCTAAGCAATTAAAAGGAGACGGAA
Organism: Vaccinium darrowii; assembly: GCA_020921065.1. Classification (NCBI taxonomy): domain Eukaryota; kingdom Viridiplantae; phylum Streptophyta; class Magnoliopsida; order Ericales; family Ericaceae; genus Vaccinium; species Vaccinium darrowii. The sequence goes on from CM037156.1 coordinate 1,921,201, forward strand.
AATGAATGTTGCTGAAGTGTAAATTTTGAGATGTCCACCTGGCAATAGTGATGGACATGGAGTATATATTTGGATGTGTTAGAGCTTGTCCCACATTGGTTAAGTATAACCTCCAAAATTAGTATATGAGTTTCGGCGACTTCTCCACTCATTGCCAATTGATTTTTGAGTTAGATGCTTTAACATGGTATTCGAGCTCGGCTTTCAAAGGCTTTTGGACAAGACTCTCTTGATTATTGCTTTGTTTGTGCCATAAGTGCACCGTGTTTGGCTCTGATCCCAATGTTTTGAATCCTTTGTTTACCTCTCCACGTGCACGTCAGGTGTTGCACGTGCCATGAAGTGTTATAGCTTGTCCTGCATTACTTAGTTATAACCTCAACAACTAGGCTGCGAGACCGGACGGCCTTTCCACTTGTCGCCAAAATTGTTGGATGCTTTAATAGGTTGCACTAGGATCCATAGGTGGCACTACCTAGATGAGGAGGAAAGGTTGTTTGAGATGAGGATGGAGTATTCATTGAGGGAGGTGATGAGCGAATGGTGTGATGCCATGGTTTCAGTTCAATAAAAAAACAAGGTTCAAGTAGTTGGGAATGTTTTCTTCAGGCAAATTAGTTTTCTGAAAAATCTTGCACATCAACAACCATAAGGCCTATATCCAGAACATTCATGACCTAATTGTTGCCATGGTCATCTTTGACTTCCTCCTAGCAAACGTGGTAAATACAAGATCAACCGCCCTGTGATCCATACCAATTGCCCGATTCCCTTACCAGATGCACCATCATTGGCACCATGCTCTCCCGTAGCATTACCACCTTTGCCTTAATTGTTGTCCTGCACAATGCGATTTTCTTGTTATTTTCACCTATTTAGTGTTGCTACATTGGTGGCGAAAGCTAATCACTAATTCTCCTTTCCAGTTTCTGAAAGCAAAGTACGGGCGTAGGTGTAAAGAATTGTTAATTACTAGAAGCATCAAAAGCATCACTACTTGTCTTGCATCCCCTAAATTCACACTATTGTGAGTGCTTTTCTGTTTCTTACAAAACCAGATGTTACAACTTACATGTTCAACTTTCCATTTTATGGTTTCTTGTAGAAGTTTGTTGTTTTCATGTGTGGCATTGGAATTGTCCTATATGTAGAGGGATATTGCTTTCCTTTTGAGGATCGAAGAAGATTGAGATTAATCCCTGATTCTAGAATTAGCATTTTTATTGCAATAAACTTAATGGGAATTTTGAACCGAGTGTGGCAAGAGTTATGTAAGCTATCGTTGTGAAAACTGTGGAGAGGCATCGTTAGGATATGTAGATACCTGTGTTACTCCAATGTAACAATAGATGGTTGATAATTCCTCTCCCTTGGCACTTCTGTTAGTTTCTTTCTTTCAATGTAGTAAAGTTCTAGCTACTATATGTAGTTCTCAACTTACTAAACTATTTTATTCACCGTACACAGATGACATGACAGTTTCGGTGCAGCTTTATGATGGGAAACCAATGTCTGCATCGGTCCCACAACGGGTGACCTGCGAAGTTGTGGAAGCACAAGTTCCTATGAAGGGGATTGCAGCTACTCCTCAGTATGTTTATCTTGTTGTAAATTTGCAGTGACATATTCATCGAATCGTATGCATGAGAGTGGGATAATATCGTATGGTTTTTAAGTTTTTATGAAGAACTTCGTAGAACATCTGCTGAAAGTATGATAAAAAAAACCCTCCCACACGTTTGAACACACGTAATTACATGCCTGCCAATGAAAGATTTTTCCTCCATCAGTATAAGAATTTTTACCTTCCTTCTTTACGTGTTTTTCCGATTAAACCCTCTAAATGGCGGGATTTCATCTTTGGATTTGCAGCTATAAAAAAGTTTTACTGGACAATGGGCTCTCTGTGCAGGTAATTTGTATTATTCTTACTCCTTTTTGTCTTTTAATTTCTCAGAGTTTGCTTTTATATTTTTATGTCTTCTGCCTCTTCGACTATATTCATTTCTCTAACAAACTAGTGGTTGGCATGCCGACCAACTGGTCCTCATCGCCAATCTCCTTCATTGCTGTTGATTCGTTCAATATGTTCGAAGTTAGACTTGTTGATGCCATCTATCACTTCCATCCTTGCCAAAGATTGTGTTTTCACTACTTCATCATCGTCTATATTGTTGAATATCAGTGCCGATTGCAAGCCATAGTTGATCATCAATGCAGATTATCATCACTGAAATCCTTAAATAAATGGTGATACAAAATAGACCTATGAAGAGGTTATTTTGTTTTGAATACTTTTTATCTCCTCCATTATCCGTCAGTCTCTGCCGTTATGATCAAACTCACCATCCTTTTCAAGCAATCCATCTGCCCCAGCTCTCCAAACCACTATCATTGGTCTCTCCATGGGATTGGGTTTGACTTATCTATATTTCAAATCATTACGTTTCGACTTTCAAGGCTTTATTCGTATTAAAGAATGTTCGCTTTGTTTCTCTGGCAAAAGCAGCCCAATGATTTTGCAATTTCGTAAATATGCGCAGCATTTTTAGTTCGTCTTGGATGTCTGCATTTTACAGTTTGTATGCTATATAGAGCACTTCTAATTTGTTGAACCATTATGCTCTAACCCTTGATTCCATTTCAGTTAGGAGGCATCCATATTCCATGAAATTCTTTTAATTCCTTTCATTCACCATGTAATTTTTCTAGGTACCTGCACATGTCGTAGCTGGTGATCAGGTTGTGATCAATACTTCTGACAACTCCTACATTACCAGGTAAATTTTTGCTGCTTTGTCTGCCATATATGTTAGTTGATTCTGGCTTTCCTAAATTTTCTCTGTAACATCCTCCGTAAAATTAGTTTCAAGCAGTTGAGTGATTAGCTAAAGCTTCATAATGTGAATGTAACAGTAATTGAATGCTGCACCTCCTGTTTTTCTTCTTTTCCTTTTTGTTGCTCCACTTCGGAATAGTTGCAAGGTGATTTCAGTGAAATCCTTAGAATTTTGCACTCTCTGCTTGAATCGTTCGTTTCTTTTTTCTTTTTCTTTTTTTTTTTTTTGAACTGTAAAAAGGGTGAGATGGGGCAACCAGCTTAGCAACGGGCATGACCATAGGGGTTCCCGACAAGCTGTGAAATGTCCGGTTTGAGCCATAGCTACTGCGCGGAAAGGCGAGCCCATCAGCACAGCACCACCTAGGTACTACATGGACAAATAGCCCACCACGGTAGTCCCACAGTTGGCGGGACAATAACCTAGGCAGATCGTGTATGGGAGGGAGGGAGCACATAAGTCTTGCCATCTAGGCTACCACCTTCGGTGGTTGCTTGAATTGATTTGGGCTTGCCATCTAGGCTACCACCTTTGGTGGTTGCTTGAAACGATTTGGGGTAACCATTTATTGCAATATTCTCCTCTTTCGTACCGAGTCGATGAATAGCACAGAGTAGTACAACAAACCCTAGGTTTTTCGACCTAACGGGAACAAATGGTCGAATCTACCATCCTAAAGTGGAAACCCTCCACTCACCAACAACAAGTCGAAACTACATACAGAAAGAGGGAGATTTTATCGAACATGGAGAATTCTCATCAAAAGGGAGGAGCCCTCTCAAAAAAGTATACTAACTTGAGTTCGGATCACTTATTAAACGAGCTTAAAGCTTGAGCTTGACTCGTTTACTAACGAGCCTCGAGATGGTTGCAAACATCTTGGTTTGTTTTGCAGCCCTAGTTGGACTCAAAATTTTGCAAATAAGACGAGGTTGCAATTGATAGAAGTTAAGGATTAGGATGGGCCAGTGTCAGAGGACAACTTCAAAATAAAGTTTTAGATGAATTGTCGAGTATGCTGTATTGTTCCACTTCCTAGTATAGTGGCACTCCTGCTGTATCTACCGACAAATCACTGCCAGCCATTTATCTTGATTGAGTTCTATTTTCGTTGTTTCTTGCATTTTAATTAATCTATTTGCTTGCTTTGGCATATTTGAATGATCTTCAATGCATTTGCATTTCAGGGCCTAGGAGTAATAATAGTACTATCCGCTGTCAGATTAAGAGAGCAGCGTTGCAGTCTTTATAACCATCATTGTCCCGTGGCGTTTGATTATGGCACAGCAGGAAGATTGGTTAGAATAAATTGGATGGACCTATTTATAAAGGTATAATTAATTTCACAAAATGATGAGTTTTATGGGGTTTGGTATCGGAAATGTCTCGAGTCGCATATTCCTAGTGAGCTAGTTGCACAAGTTTTTTTAAAACTTCACATGTGGATTTCACCCCGTACCATTTTATCCTCCCCAGTCTTGTTGACTAATAAATCCCTGTGTAAGATGTTGTATACATTTGACATTATCATTCTTTGCCTTTTAATGGTACTGTGACCACCTTAATGTATCCTGTATTGCTCCAGATATGCTTTCTTAAGTTCTTGAAAATTGAACATGTTTCAGTCCATTTTCTAGCGCTTACCGTCATATCGAAGCCCTGATTTTCCAATCCCGAGAACAACGATTATTAATTTCTCAGTTATATTCCACAATCAAGACGAATGGCTAAATCCTGTGATACTGTTACCTGTTTTAAGTATAATAATTCACACAAATTTCAGATTTTATGGTTTGTTTAGGTAAGTAAAAACTAAGAAAATTTTCTTGAAACAAGTACTACCATGTAAACAAAGGGGAAAAACGTAACCAAATGCCAAGTTCATGTAAAGATGAAGGAACATCAAGGTTGATCCAATGAGAACTTTTTTGTGAGAAACCACCAAAATTCATGCAATAATCATCCTTTGATGTGTTGCAATGCGCATCAGTTGCAAAGGATTGTACTTGTATTGAGGGCAACCTAGGAGTAAGCACAGCAAGCCTGGAGCTTTGATAACCCCCAGGCTAGGGCACAAAAAAAATTCTACCTCCGTCTCAAATTGTTGGTCCTACTTTGGGAATCTAATTTTTTATGAAAAGTACCAAAAAGGAAAGAAGTGCACACTTTTCTTTCTTAACTTTTTAAAATGACCATATGTTTTGGGACAGTCAAAAAAGAAAAAAAGTATTAACAATGTGGGACGAAGGGAGTAGAAGTTTTGTGAACTCAATAAAAGAACTGTTTTGAGTTACACTCTGCTTATCATGGACATTATTTTTCATAAATAAACTAATGTAAAGATCACATTTCTTTTACTTTCTTTAATATTTTTTTAATCCATTGGAAATGCTAGAAAATCAAAACTACAATCATATCAGAATCTAGATTTTCACTTTTAGTACAAAAACACAATAACATATTTTTCTCCGAAACTAATGTTTTCAAACACAACCTTGCTGTTTACGTACGTAGAAACCGTGGAAAGGTGCAGTTAGCAAATTCTAAGGATAAAAATACTGGGACCTTTCATTCCATAAATTGATTTTTTTTTTTTTTAAATTTATTTTGCTATATTTAGCCAGATTTTTATAGAGAGATGGGATTTTTTCATTGGTTCCTCGGGCTCTCAGGTCCGACCTCAATTTCTTGGTCTAACAATGTGAAACCTGCCTGTGTCCCAAGATACATAGGGAGGACCCATTATTGAGAGAGAGGGAAGTGTGCACCCTTCTCGAATATAGTAGGGAAAAAAAAAAAATTTGCTTCAAAAAATGCAAGAAGAAAATATTTTCTTTGAATCAGATCGTGCTAATCATAAAGCACTACCACCCGGGTTTACATTTACATTTACATTTTCATTTTTCTGATGCAATTCAAGCTAAAAACACAATGGAACCTCATTTTATTTTATTTTTTGTACTTATGTCTTTTTTTTTCATGATGTACAATAAGCGAACAACCAAGTTTGGGGTCATATTTGACAACTCAAACATCAAGGCCGGCCCTGCTTGTATTGTACCAAGTACTATAATATAATGAGTCATGCAACTTTCATGTTTTGGACTTCAGAATATTGTTCTGGGGTTTTCCCAAAGGAAGTAAAGGGCTAGCTGACATTTTTGTTATATATCAATAACATAGGGATCCCTCACGATCAACTCAAATGGGAACACACAGGGATTTTAATATCCTTTCCATATAAGCACTAACGTGGCTCAGTTGCAAAATAATAATAATAATAATAATAATAATAATAAATGTGGCTCAGTTGCAAATATTCTTTAATCGCCACCAAATCTATGGAAAGCTGTTAGGTTGTTCTGACCTTCTTTCATGGCTATACCAATTACCAGGTGCTGCTACTTTCGTCTGGAGTGATTAGGATCCGAGGCCCGGCTCTATTTTGGTCCTAATCAATATTTCATTGGATGTATTTCTTCTTTTTTTTTCTCTTTTCTTCTCTGCCTACCATTTAGCCTCTTCCTTTGTGCCTTGTGTTTGGCTTCTCGATGTACCATTGGTCGAGCTTAATAAAACTCCATTTTGGCCGAGCCCATAAAAAAAAAAAAAAATTTCTATCTTCAACCACCTCATAGAATTGCATTGGAGTAATAGAGGACTCTGGCTCAGGGTAAACGAGCTTTCATCTGCTGTAGAGAAGATTTCATCCATACAGCAAAAAGAACTGTTTGAATTTTGAAGAGAAGATTTATCTCTCCTTGCTGTGTGGTTATGCTCTACTTCCCTTCTGAAGAGAAGATTTCTCTCTCCTTGTGGTGAAACATTCCAATAGATTCCTCGTGCTTCCGAATTTTCTCAAATAAGTACCACAAAACCTGTAGAATCATTCATCCATAGAGCAAAAAGAACTGTTGAATTTTGATCCGTAATAATAACAATTTGCACTATTGCAGTTTCAGAGAGAGAGAGAGAGAGAGTACCATGACACGAGGAGGGCCTTTCAACGCAAACTTTGGAAAACCAGTGAAGAATGCAAGGGATCCTCCTGACTTAAAAATTTTGTGGGCACAATTCAGAGAGCTACTATATGGGTACTTCCCATTGGCATCAGGCTTCATATTCTTCATGATTGTGTCAACACACAGAAACGGATAACAGCAGGCTGAAGCAAAGAAGCCTGAAACAGCACTGGCCCCTGAAATAACACAACCAGTTAGCCGTTATTCCTCGGCTAGACTAGATAATCCTCTAAACTGCATTACCAAGCATTTATGTAAATGATAATATTAAAAAAAAAAAAACCATTAACGTAAATGTATGATGGACACATAACAGAAGAAGAACCATGATTTCTGTTTCCCAACCAAATGGCAATGAACTCAGTCTTCCCGAAACCAGAGAACATGTTTGTCAAGAGATAGGTGACGAGCAGAACCCAACAAAGCATAAAGTGATTGGTAGACTGGGTACAAACCTAAGTACCAAACGTTTTGCATCAAATGCTCAAAGGGATTGTCCTCATAGTCGAACCCACAGTTTAGAGGTTAGTAGGGCTTTACCCATCCTACCAGTGGTCACCATAAAATTATTAGGAATTTGGAATGCTCAAATTTTATGCACTCTGAATGACAAACTGGATAATGATTTTTTACTCTAGACGACTAGACCGGAAGCTGAAAAGTATTAAGTACGCTGATTGAAGGGACTGAAAGAGACCAGGAAAAATTAGTTCTCATTGCATAAAACCAGATAAAGCAGATAGTTCCTCCCCATAGAAATATTGAGACCACAAGTTTTTAACTGTGTTGCTGCATAATTCACCAAAGGGCAGAATTAACAAATCATTATAGGTGAATGCAAATAACTTATCCCAGCAAACGGCAGCATACATGGTAATTGGCAAGTATATTGTACCGATATGTTCTCATCCAACAAAGATGACTCTTTTTAAGTGATTTATGATGGCAATACCAAAGATGTGGATCAAGTCCTACCTTACACAGCAACGAATAATGGTTAGGGCATCATCCATCGATGATGCAACAAAAATTAAATAAAATGGATGAGAAGGTTTTAAGGCACCACAGAAGAACAATTACGTCAGAAATGGGGGCATTTCCATCTCATCATTCTCTACAAGATAGTTACCCTCAACAGTAATATGTCATGAATCATGATTACCTCCTTAATAGTTTGGTAAATTAGTAGTGGGGGAAAAACAAAGGAAAAACCTTCCCCCGCCCCCGGCACCTCATGTGCAATCATGAAGCTAGTTTAGGCTTGAAGAAAATAGAACACACAATGTTTCACAACATTCATAAATATACAGCACTAATGACAGCTATGGTGATGAGAATTTAGAAGAGCATGTTACCGATAATGGCTCTAGTTTCAGATAAACCTCTGGATTCCCTAAAATAGATGTAAGATGGATTATATGGTGCCAGCATGCCCATGTTCCAAGCGGTGAGAGAATATGCATATGGCCGCCCTCCTTTCCATAATGCTAAAACCCCTTCATTTGCAGCTTTATGGTAGAGATGTTGAAAAATGCTTGGGTAAGTGGTACCCTTCGTGCTCATAAAAGCCAAGTAAAATGGAGTACTAAAATAAGATGCAATTGCTCCAGATGTCAGCCCACAACAAGCTTCTTGAAAAAGAGTCAGGGTCATTCCGTTATTAGCAGCTTCAACCTTTCTTGTCAAAATTCTATTGCAAAACAGGACAGTGTCACAAACTTGGATGTAGGTGCTCTTAACTTCCGAGTCTTCTAACATAAGCTTGACATATACGAGTATAAATGTTCACTAAAACCCAAAAACATCAATGAATGCAGTTACAACACATTATGAACTGATTAACTACGTTAAGCATAAAAACAATGTATTTAGAAGCTACCAATAGGAGCTTCTGAACATCAAGAATATACTTAACAAGTATTTTATTTGTACTATGCATTGCATAAACGAAATCTGAAAGTAAGACATGCTTTCTACAGTTTCTTCCACTGTCCATGTTTTATTCAAAAACCAACTAGTAGGATTATCAATGCCAGTTATTACTGGTCTCGAAGAAAAAATAAGATCTTTTTTCTCATCCTAATTTTCAAACCGATTATTAATGGTCCAAGAAACCTATTTGACAATTTTTTTCTCCCACCTCTACTTTAAATTGTTAATATCGAACTCGCCTTAAGGGATTAAATTGTTAATATCAGAAGCAAAAAACTGCTGAGTTGGGTCTTTCAAAATCATTGCTCTTGTAGATTCATTTTAAGAAATGTCGACAATAAGCTTGAAGTTAAAACCATTACTTGTAATTTCATTTATTTTTTTATCCTATATATATAGGCATATCATTATTTCTGGAAGGGAAAAAAAGGTAACCCCCATCATTGTTAACCTATATATACATATATATATATATAGGCATATCATTATTTCTGGAAGGGAAAAAAAGGTAACCCCCATCATTGTTAACCTCTCCTTGTGGTCCGGATGAGGTATGTTGCTAGAACAACCCTTGCACATTGCAAATCTCCTCCCTCATTGGAAGGGGAAGAGGTACATCTTCAGCCATCTTTTGTTTTCTGATGAAATTATGCTCTTTGCTAAAGCCAATGCAGATATCTGGTAATCTAATTATCTGGAATTGAAACACTAAAATGTAACAAACCACGCTATTACAAGCTCAATAGAAGCTCATTCGCTTCACTATCACTCATTGCTTCTTTTATGGTCTTTCCTTCTTTAATATTCTACCAAAAGTAATACCATTGTTTCAATGGTAGACGTCATTACCTTTTTTTTGGTACTTCAGTAGACGTCATTACCAATAGTTCACAAGCGTCATCAAGCCAAGCTTAGTTTTAACTTTTGAACCTAAACCGAAACCCTTTCTTGGGCTCTTTAGTAGGTCAATGAGACCTTTCCTGAGCAAAAGACATAACCTATCCATTCAATTTTTTATTTTTATTTTTTTTGTGAGCCAAATCTTGGCTTGTCTTGAGCATTTGAATCGGGAAAAGTGACTTCCACTCAGGATTTCTAGTTGGCAAATAGGATTCAATGAGACACTTTCTCATATGAACCCAAATTCATTACAAAAAGCAATACTTGTTTAGAACCAAAGGCTTCCTAATGCTATATTAAAGCTGTGTTGACTTCATCTTTTATCTATATGATAATGAAATTTTCTTTTGCGCCAAAACAAAAATAGTTAAATTACAGCTTCTTTACGTCTGAAATAGTTTTACTTAATATGTCATTATCCAAACAGATTTTTACCAAGTCTAGAAAAGAGACATCAAATTACCATTAAGTCAGTTACTTTTTTTAATTACCATTAAGGTAAGTTACTCTTTTTGGGGGTTTAGGTACTTAGGGTATCATGTAGTTCCATAGGGTTTTAGAAGTTTAGGCACTGTCATATGGTTTTAAGGGTTTAGGCACTTTCATTAGGGTACCCTAGGGATTAAGTTTAGACACTTTCATAGGGTACCCTAGGATTTAGGTTTAGGGTGCACTTTCCTATTATAAGACTTTAGTGGTTTAGGCACTTTCATAGGACACCCTAGGGTTTAGGTTTAGGCACTTTCATAGGGTACCCTAGGATTTTGGTACTTTCATAGGATACTCTAGGGTTTAGGTTTTAGGGTGCACTTTCCTATTATAGGGTTTTAGTGGTTTGTGCACTTTCATGGGATACCCTAGGGTTTAGATTTAGGCACTTTCATAGGGTACCCTAGGATTTATGCGCTTTCATATGGTTGGGGGAGTTGAGGAGAGAGAGAGATTGTGCCCATATGGGGTGGGTAGAGAGAGAGAGAGAGAGAGAAAGAGACGGAACATCCCTGGAGTTTTTGGTGCTTTTTCAAAACGTAGCTTGAGTTGGGCGTGCACTGCCCTTTTATTTTGTACCGGCCCGTGCTTTGCTCTTATCCATAGGCCTGTGCATTCGTTTGCGCATTCCACATTTTTGTCATCATAGAAGCGAGTTCAGTTAATACGAGCTCTATTTTATTGTTTATCCAGCCTTTTTACATGGGTTTATTTTTTTAAAAAAAAAATTGTGGATATTTGTTCAAGTTTTCAACTGTCTAAGTTTCAGAACTCCTTTATGTTCACATTTATGAAATGTGTCTGAAGTGCTTCTACATATTGGAACACAACTTATCGTACGAAGCAGCATAAAATGAGGTCGCACCTGTATTCTACTCGAGATATTCCCAGTCTTAACATCAATTCGCGGTCTGGTTTATGGCTTTTACTATATCTCACTTGGACTACCATCTTATGGTTTCAGAATGTCATAGTACGTCTGCTTGTGCGAAGCAATCACTGTAACTGACTGTCGTTTACCTTATCCATTATTCAGTCCATTTCGAACCTTTGCGGTCCTACAAGATCTACCAGACAGGTCTGATAGCCCTTTCATAGATAACGGAATTTGATAATTTTAGCTTGCTATAATTAGAAACTGGTGTAATACACAAGCCTATACAAATATTTTTGTACAAGAAGAGAAGAAAACATTACCTCCTTATTTATCTGAAGAGTGGGCATACCAAAAATTAGTTATCATGCTTCTGTTTTCGATGAGAGTGACACTTGACCTCTCCAAGAGCATAATTCATTTGGTGTAAAGGACGCAAACATAAAAGTGACGTAAATGAAAATCATCATTGCTTAATCATGAGGAGTGAATATATTAGGAAACACGGCAACTAGTGAAAAAATAATGAACTAACAGAAATGATCAACAATTAAAAGAATTATAATATCTAGTACGCAAGGCTCCAGAACACTTACTCAAAAGATCCAAGTAGCAAACTATGGTATGAAGCTTGATATAGTAAGACACCCGGCATCCGCTGCTCAATTAGATTGCATTCAAACAAACAAATGAAGATGACGGCCAGAAATGCCTTTTAAGTTAAAGATGAAAAGAAAGGTCCAAAACCGTAACAACGAACATAATGCTCATCAAATTAACGACAGAGCAAACAGCCATCAAAGTGGTGCAAAATGTAACTAAGTAGTGATCAAGAATTTCCAAGCAGACAAAAGAGAAAGGACATAAGCTGGCAATAGCTCACTGCTGAATAAAGGAACAAAGATGGGCCAGACCCCGTACAGATGATGCATCGAAACAGAAAGTTGACACACAAGTATCCTCGGAGCTACCTGTTTCTCTTCTTAAAGTTATTTGGTCTACCTTTATAGCACTATTTAATAACTCACTCGTTCACTTCTTCTGCATTACCATTGTTTTTAGCCAAAGATATAGAAGCAACCACAAAAAGGATGCATCCTGACTGAAGTGTGGATGAAGTGCAGTAGCAAGACAAGGACGGCGAAGGGAAGAGAAACAAGGAAAAGAAGAAGATAAAGAATAGGGAAAAAGGAGAGGGTTTAAGGGCCACTCCTACAAAAGAATAAAGATATAAAATAAAGTTCAGCAAATCTACAGTACACCACCACAAGTAAAAAAAAGCTCTCGAGTCCGTACATTGTGAGGTAAAATACTCTCGTCTCTGAACTTATAAACCAATCAACAAAGGTGTTCTTGACTATATGATGGAAACCCTAAAAGATCAACGGGTCGATGATTTATTTCAGACAAAGTTATCCACCTAAGGCACAAAGGATTCAAGGACCACACATTCCTCCTACTCCTCCCCACCCCCCCTCCCATCTAGCTGTGGCGAACTCCACCACTCTAAAGGGAAAGACCCGAATAACCCCATACCAAGACGAACCAAATTCTACAACACCCGTCACCTGAGAATGAATTGATGATTTAATTCTACATCCTGCTTGCACAAACCGCATGAGAGTTGCCAACACCTTATTGGACTTCCCAAATTCCCAAACAATTTTAAATACAAGGCTAGACCAGTCAACGGAGGTAATCTCAGACCTACTTGCTAGACAGAACCATCTAATAAGTTAGAACAGTGGGAAAACCACAAGTGAACCAACCACCACTCTCCTCCTCTCAAATTCTTAACCTTTAATCCCAATCCAGTTACAACTTGTTTAAATGGAAAACCAAAAGAACTTTAGTTCCTACTACTTTTAAGAATACTTACTCTTCTCTTGCCATGATCTTTGTTAGAGCTTGTCCCACATTGGTAAATTATAACCTCCAAAGCTAGCATATGAAAAACTGGGCGGTCGCTCCACTCATAGCCAATTGCTTTTGAGTTAGATGCTTTAACAATCTTGGCAATGCTTTAACAATCTTGGCCTTATAGCCATGGTAATTTCTCTAGCCTGTCTTGTTGCATTACTGCAATGTTGATATGCAACAAACATTCTACTTGGTGACAATGTGAAGTTTATTTTGTTATGTTGGTCTTCCTTTCTCCTCCTTATTTATAATGGTGGTGATAGTTGTCAAAATTGTACGATTCACAATTTCTTTGGCGATTCATGCAAATACATTACTAAACTACTACAACCTGAATCAGCCGGTTTTTTAGCAATGTAGTTATCACACCGGTGTACTGCTGAGTATCAAACTTCATGAGGAAAATTTTTGGTCAGAAGAACTGGCTAATTTGCTGCAAATCAGCTGTTTCTCGAAAGTTGAAACCATGGAAACGAGGTTGGATTCTCAGTTTGGGTTTCGGAGTGCGGTCGCATGTAATGCACATGACTTCTTTTTTTGTTCATGATGTGAGCATACATCTCAATTAGACTTCATTGACAGAAATCAAGATGTTTCTGGGTGTAAAAGATCTTCATAATATAGGAATCAAATAAACAACATGGTGATAGTTTAGATGGAAAAAAGTGTACTAAATAAAGCAACTAATACATTTATGAGAACCAACCACTATGGAGTGGAGCTGCAAACAGTGACAGATTTTGAACTTTATTCTACCAATTTTTTTTAGAGCAATTCGTTTTTTATATGGGCTTTCCTCAAATCCAACTCACTTTCTAAACATTAAAAATCGCACATTTCAAGAACCGCTTACTAAAAATTTAGAAAACATGATAACCCCACACCCACTCAAATTCTCAACCTCTCTAATTGACCCTCGCCCCTTTTTTGCTTCTTGTTCCGTCACCTGTAAACACGATAATCCCATGGCCCACACTTTATTTTTCTCCAATCCAGCTTATTTACAACAATTATAACACACTTTCCCCATAGTATGCTCTTCCACGTATTCCAACACACTTTTTAAAACCTGTGGTTAGGATTTTTTGTTGGGTTTGTGATGCCTGATTTGGTTTGGTTCATGCTTAGTTGACTATTCAAGGTTCGACCCAAGGTATACGTCGTAGTCAATGTAACTCGTGTACTCTCTTCATTATAAAAATGCAGAGTGACAACTGGTGTGAGTCATTGTACTCAACTACAGAGCTGGGGAACCACATAAAATTTATGTGTCTTGCATCCCCTGTTTCTTTGTTGATTATTCTTCGCACATTTTGTGTTCTTGGTTATTCTTCGCGCATTTTGTATTCGTTGGTTTGGATGATATCTCAAAATTTTACTTATATACATTATTTGAGCAAATAGCTTTTATTAGGGTCCCTTTCGCGATTTAACGATCTGGATATATACATAAAGTAGCGAAGTAATTTGCAACCCTAGAAATAATACAAAAGTGGGAAAGGGGAAAAGAAATGAACCTTGAAAATGACTTTGTAAACCTCATCAGAAGGAATGTGCTTCTTGATTTCAGCTGCAATTTTGGGATCCTTGGAGTGATACCAAAAGGGAAGAAAGGAGTATCCCAGAGACTTCCAGAGCAGTCCAGCGAGTCCTCCACTCACAAACGGCTTCACATCTGCCCAAATGTTTTTGTTCTTAGGAGAATAATTACTGGGTTTTTCTCCAACAATTACAACATCAGAATAACCAGACTCCATCATTGTGCCTCAAAAACTCCAAATATCTCTCTCTCTCTCTCTCTCTCTAAAACCAGGGAAGGTAGCAAAGCTTTTTTGGAAGGGATGGCAGGTGCTGCATGTTTCGGGAGGGAGGAGGATCTCTCCAACCGTGCACATTAGAGCTCGTTGCCAAAATTAATCACGTCAAAAATGACAAAATTAATCACGTCAAAAATCAAGTTCTGATATGCATACATGACAAAAATACAATACCGAATGGGACCCATTGATCTTTTTTTTAAAACAGTCGATTCATATCACGAAAAGTAGGGGTGAGCATAAACCTGCCTGACCCGATCAACCCGCCCGACCCGACCCGATGATGAACGGGCGGTTTTTGAACATTCATATGGTCGGGTGCGGGTTAAAATACTGATATTTTTCGAGTGTCGGTTCGGTTCACGGGTCACTACTCTTCAAACCAACCGAAACCGACCCGACCGATATATACACATAGAAAGTTAGAAACGTACATGTCTTGTATGCGCGTGGGAAGTTGAAACACTTTAAATGGTTTTGTACAGTGTCATTATTACTGACTACTGACTTTGCATCGGGAATAAGAGAGAGGACATTTTTTCTACCTCCGGTTTTTACTACTCCATTTCAATTTTTTTTTTCCAACAAGTAAACACTTTGTCCAAAGAGTATTAACTTCTCCTCTTTTGTCATTCACCTTTATCAAGGTAAGAATCCCAACCATCTTTAACTCTATCCTATTGCTTTAAATGTGTAGTGGGGAAAATTTCTCCCTCTGGGAAATTCCTCTCTCTCTCTCTCTCTCTCTCCGAGCAAACCATGGTCGGTCGGACAGCCAGCATCCTTCGCCGCTGCCGTTCTGCTTCTCTCTCTCTCCATTTTTTTTGCTAAACTTCTCTCTCTTGAAACCCATATTTTTAGTCACTCTCTCGTGCTTTCTTGAAACCCATCTTTATTTTTATTTTTTTTACTTGTTTTTGGAAGTCCTGGGGGTGTTTTATTACAGTTGATGTTTTTATATGCACATATTCTACTTTTTTTTATTCGATTTGTTCAAGGGTTGTAGAAGCAAAACCAGTAATAGCACAAACCGACGAAACCAACCTACCCGAACCAAAAATCCGAGACAGTTTCTCGGGCGGGTTTGTTGGTCTACGCGGGTCGGATGGCGGGTAGAGTCCCCGACCCTACCCGACCCATGCACACCCCTAATGAAAAGCCATAAGCCAAAGATAACATCACAAATTATAGAACATCACAAATTATAGGAATGAACCAAAACTACCAAAATCTAAGACTTTAAATGGTTTTGTACAGTGTCATTATTACTGACTACTGACTTTGCATCAGGAATAAGAGAGAGGATATTTTTTCTACCTCCGGTTTTTACTACTCCATTTCAATTTTTTTTTTCCAACAAGTAAACACTTTGTCCAAAGAGTATTAACTTCTCCTCTTCTATCATTCACCTTTATCAAGGTAAGAATCCCAACCATCTTTAACTTTATCCTATTGCTTTGAACGTGTAGTGGGGAAAATTTCTCCCTCCGGAAAATTCCTCTCTCTCTCTCTCTCTCTCTCTCTCTCTCTCTCTACGAGTAAACCATGGTCGGCCGGGCGGCCAGCATCCTTTGTCGTTGCCGTTCTGCTTCTCTCTCTCTCTCTCCATTTTTTTCGCAGAACTTATCTCTTTTGAAACCCATATTTTTAGTCTCTCTCTTGCTTTCTTGAAAGTTGAAACCCATCTTTATTTTCCTTTTTTTACTTGTTTTTGGAAGTCCGGGGGGTGTTTTATTACCGTTGATGTTTTTATATGCACATATTCTACTTTTTTTTATTCAATTTGTTCAAGGGTTGTAGAAGCAAAACCAGTAATAGCACAAACCGACGAAACCGATCGACCCGAACCGAAAATCCGAGACAGTTTCTCGGGCGGGTTTGTTGGTCTACGCGGGTCGGATGGCGGGTAGAGTCCAACCCCGACCCGACCCGACCCGTGCACACCCCTAATGAAAAGCCATAAGTCAAAGATAACATCACAAATTATAGAACATCACAAATTATAGGAATGAACCAAAACTACCAAAATCTAAGACTGAGCTGCTGAAAAGGTACACAGGCTTTCAAGCTCATAGACACACCTGCCGAAGCAGACCAACACAAATGTCGGCACAGAGTCCGTCATCGATTTAGCAGTAAAGAATCCCTAAGGGACACCCAGCTCAACCATTAAGCATAAAGCACGGATAAAATCTGGAACAAAATACTCCGCGCAGGGAGGTAAAGTAAGCACCCGTAAAGGGTCTACTAAAACCACCTAAAAGGGATAATGAACTAAAGCAAACTACAGGGGAAAAAACACACAAAATTTCAGGTGACCCAACGGAAGTCAACCGGAAAAAAACAAAAAAACTCCGATCACCACTCATGTAGCCGGAAAAAGCCGCCTCAAATCCGGAAGACTTGTTTGCCAGAGGAAAATCCGAACCACCCATAGTTCACCACGATCTCACAAATCGAACCCATCTGGAGCGAAAAGAGGACGAGAGCAGTGATGGGAGGCGAATGTGAAAAGGGGGAAACTGACGAGGGAAGAGGGCGGAGGATGAGAGCGCCTAGATGGGAGAAAGGAGGCCAGGAGGTAAAGGAGGGGTGGCTGGATGTGTGTGTGTGTGTGTGTGTGTGTGTGGGGGGGGGGGGGGGGGGGGGGGGGCGGCGGGCTAGCTTAGACTAGTATTGTGTTTTGGCTTAAAAAACCAAAATAACTTTTTTTTCTGTCTTTATTTGATTTTTTTTTTTTTGTGTATTATTGGTTTGTCTTGACAATAAGAATCCAAAAGGTAAAAGATAATGACTAGAACTCTCAATTTTTTTGAATAAGATCGAAAAAAGTGTAAAAAATTGTTTTTTTTACTTATTTTTGTCTTTATTTAAAAAAATTTAAGCTTCAATTATAATTTTTTATTTTTTTGATTGCTCTAGCCGAGACGAACCAATAATACACAAAAATTTGATGCAAAACTAAAAAATGCTAAAAGAAATCCAGTAAAGATGAAAAAATAATTAAACTTACTTTTTAAACCAAAACATTGGGAATAATTCTATTGGAAGTTTGGAACCGATCTAAGGGACAGAGGGTGCACCGATTGAGCTGGCATGGAGGGGGTCCCACACTCTCTCTCCTATGTTGCTCCTCTCTAGGTTTGGCAAAAAAATTGGCGCTCAATGTACTCTCCAAATTCAAATTTTTGGGGGGTTTTGTGTGGGCCCTAAAATTCATTTTGAATCCCAAAACATCTCTCTCCTCTAAAACTTTTCTTTTGATCGGCCTTTGTCTTCTGAAACTTGACTGAAGCCATTGCTCCAAAGAAGCGCCAGCCATCGGAGACGCGTCCGACCACCGCCTAGCTCCGGCCATCGTAGACGAGTCCCACCACCACACAACACCCCCTACGCACGAACACGAGAGGCGCAATAGATCTCCTCTGACTGCCATCCACTACCACTGAGCACCGTCGGCCACCATTTTTGTAAGCTTGATCACATAGTGTAAGTCCAAATCTTCTAATTTGCTGAGCTAATTAAAGTCTGTTATTGCTTTGGGAAATGTTGATGGGTGATGAAGAAGACCAAGTGTAGTAACATCCAAGCCCAATTTTGTAGCGATTTTCTAAGATTTTTTTTTATTTATTATGGCTATTCCACCACAGAATGACCTGATACATGGGTCCAAACAATTCATCCCAGGTCTTTGAACTAATGTGGGCACTAATGTAGGTTCGGAATTTGGGACCACCGCCCACCACGACATCTTTGTGCAATAATTAAGAACTATGCAAAGTCAAGAATTAGAATAAACAAATCTATAATTTGCATTTGCAAAAAACTAGTTCAGTTTGTATTAATGATAATCTAGTAAGTCAGGATAGGAACCATAAAATCACAGATTGGAATAAACAAATATACGAGTTTAGTCTTCCAAGTATAGCAATGTGCACCACATAACTTTATTGTTTGCTATTACCGAGCACCGCATACTCATATTTCCTTACACAAATTTGTAATTCAAAATTTTCTTTTTTAAATTTAATTTTTCCTTATGCAAATTTGTAATTTGCATTTTGAATTTTAGTCATTTTTTTTTCCGCAGAAGCATGGAAATGGAAGAAGAACCACTTGAACTTGCCAAAGATGAAACGGAGACTAATTTGGATGAGGGTTGTGAGGATTTGTCCGTGGAAGAAGATCATAATTTAGAGGAGGTTGTGGAACCTAAAATTGGGATGTCCTTTGATTCTGAAAATGAAGCCAGTGAATACTACGCTAGTTATGGTAGAACACAAGGATTTGGTGTTATTATAAGAACCTCAAAGAAGCGTGAGGATGGACGAAGGACGAACGTAACTTTTAGTTGTCATCGGGGTGGAAAGTCAAGGATAAAGTCACTTAACCCAATTGAATCTCAGCCAACGGCAAAAACAGGATGCAAAGCGTCAATGAATATCTTTTACACCATTGATAAGAAGTGGATGCTAAATTCAATAGAGCTCAATCATAACCATAAAATGTGCCCGGACAAAGCTCAATATCTCAAGTTCAATCGGATTCTTCCACCACATGTGAAGAGGACATTGGAAATGAATGGCTCAGCCATGGAATCAGAATAAACAAGACAATTAGCTCATGTGTTATCGAGGCAGGGGGGCCTAAAAATTTGACATGGTTAGAAAAGGATATAAGAAATTATCTTGATAAAGCGAGTCGCTTAAAACTCAAGGAAGGGGATGCTGAGGCAATGCATAAATATTTCATTAAAATGCAAGAAGACAATGGGGACTTTTTTTATGCCATGGATGTTGATGAAGAGCACCGGTTAAAGAATGTCTTTTGGGCCGATACAAGGAGTAGAGAGGCGTTCAAAGAATTCGGTGATGTGGTAACATTTGACGCCACTTACTTGGTTAATAAGTATGATATGCCTTTTGCTCCTTTCGTAGGTATAAATCATCATGGACAACCAATCTTGTTTGGATGTGGTTTGATATCACGAGAGGATAGAGTTTCATTTGTTTGGTTATTCGAGACTTGGCTTTCTTGCATGTCCGGGTGTTCTCCTAACGCCATCATCACAGACCAATGTCGGGCCATGCAAAATGCGATAAGTATTGTCTTTCCTAAAGCGCGACATCGTTGGTGTTTATGGCATATCTTGAAAAAAGTTCCAGAAAAGTTAAAGGGGTACAAAGATTATGATAAGATTAAACCCCGCCTTTTTAATGCGATATATGATTCATTGAACCAAGAAGAATTTGAAGCAAGATGGGGCAAGGTCATCAATGCATATGAGTTAAGGGACAATGAGTGGCTAAATAGCTTATACGAGGAGAGACATCGATGGGTTCCGGCATTTGTGAGAGATACTTTTTGGGCGGAGATGTCAACTACTCAACGGAGCGAGAGCATTAATGCCTTCTTTGATGGCTACATTCACTCGAACACCACCTTGAAGCAATTTGTGGAGCAATATGAGAATGCCTTGTGTAAAAAGGTGCAAAAAGAAGAGGATGAAGATGCCCATTGTTTCAACGTTCAAGTTCAAAATGTATCCCCTTATGGGTTTGAGAATCAATTTCAACAAGCATCCTCAATTGCTAAATTCATGGATTTTTGAAATGAAGTTGCGGGGAAGATTGTATGCCAAATAAATTCTGTGAAGGAAGTGGATGATATGGAGGAATTTGAGATAGAAGAAGACATAAAAGTTGGTGATCCTGGATTTTTGAAAAGCATTACTTTCCATGTTCCTTTTACTGGGCTGTCAAGAGATACTAATTGCACTTGTCGGTTGTTCGAATTCAAGGGAATTATATGCAAGCATATATTTGTTGTTTGGTCAAAGAAGAAACTTACTAAAGTGCCAGAAAAATACGTTCTACAAAGATGGAGAAAAGATGCGGGGAGGAATCATACATTTGTGAAGGTTAGTTATGCTAATTGGGAATGGAAGCCCGAATGGCGCCGTTATGATATGTTGTCAGACATTTTCCATCGCGTCGCTGATAAGGCCTTCGATTCCGATGAGAAGAGTGAGAGGGCTATATCTAAGTTGCTTGAAGCGGAAGCGGAGAATGAAAGATGTGATAATGACACCAATACACCTATGTTTCCTGAAGTACAAAAGGATTCTATTTCACTTTCTGGTAAGTTTGTATTGTAATTCTACTTATCATTTTCATCCATTAAAAAGTGCATATTATAAATATTCTACTTATCCTTTTCTAGGTGGAGAAGGTACGATAACTTGCAATGCTCAAAAATCCGTGGGAGATCCAAGTAAACGCCGTCGAAGAGGGAGACCGCCAGTCAATAGGAAACAACCAATGATTGAGAAAATCATTAAGTAGGCTATTAGAAAATCAAGCAAAAAGTCACAAGCTAGTCGAGGCCATGTGAATAGTATACCGGTAAACACCTATTTGGAATCAATTTTGCATGCGATCTATTTGCACATACACTAAAATTTAATTTTTTTCCAACATATGTATGAGTAGGGACTGCTAGAGGATGGGGATACGGAGGTTCGAAATATTCACACTCGTGTGTTGGAGTTCAATGAGGTCATCACACAAGAGAGTGTAGATTTTAGTGTAAGTATACCTACATATTTTTCGAATTCTAGTACAAAATTATTTCAATTAGCACAATTGCTAAATTTTTTGTATTTCCATTGCAGCCATCCCATATGGTAGACCTGAATGAGACTCCAATTGAATTGTTGGACTGGGTGCTTTAAAATGATGACTAAGAGATTTCTTTTTTGGCATGTGGTAAATGTTGCTGAACTTGAAAGGAGTGGTTCATAACTTTCGTTAAGTATATATGTAATGGTTTTAAGTATCTTTTGTGAAAGGGGACAACCTTCCTTTTTGCATATGTTAGTGGAAGGGTGGAAGCTTGGTTTTTGTATAGTTGTAGGTGTGAATATGCATGATATAACAACACACCTTTAAGTCTTTTTTTTAGTAGGGCAATTTATCTACTTGTAAGGTTGATGCATTATGCTTCTATTTTTTTTTATCATGGGCTATGGAATGTAATCCCCTAATTATGTGACATGTTTATGTACTCAATAAATTATTAAGTATTAGCATTTGTTTAATTTTTTTTCAAGCCGACACGAAAGGGACAGGGTTGGTGATATGACAGGGGTTTCCGTGTCCTTTTTCCTATCCCGTATTGGATCTTGGCATGTCTGATCTTGTTAATGTTAATATAGTCGTACAATTCAGTTGCGAATGATATGATCTTTGAATTAGCTGTATTTGGAATTCCACCAATGCTCTCTGAATTTTTGGGGTTTTTCACTTAATTGGTATGATGCTAGTGAGCCACAAAAAAAAAAAAAAAAAGGTGCTAGCTGTTACTGTTTGGGTTTCAACTAACATTACCATTTAGCTTGAATTTTATAGTCGGAATAAAGTGCCCAATTGCCCATGTTATCATTGTGTGCTTCCCCAAAACGAGGCATATCCCTATCTGTTGTTATTGGCACAAAAAAAGTGCAACTATACTGCATATGGTAATTAAGACTCAAAATGGGTTGGACTAAATTGAATGCTCCCTATCTCATAGGACTAAATAATGGAGTCCTACTATTCACGTGTTAGCATTCAAGGTTTGATCCACCCGATAACGTGTCATCATGTCGCAATCACTAAATTTGTCACTACGTGAATTGTCGGGAACACCACATAAATGACGCAAAACATGATACGTATTTTGGAAATATCAAAATAATTACCCTCATACTCTGGAATTTGAGAAGTTGCAATATAGAATTTTATCATCTACTCTTTTTCAACACAAATACACAACATCCACATACCAACGTTACATTTTTCCAACCAAATCTAATAATCAAGTTTTGCTCCATACATAATTACAAGAGACTTGCAATAAGCAAAATATTTTGATCACAATGAACAAGGGAAAAAAAAAATAGCAACAGAGGTCCTCTTCATTTGCTCGTGCCCCTACTTGGTCGAGACATTCCATCGCATATACGACTTTGGGTATTGCTCGTGCTCATACTTGCTTCGGCGATTTCGACCAATGGAGATCAGTCCTCTTCATTTGGCATTGCATGTTTCAACCAAGCATAATACGCATCATTCCACAAGTCATATTTTTTATGCACTGCACGTCTGCATGAGAGTACTTGGTCACTTGTGTGCTACAAGCTGCCCCACTATCATGTATACCAGGTGCCCTATGCAAAAAAAACACGTAATATGTCACTAAAATGTCATTTGTAAATGCAGAAATATGGTACCTAGTGAAGGTTTGGTTTGTTGTTTTTTTTTAACGCCAAAAAGGGAATTTGCAAAAACTATAGAATAAGGCACTTGTCAAACAAAATGAACTCCTAAACTTGTCAGTAGCAAAATAAAATGATAATGGAAGATAGAAGGCAGCAGCTTCAAAAACAGCATAAGGAGATAATACCAAAAGCGGCCACAACTGGAATATAGCACCTTAGCTGATGATAATACAAGCCGCATAGCAGCTGGGATGAAGCACCTGGATGACACCACAAACAGTAGCAACATAACAATTGATGATAACACTTCAAGTAGTAGGAATAAAGAATTTGGATTCCTAAGATTCAATAGGAAAACACCACAAGAAGCAACAACATCACAACCAGCATCTCCACAAGCAGCAGAAGAAAGACCAAACCCAGAAATGCAACACAAAAAATTTCAGATTCATAAGCAGCAGCAGCAGAAAAACCAAACCCATAAATGTAGCTCAAATAGTTTCAGATTTGGTTTGTCGTTTTATTGCTGACCAAACAAACATCAAGTGAACGTGTAAAGAAATATGAATAGCACCTCATAATTCTCGTTGAAGGATATTTATACATATCGGTAGTGAATATACATAATGAAGAAAATCAGAGCAAGAGTGCAAAACTAAAAAAAAGTAGTTCAATCTTATAGTTTTCCTCTGCAAATATTATTCAACATCACTAATATAATTTTTTTTTTTTTGGCTCAGTAAATCACAAGAGAATACCACCTTAATGCTTAACAAATGCTTTTCCTTTTAATAATATTACCTGTTGTAGGTAACACCCATTCATGGAGTTCATTGAAGCAAATCTAGGACTGGGACTGAGAGCAAAAGACGCATGCAATCTAATATTCTTCAATAAACGCAACAAGAAGAAGAAATTTTTTTTCACAAGCCCTAATTTCAGATTTGGGGATTTTCTAAAAATCAAGACAAACTGGGTAAAGTTTCTCACCGGAGCTCAGATAGTAACGGTAGGATGGCAAGAGAAAGGCGGCACCGGTGACGGCGCGAGAAAGGCGGCGCCGGCGAGAGAAAGGCTGCGATGGCCAGAGAAAGGCGCCAACGGTGGGACGACGAGAGAACGGCGGCGACAGTGGGACGCCAACAATGTTTGCTTCGGACCGGCGTCAGAGACGTGGGGGAGGGGATCGATTGTGGTGGGGGTGGGTGTAGGTGGTGCCCGGCGGTTATGAAGATGTGAGAGAGAGAGAGAGAGAGAGAGAGAGAGAGATGCTTTGGACTTCTAAATGAATTTTATGGACCACACAAAACCCCCCAAAATTTTGAATTTGGAGAGTACATTGAGCGCCAATTTTTTTTGCCAAACCTGGAGAGGAGCAACAAAGGAGAGAGAGTGTGGGACCCCCTCCGTGCCAGCTCAATCGGTGCACCCTCTGTCCCCTAGATCGGTCCCAATAGGATTATTCAAACATTGGGAGGCGATTTAACTTTGTGGCGGCATGCTTCCCTTCACATAAAACATCATCGTACCCTCTGAAATCTCTCTCTCTCTATGGAATCTCATCTTTCACAGCTGGAATCCATCACTCTCTCTCTCCGCAGTACTTCATGTAGGTGTGTACGGAAGATGCATAGGGTCGGGGGTTTCCAGCGACAAATGGTTATTCTACTTCCCCAAATTTCATTTATCAGTTGTTTGAAGAATAATGATACAGACACACCCTTTCAGCCACGCTCTACCACACCTTCACTCACATGCAGGTAGTTCCCACACCCACATGTGAGTGAGGGTGTGATAGTGTGGCTGAAAGAGTGTGTCTGTATCATTTTTGTTGTTCGAATGGCAATAAAGACGTTTACAGCTCATAGTCTCAAGCTTTGCCTAGCAGAAGAAAAACTCAAAAAATCCAAAACCCATTATATATGCAACGATTGGGATAGGTCTTGCACAAATGATCTAAATTATTTAAAAAATTTATAATATATTTTTAATGGCCCCACAAGAAATTAGTTTAAAAGGATAGCTGAAACAACCGGGAAGGGTTTGATCCAAGCATTTTTTTACAAAAATTATACGTATACAGTTTTATGAAAAACTGCTTAGATCGAGCCATTCCCGGTATTTTTTGGGGATGATTTCTCGTGGGGACCCTTGAAAACATGTTTTAAACACATTGGACAGTTCGGATCATGAAAATTTGATCCGGAACTATGAGTCCCAGACTTAGGGATCCCGAACTAGATAACTTCGCTGGCCTTGTTCGTTTCATAGTTTTAGTCTTGTTTTAGTTTTGTTTTGTAATCATTACACTCATTTATCTCTCTATCTCTCTCCTCTCATTACACCTATTTCCAAAACTAAACTAAACTAAAACCTCTAACGAACAAGGCTAGAATATCTCTATAATAAGGGAGCTCATACTTTTCGAATTCCCATAAATCACAACCATTGAATTTTGATCCAGGGGCCTCTATTGGGTTTCATTAAATACTCAACGATTCAGATTGAAATGGTAAAAACCCATGGTTAGGATCATTTTCAGCCTTTAGAGCATCCGCATTAGCCTCTTCAAATTTTAGATCAAATTACATCTTAAAAAGTCACTTTATTACTTTAGCTAGTCACTTTTAACTTGCTTACTGCATCAGACTCTCTATTCTAACTTATGGTCCATTAATATAATATTTTCTTCTTATTCTAATTATATATTAAAATGTTATTTAAATGACCACATTTACTATAATATGTGCGCATTTTTAAATGAATGTTTTGCAAAAGGACAAAAACATATATTTTTTATCAGACAAATATTATGAGCGCAAAAAATAAAAATTTATAATGTGAAATTATTTTTTGAAAACACTCATACCAGTTACTGATATTCGATTGAGCAGATTTTTGTAAGGGCATGTTTATTTAATATTTTGAATGACCATATAAAAAAACAGCTCAATAGGATATCGGTAGGGGTGTTTTCGAAATATCCAACTTAGAAGAAAACACCATTACACAGCTAAAAGTGGAGTACAATTTATTTTAAAATAGTAAAATAAACTTTAACCTGTGAACACACTGTAGCAAAGTTACAATGTTTGCAAAGTAGTTATGAAGGTGAAGAGGCTGATGTGGCTTATTTCAAGGATTTTGGCTCTTTACTTTGATTTAACTTGGGATTTGAAGAGGGAGATGCAGATGCTCTTACCATTGGCTCCGGATCCTCTGTCCTAATTTTTTTGTCCTAGCTCTCTGTCCCACCCCCACAAATCTGCCACATTAGCCACTTCTCTCACCCTTCCAATTTGCTCTTCCACTTCTCCTTTAACTAACGCTCCTACTAATTCTACACAACACGAACTAATTTTTTTGTGGGACTACGAAAATTGCTAAGCAAAATAACCATGTCTGATGTTTAGTTAATGACCAAATAAAATTGATTTTTTTTTAAAAAAAAAATTCCCAAGAAGAGGTTGGCCTAGTGCTATCAATTTCTTTGGGTCAGTTTATACGTTGTAGAGCCATCGTTAATGAACGGTGAAATTGATCCACCAGATTAGTCGAGGTACACGAAAGTTCGCTTGAACACCTGAGTTATAAAAAAATTAATTGGAAGAAGATTTTAATAATAATTTTTTATTTTTTTAATTTCTCTCGTTGTGACAAATGGATAATCCGTAAAAGGCGACAAAAAACTAATAAATGTGATTATTCATTTGGGGGGTTTTTTTTTTACCCTTATTCATATTATGTTCGCATTTGTTATTTTTTTTTATCACTATTCAAATTATGTTGACGAGACGCGTATAAACCGTAAAAGGAGATGAAATACTACAAAATGCGATGATTCATTGGGGTTATTTGTTATCCTTATTCATATTATGTTCGCATTTGTTATGTTTTGTCGTTATTCAGATTAAGTTCGCATTTGCTAAGTAAAAAATTATGATCAAAATCTTATTCAAATTAGTTTTTATTTATTTATTTATAACTTAGGTGTCCGGGCGAGCTTTCGTGTACCTCTACTAATCTGGTGGACCAACTTCGTCGTTCACTAACAAGGGCTCTACAACAAAGCTCCGTATAAACAGCACTAGGCCAACCTCTTCTTGGGATTCTTAAAAAAAAAATCAATTTTGTTTGGTCATTAACAAAAACATCAGACATGGTTATTTTGCCTAGCAATTCTCGTAATCCCACATAAAAATTAGTTCGTGCCCGCTGTGTGTAGAATTAGCAAGACCGTTACTTAAAGGAACAAAAAAGAGTGAAAAGGGTTTTAGGGAACTAAGAGCATCCTCATCTCACTACTCAATTTAACTTTTAAGTTAAATTGAGTAGCCAAACCCCCAAAAACCCCTCAAAATCAGGCTCTTTATTTCACTCACCAAATAGTTTTTGCTACAGTACCGCACCAAATTTGGTGCGGTACTGTTCACGCACCTAATGAATTTTTTATCCCATTTCCGTCTGGCTTCTACTGTTCACGCACATGATTATGGGGCGGGCCCAGTGGCAGAGTAACTTGCACAGTACAAACTTGCACGCGTCACTTGCACCAAATTTTACTCTTCCACGCGTCACTTGCACACACATGCACAATACTTGCAACACTTCCCAGCGTGGGGAATTAGATTTTTAAGGAAAACTTTGTTTTTTTTTTTATAGATTTGATGGGAATAGTTTAGGGGGTGTTTGGGAGCCTACTTTTTAGCTTTTGATTTTTGACTTTTTGGTTTTTTGGTTTTTTGGCTTTTGGTCAGAATGAGTTTTGGATGTGAGAGGAGTGTTTGGGAGAAATGTGCAGAATGTGTTTTGGAAAGGGAAAATGAGAAGTAGAAATCAAAAAAGAGCTCCAAAGCTCTTTTTGATTTCTGGCCCAGATTGTTCAAAATGGAAAAACTGTTTTTGGAAAAACTATTTCTCCCCTTGGTTGCCAAACATCCATAAACCAAAAAAGAGAAACCAAAAAATCAAAAAAGAGGGGGCCAAACACCCTCTTAATATAGTAGAGTTAGGATAGAGAGTCTGATTTTTTGAGTTTTTGATAAAGTTGCTTGCTAAATTGTCAAAATGTGTTTTTGTGGTTAAATTTGGTGTTTTTTTTTTGTGAGGCTGATGAGGATGCTCTAAGGGAGTGGGAGAGCAAATTGGAAAGGTGAGAGAAGTGGCTAACGTGGCAGATTTGTGGGGGGTGGGACAGAGAGCTAGGACAGAGAAAAATCAAGACACAGGATCCGGAGCCCTTCCCGCTCAAAAACGTCATTCAGGAGTACTGAAGGTGAAGTGGAGAAGTTGAGAAGCCTTCTAGGCTTTACCATTGTCCCGCTCAAAAACGTCATTCAGCCTTCAGGAGTACCGAGGTGAAGTGGAGAAGTTGAGAAGCCTTCTACGCAAACCCAAAATTGCAGAACCCATCAGTACTCTCTTTGCTCTGGAAACCGAAACCCCATTTGAGAAATTCAAAAACCATTCTCATTCCAACGTTGGAAGGGGAAAAAACCCATTCATGCTCATCATCAAACGGGAAAACCCATTACCATTCCAACCAAAATCCTTATTTCCTTGATCTCTACTTCCCTCATCCTCTCTGATCACTTTCCTCCGCTGGCATCATTACAGGTAACTCTCTTCTCCGATCAGTACTCTCCTCCTCTCCAATCGGACTAATTTTCTGTTTGTAATCCGCTGAAATGTTCAATCTTGCTGTGGATAATTTTCTGGGTTTGCTAAAACTATTTTTTTTTTTTTTTTTTGGGGGGGGGGGGGGGGGATGGGCTTGCTTATACTTTTTTGGGTAAATTAAAATTTTTGGGTGAATAAAATGGAGGGCGAGGGCGGGAGTCAAACTCTGATCGCATGGAACTTTCCCAACACGCAGCAACAACTAGGCCAAGGCAATGCTTCGCTTAAAACTTTGATAACATGGAATTTTTGGTGAATGTTTTAAGTTTTTTTTTTCTTTTTTTGGGTAGCTTTGCTCAAGCCTATTAGTTTAAGGTTTTGTGTTTTTTATGAACTCAAAGAAGCAACGAAAAAGTTCACGCTTGGTGTGGAAAAATCAGTGGGTTTACACTCTTCTAATACTCTGTTTTTTGTGGGTGTTTTGTGTGGGGAATGTGGATGCTTGGGTCGATTATTGTAGGAAAATTGGAGTGTTTACGACTTGGAGGAAGTTCGGTCAATAAATTTTGGAGGACCCGGTGATTTCTGTATCACTCTAGAATGAACGAAATGATGTGTATGGGGGCAAAGAGGAGGAATCCTTGAAATTCTTTTAAGTTAGGCGGGGCATTGACACAATAGTTAATGGATTTTCCATCCATTACTCCCTCTCCATTTGGCGAGGCCAAGCAATTGAGGTAAATCTATATAGTTGATTGCCAAAGAAATCAAGGGTGATAATCTATGATACTTTTTCTATCCTACCCAAAAATATGGCGAAAAGTTGGATGCAATTATGTATATGATCTTGCAGTGAAAAAACCTCATCCAACATTCTGGGTTTGTGGTTGAACAATGGGAATCGGGTTTCCTAGTATTTTGTTGGTCTTGGGGTTTCTTATTCATTTCCCGTTGTATATGTCATTAGATTTTTAGTACTGTGTCTTTGAATATTCTAATTTTTCTTCCCACAAAATTGTAGGATTCAAAGTAAGAGGAACCAAAGGGCCGAACTTCCTATCTGTGTGGATAGAAACCCAGGTAAAGGGAAATCTTTCACCTGAAATTTTCATTCTTACGAAAACTTTTCTTCGTATTGACTTCTAACAAAATAAAAAAAATAATTGCTTGGTGTTCTGCTTTTCATTTTTTCCACTTATATTGCTCAAATTGTGAAGCTTAAAACAAAAACTGAACTTAGGAGATGAGTTCATTGGTGGGAAAAGGGACGAAGGATAATTCATTTAGATTATGTTCGAATTACGTTGCATCGTGCCTTTAGGGAGGAAGAACAACCTTTCAAGACTATGAAGAAAAACGTAAGTACCGATTTCTGTCTCTCGAACCTCTGGTGGAGTCTCAATTGGTTCAACTAGAATTGAACCTTAACATCATAATTTTTTAACTTTATGCATGTCTTCGTTGCAGGCTCCTGGGCCTTCAAAATGCCCACCTTCAGCTGCTGAAACCAAGGTATCGAAATAGGTCTTTTTTGTCTACATTGCACACAGTTGGTCATGAGCAATTCATGAGCAACTCATGGGTCTGTGGGGATTATTGGACGTCTTTTATATATCTTTAGACAGTTAGATGTTGTACAGTTGTAGATTCTTCCCGTAACTCATTTTATTTGGAACCTCAGGGAAAACCTGTCGCTAAAGCTGCAGACAGTGGCAGCAGTTCAAACGAGAGTGACCATGAAGAACCACAAAAGAAAAAAATGAAAGCCCAGGTAGTAAGATCAAGATCATCTAGTATGAGCCACAGGCTGGCGAATATTGCTCATTTATATATAATCCTGTTGGGAATATGTTACAGCCTACCATTACAACCAATGCTCTAACACAAAACAGAAGAGCGACACCAAAAGAGAGTAACACTGATGATGAAAGTTCTGAGGAAAGTTCTGACGATGAGACTACAAAGACACAAATGGTAAAAAAGGTAAGCTCTGAAATTTTAGTGTTGTTAAATGGATTAACTTTTACGGTTTCATAACAAACCTTCTAGCACTCATTTGTACCCCTTGTGGCAATGAGGACTCAGAAGAGTAGGGACCCAGTTGAGGCTAGAGCTGGTGGTGATGGTGGCTTTGGGAGGAAGGCGGTAGGAGAGAAGCCTGTGTATTACCATCCTGGCCCTCTGAGGGCTGATGCGGCTCATGCCGGTGATTATGATGGAAGCGCTTCTCCTCTTCCTGAACTGGTGAGACTTTGATCTTCATTTTGTGCTTCACTAAGCATGTATATGTTTATTTTGGTTGATTGTGTTGATAGGGCAATAGACTGGGTATATGCCGCTAAAACATTCTGGATTCCTATCCAATTAACATGATGGTCTATAATCCTTTGCAATGGCTACAAAATAGAATAGGAGAGAGTAGTGTGTTGTATTGAAATATACAATGTGCAAAAAGGACATGTATGAATAAAGGGGGGAGCGCTGTAAACAAGACAATTACCTAACTATGGACATAAAATCAATGCATAGTTGGAAGTATTCAAATATGCTTGGATTTTGAAATACACTAAAATCTCCCCTCAAACTCGAGATGGTGGTGCAGATATAAACTTGATTTGGGAAACTAAATTGTGGAAATGTCCTGGAGGATGTGCCTTCGTGAAACAAAGATAACGCATGAACTTGTGTAAATATGAATGGTACAGGCAATGTTGGATTGAGTAACAGTGAGATATCTAAAGGCGAGCATTCGGCTCAAGAGGAGTGGTGGCAACTTTGCTAGTAGTGAGTCCACCACAGGCAAGAAGATTGGTCTGGTAGAGATAGTGGTGACTCCAGAAATTATAATCAATGGTGTCATAATTAGAAGTTCTGAAATTATCGAAGTTGTATCTCAGTTTGGAAAAAAATTGAAATTTTACATTTGCTCACTATTTATAGAGGATCATAATCAGAACATATTTCAATGAGTGAGAAGTACCTGAGAGCCGAATTACCGGAGGACCTAATTTAAGATTAATTAAAGGACTGACATAGACCCAAATACTCTTCATGGGCATTTTGGAGTCAGTATCCTATTTTACTGCATCATGTATTGTGTAAAGAAATGATTTCTTAGCAATAGTTAGCTAGGGTGAGGCTCAGTACGTAGGTTTTCTCATGGCTAAATAGTTCAAGGGCATTTGTGGGAAGAGGTCAAAATACAATGGGCAGATTAGTCCTAACAGGTCCTATCCCATGGGATAGGACCTATGAAGCACGGGTACTCCAAAAATGTCGCCGTACGAGTGCCGGGTATGGGTACGGCAAAATACGTACCGGGTACGGCAAAAACGTACCGGGTACTTTTGCACTGTTCGGGTATGGCATTGGTACTCCTGGGTACTCCGATTGGGTACGTTTGGACCTTTTTGTAAAATTTTCAAACCTTTAAGGGGCCCGAATGAAAAGTATAGAAACTTCAGGGGTTCATGTGCACTTTGACACCCAATTTAAGACAACACACGTTTTTTGGGTTTCATCAGTTAGGGTTCTCAAATACTCCAGCAGCAGCCATTCTTTCTCTAGTCTCAACTGTCGAGCAGTAGCCATGGAAGTTTTTCGAGCTCTCTCTCTCTGGTTACTCTCTCTCTCTGTTTCTGTTCGACAAACAGCCATGGAAGGCTTGGAAGCTCTCTATACTCTCTCTCTCTCTCTCTCTCTCTCTCTCTGTACACTGTCTCTGTTTCTGTTCGACAAACAGCCATGGAAGGCTTGGAAGCTCTCTCTCTCTCTCTCTCTCTGTACTCTCTCTCTCCATTACCGCTTTGGTAGTATTACATAAGACGGACTCGTCTTTTAGAGGACCAAAAGAAAAATGATTAATTTACTGTCTTCAATTTATGCAGATTTGGAATATATATTTGATTCGTTTTCCTCTGTTTTTTTTTTTTTTTTTTTTTTTTTGTGAAAGAATAAAAAATTCATTAATATCAAGAAAAGTACAATATTCCGTTAAAGAATATGAAATGAAATAATTGATAATGTACAGGAGGAATAAATCTGATCCATTTTTTCGGAAAAGAAAGGTTATTTGAATTGTGATCTCGGCTGATTACTTTAACTCTGGAGTTAACTCATTGGAAGATGTAATTTAACACGGTATCTTTCTGAGATTTAATAAAATTAAGGTTGAGATTTGCTGTGGTCCAAAACGACGAGAGAATCAAAATTTAGACCATTCAATTGTGGAGGTGAAGCCAGAAGATGTTGAGGAGATTCCAAAAGTGTAAAAAA
Organism: Vaccinium darrowii; assembly: GCA_020921065.1. Lineage (NCBI taxonomy): Eukaryota > Viridiplantae > Streptophyta > Magnoliopsida > Ericales > Ericaceae > Vaccinium > Vaccinium darrowii. The sequence continues at coordinate 1,954,149 of CM037156.1, forward strand.
GGTAACTTAAGTACTTAACTATGAAGTATTCAAGTATGTACTCTAAAACGACATTGCACTTGTTTGATCTGTGCACTTATGAACTTATAACTTTTCTTTATGTTTCTTTTTCTTGGTAAATAGGTTTATTATTCAGTTTGTGCAATGGAACATAGTAAAATAGGGAGGGAAAAAAAAGTTACACTTACGTACCCAACCGTACCCGTACCCTACTTTTTTAGGTACCCAACCGTATCGCATACCGCGTACCAGTACCCGTGCTTCCTAGGATAGGACTCATAATAATACTCGTCTACCACCCCCTAGGCTGCTAGTCCAGCTTGGGAAATGAGATACCAAACATGATATTAGGGGCCTGAACCTTCACAATCCAATCCCATAGTTCAAACCTTGTATCAAGCATGCCCTAGCAGTAACGCTTACAACATGTGTAATTCTGCAATTTTTGAAGCTTTTAAGTGGCATATTCGTGGTTTCTTGTGTCTCATTGTAGTTTTTAAGATTCAGTAAGTTGCAATGTTTAAAGATAGTTGGTCCTTTTTTGTTGCGTGAATAATTTTTCTACGGGTGGATTGTGGTGGTAGAACTAGAGATTGATACCTAAAGAATAAAGGTGCTCTTTCATTGGCTTCATGTTGTATTTAGTAAGCCATATTGGAGATGTGGTTCTGAGATTTTTAGGTGCTCTTAGTTGTTACTTAAGATTTTATGGTTGTGCTGGATGTCGTGAAAAATTATGCAATAGATGAAGGTTCTATTGTTTGCATGATGAAAGATGCGTAGAAGCTTTCTTCATTTGTGTAAAAATTAATTTTGGTATATGGCGGAACTGTATTTTCATCCTTTTATATCCACCCAGATTCGGGTTGGTGGGTCCCCTCTGTACAGAAGAGACAGAAAGCTTGGGAAGGGAGGCTTTGGACAAGTCTTCGTAGGTCGCTTAGTTTGTGGTGAAATTGGAGCTGCAGAGGTACGTTGGCTTTGTATTATGTGATTATCAGGTTTGTCTTCTATTGTGCTGACTGCTGCTTCAATAAACAAAGAACTAATAACATCCTTGTGGGCCTGTGGCCTGAATTTTTAGGTGGCTCTCAAGTTCGAGCATAAAAAAGGATTTAATAGACCACCATTTGAGTGGAAAGTTTGCAAGTGAGTATGGTTATTAATAGATTTTTGAAATGAATTCGGCATTTATTATCTGCTTTATTTTTTGCTGCTTCTGTATTTGCATAGCTCTCTTCGCGGCTGTCCTGGTGTGCCCCAATTGCATTACAGTGGTCCACAAGATGACTATTACGTTATGGTATGGTTCCTCTACCCCAATATCATTCTGGTTCTCATCTCATAATCGTGGTGTTTTCATCTTGCTGAGTTGCTGGCTGTGATTTTGTGGTGTGAATCATGGATTTGTTTCTCAGTTGGCTACTGCTTTGTTTGGATTGTCTTGCTACTGCTTTGTTTGGATTGTCTTGCTACTGCTTTGTTTGGATTGTCTTGTGACAGAAGACCTTGTCTGTGCAGATTATGGATATGTTGGGTCCAAGCTTGTTGGAGCTCTTTGAAAGTTGCTATCGGAGGTGTCTTATATTACATTTCAACTGCGCTTATTAGTTCTGTGATCCCTGTACTACATGTTTCCATTTTGTGGTTAATTTTCTTGGTTCAAAATGTCAGGATGTCTGTTGAAACGGTAGCATGCATTGCTATTGAAGCAATATCTATATTGAAGGTGATACACTCTAGAGGGTGAGTAATTATTTTTCGATGTCTCCAAAGAGTTTTTGTCCACTGTGGATGTTGTTTCAACCCTTCAAATAGCCTTCCTTTCAGCGGCCCATAATCTATTCGCGCTTTTGGAAAGTGGAAGCAGCAAAGTGCAAGGGTCGTGTCTTGTTTTCTTAAGGATGACGATTACCGTATTGTGCCTAATGTATCGAGGCATAGTCGCATAGTAAAGCTTTTGTGTGAGACAAGTGTGAAACAAGGATGAAGGTTACCTTGCCTTTAGGCATTGAAGTCTCATTGCATAATACAGCTTTTTTACATGAGAAAATTGTGGTCCTTTGATTTCTCTCTTGCAGTCGAAATTTGGTTAAAAAACTAATTCCTTGCTAAAGATGCTGAATCATTTGTGAGCATTCCATTTGAATATGGCAATTCTTGCTATGTCTAGGAACCATGGATTATGTAGTATCCAGTACTGATCATCCCAAAATGACAAAAATGACAAATGTGGCAGGTACGTGCACGGAGATATAAAACCAGATAACTTTTTGCTTGGTCCTCCGAGAACAGCAGATGAGAGAAATTTATTTTTGGTGGATTTTGGATTAGGTATCTTTTAGTCACACCATACTATTAGTGTTTTATGGCAATGTTGACTGTTGAGTATAACCATTTTTGTCTTTTTTTGGGCTAATAGCTACTAGATGGCGAGATTGTATGACTGGTTTGCATGTTAAGTATGACCAGAGGCTGGATGTTTTCAGGTATGTCTTCTGTCAAAATTGTGGATTGTAGGTCATCGCTCCCACTTGACATTCGGACAATAGCATGGGATCCATGTCTCACATGTTTAGTCGGTGATTCACCTATTAAAGATTTTGTAATTCGAATTTAGGCATTTAGAATTAACCATGTATAGAACCCTTAGAAAATGAATGCCCCAAACACCATTTATCCTAGAAAATGATAGAAATATGTGAATAAATAATGTGAATATTTTGGTGTGAACTGTGTCGGATGAAATTTATATAGCACCGAATCAGATTCGAACTTGAACTGAGGCACTGATTCGGACACGAGACACGACATTTCTAAATAGAGGACATTCCATTCAATTGGGAAACAACCAAAATTAGTATCTTTACTGTTAAAGCATCCAACTCAAAACCAATTGGCAATGAGGGAACCAATTGGCAATGAGTGTAGAGGCCACCCAGGCTCATATACTAGTTTTGGAGGTATTAATTAACCAATGTGGGACAAGCTCTAACACTCCCCGACACGTGCGACCACTACCCCCACATGGGGAAATAAACAGCAGATCCTCAAAACATTGGGATCATAACCAAATATGGTGCCGTTATGACACAAACAACTGGGAAATAACCAAGAGTCTTGTCCAAAATCCTCTGAAAGCATAGCTCTGATACCATGTTAAAGCATCCAACTCAAAACCAATTGGGAATGAGTGGAGAGGCCTCCCAGAGTCATAGACTAGTTTTGGAGGTATTAATTAACTAATGTGGGACAAGCTGTAACATTTACAATCTGCAAAATTCTATTATTGTTGCTATTTTTGTTATATCATTTCAATATCATAAACTGATCCTCGTCATGTTTCCATCTTTGTCCAAATTGAGACACAGGTGTGTTCCAAATGTGTCTCATGTGTGTCCCCTACTCAACAGTAATATGGTTTATTGAAGACATGGTTTATTGAAGACGCCACGTGGAGTGTCCCACACGTCCCCCAACATCTCTATAGTGTCCCCGAAGTGTTAGACAGAGACATAGTAAGCAACTAGGAGACACAAACAGAGCAAGCAACTAGGAGTGTCGGTGCTTCATTGAATAAATAAAATGAATCTCCAAATTAAAAAAAATGATAAAAGTGGTGAATCTGATGCGTAGATACATTCCGCCCCTAACACCAGTACCAGAGTCCATGTAACATAGTGGTTAGAAAAGCTCGACTAATTTTTATGATATTCCAATGATAACATTTATGCTCCTTGGCTCACAATGGCAGTGGAACAACATGCTTCGCTAGTGTTCATGCTCATTTAGGCAGAATTGCTAGCAGGAGAGACGATTTAGAATCTCTTGCCTACACTCTCATTTTCCTCCTCCATGGTCACCTTCCCTGGGAAGATTACAGGGTTTGCCTCTAACCTTTGCTAATAGAGTTTGTCTCATGCTATTTTCTGCAAAAAGTTTTGAACTAGAATTATATGTAGGGTCCGGACAACGGATTCCATGTTTGCAAGAAGAAGATGGAATCAAATCCAAGTACTCTGTGTCTCTTCTGCCCCCCGCAGTTTAGACTTTTTGTTGAACATGTGCTGAACTTGAAGTTTGATGAGAAACCAGACTATGCAGAATATATTTCGCTTTTCGAAGTGGTAGTTAATCAAAATCCATACTTGTGGCCAATTGACACCGAGGGTCCACAGAAGGTACTCGTTTTCTCATCTATTTTAGTGTCCTAATCTGATGCTGAAGTTGCTATTTGTTTAGGAATCGATCATCTTATCTATCTGGGTAATGTGCATAACTTGTACTTTCCCTATTGAAGCTTGTCCACCAAGTTGGTCACAAGAGAGGTCTACTGACGTCAGAGGAACAATTCAAGAAAAAGGTCCGCTTGAGGAAGCCCATGGAAAGATGGATATGTGTTTTCAATCCTCGTCAAGCTATGCATCAAATTCAAAGGTAAGTTTTTGCTTCATGCGGTGTATTGGACTAACACCCAATGCTAGTGTATATAAATTGGATGTTGTCCAAGTGGAAAAGTTCTACTGTGGTTATAATGAGCACATAAAGATGAGATTGCTTGTGTTGATACGCGGTTTCAGGGTGGTCAATAATGTGCATGATGCTTTTCTGGCTAGCCGCATAGAGAGAGGATGGAAAGATGGCTTCATGATTAGTAGTATTGCTTCTTGTAAAAATTTGTGGGTGCTAATCATGGATACATGCACCGGTCTTACTAAACAAGTGTACAAATTATCACCTTGTTTTCCGGACAAGGTGCGTCTTATATTTCCGTTGTACATGAAGTAATTTCCGTTACATTCTCCTTTTATATCCACCTAGCTTGTGGAAACTTTATCTGAGTTCAAATATTGTCTTGGACTATTTATAAAGGAATGGATAGAGAAGCATTGGGAAAAGAACTACCGTATCACTGCGGTAGCAGGAGCTAATAATGGGAGCTCCTTAGTAGTTATGTCGAAGGGTTAGTCTCAGATTTTAAAGTGCTGAAAATTTTCTGATTAGTTGTAATGGTGATGTCACCTGACTCATCTTAAATCAAATGAATTTAGGCACAGAGTATGGGCAGCAATGCTATGTATGCGAGGCCTCATTCCCTTTCAGCTGGATAAAAGATAAATGGAGTGAGCGTTTTTATGTTACTTCCATGGCCACCTCAGGAGGTGAATGGAGGGTGGTGATGTCTAAGGCTGCTGGATTTAATCAGGTTTTTTTTCCGCAATGTTAAAGTAATGTTAAAGTATCAACGTCTTTCCTTTCGGCAGGCTAGTGATCCCATGCTAACTACGTCCATGATGTTTAGGTTGTTGAGCTGGATTTTCTCTACCCTACTGAAGGCATCCGCTGCCGTTGGAATTCTGGATTCGGTATTACTGCAATTGGAGCGACTTCGGAGCAGGCAGCGTTTGTCCTGAGCAAACCAAAAGGAAAACGAGCAATTCCTGTGGAGGAGGAGACCCTACGCTTTCCTACTTTTCCTACCACACCTATCAAGGTGGTTTAGTACATGCACACTTTCTTTCTTCGCTGATTATTCTTCAAGCAGTCTTTAATGTTGTCATATTTTCGTTCTTCTTACGTTGGTTTGTATTTTCAGGAGAGATGGTCCAAAAATCTTTATGTTACATCTATTTGTTATGGAGCTTCATGAGCTACCAAATGTTCAGCTTGGTGCTCGGTGAGCCTCAGCATTGGGTTGGTAGACAAGCATTTATCTGAAGTATTAAAGAAATCGACAAGTGGTGGTAATCTGGGCTTTTGTATTTATGCATGAACTGGAACAGCATTGAAATGCCCATAAGTTTGGTTGGTAGCTGTCCATATAATCAGTCTATATGCATGCATTTGTAGCCTGTTACATGCATGAGTTTATTCCCAGCAAAAAGCCGAGACAATAGTAGTTTGTATACTTCGTTTTTTCCTTCAACTTCTGTTCGCTTAAAACGTAGTCTGCCACGTTCAACTGTGTACGATTGATTTTTGGGCAAAGTGTAAGGGTGTTATTTTGGTGGAGCTTTGCGTTCTCTTACTTGTGCAAGGTAACCACGCGATAAATTATCGGGTTGTTGCACCAAAAGCAGCACTGAAACATATTCTTCCCACTTTTCCTTGTTTACTAAAGCAAACGTTGCACTGTAGAAAACGGAGAATAATACGAGCCTGTACAAATGCTCCTTTGCACCTCGTTAAAATCCAGATGAAGAACAAATGCTCCTCTACACCTTGAAAGTCGTTAAAATCCAGATGAAGGAATTTCCATTTTATTTACGTTTCTGATCATTCACTTGAGTTGGAAAGTAGCTTAATATATAGCAATTAAAAAATCAATCAAGCAACAAAACCAAACTGATTTCTAAAGTTGTCTCATGTCTCTATCTATGCTAAGTATCCAAACAAGTTTCCTTGTTCTGACTTACAAGTTCGATGTCATGTTACCTTGTGATATACGCGTTGTATATTACTCCCTCCGTCCCCATTTATTTGTCTCTTTTGGGAGTTCGTGCCACTTTTCAATTGATTATATCTTGTTGTAATATACATTGTTTTACATGATTTCGAAAACATTGTTTTATAGAATTAATTTAGATCTATCAAACAAGATCCATATTGAATATAAAATTCATTACTGATTAAAAGTTATAGCTTGTTTTTTATCCAGTTAGAATTGGACGAGGGACCAAAATTTGGGGAGGGGGAGTAGTATTTTTCCTTTACACTAGAGCTTTGTTAGACCTATTTTGGCCATGTTCGGCTTAGAGTTTTGTTTTAGTTTTGGTTTTGTTGACATCATTATTTCTCTCATTTTTCTCTCTATCTCTTTCTACTCATTGCACCTGCTTACATCATCAAAACTAAACTAAACTACAAACCAAACACCGTCTTTATATTCTAATTAATCTTATTTCAGTTGTTTTTATGTTTGTTGATATCAAAATAAGATTTGCTAATCAATTGGAATTTGAAGAGGCAAGAATAAGTAACAAACGTGGAGCAACAAGAGGGTAGCATTCCAAATAAATCCACCCAACTAAATACAGAAACATGAGCCCATCCTCTTTCTAACCCACTAGAGGTCGGGACACACATCATGCGTGTGCAAGTCAAATTTTGACTAAAAAATATGCACAAAAATTTTCGGCTTTTCTTTTGCTCGCGGATGCATCACATTATCCCTTTTTAACGAATAAACAACAGTACAAATAAATTTCACATCAAATAATTGGTAGGGAAACTTCACCAAACTATTCCTATTAATGCAATGAACAAAATTGTGCAAACCAAACTATGTCCCAGACATGCATCGCGTGTGCAAGTCTAATTTTGTTAAAAGATACACAAATAAATTACGACAATTTTGTATTATTTTTATGTTGTTTCTGATATCTTGGTATTAATTTTTGCAAATACTCCATAAATGAACATCACACCGATCGAACTATTTATGATGGGGTAGGGCAACAAAAGAAAAAACTGTAGCAGTTAAGGCAGTTATTTATCCCAAATCATTTGGCATATTTACCGCATTTGGCAGATTTACCCTTGCGGCTAAGGATTTAAGTACTTGACTTGAACAGGTAATAAGAGCATCCCCAACAGGGGCATCAAATCCCCTCAAAGCTAAATTTGATAAGTGAAATACAACAAAATCCTTCAAAATCAGACTTAACAAATCTTTTGCAAATTTGTTAAACTTGTAACGTTGCTACAGTACTGCACCAAATTTGGTGCGGCACTGTTCACTCACCAGAGAATTGTTCATGCACTGTTCACTTTTTGTTTTTTTTATTACTTTTGGGGAGAGAGAGTATAAAGAAAGAATAGTTTAATATAATAAAGTTAGAATAGAGAGTCTGATTTTGTGAGTTTTTGGAAAGTGACTTGCTAAATTTGTAAAATGTGTTTTTGAAGTTAAAGTTGGTGTTTCTGATAAGGATGCCCTAAGTCATTTAGGGGGTGTTCCACTACCAAAAAACTATTTTTTCCAAAAATCGAGACAGGTCATTCTCTCACGATACATCACATATAAAACAGTGAAAACCCAATTTTTTTCAAAAAACCATGTTAGTGGAACACCCCCTAGTTTTGGAAATGAAAAGTTGACACAACGACAAAATTAGGAGACACCAAAGTGGTGCTCTCCTTTTATATATTTGAGAGGATTACACTGAGAAATTTTCACTCTGTTTTACATGTCAATTGACGAAGACTTTGAGAGGATTACACAGAGAAAGGGCAACGGCTTTGTTCAGTTTGGGTTTTGAGATAAGGTTTTGGGGATAATGAGTAGAGAGAGATAGAAAGAAATTCTTTATTAATTAGAGACGATGCAGGGTGGGTCTTGAGACCCAAACCGAACAAGGTAGTTATATTTTACAAAGAGAGAGGGTCCGACTCTGAAATAATGCTGGGCTTACACGTGTCCTATGAGAGGTGATAATTTCCACTCTGTTTTACACTATAGTAAGACTTTGAGAGGGTTACACAAAGAAAGGGTTATGTTTTACAAAGAGAGAGGGTCCGACTTTGAAAGAATGCTGGGCTTACACGTGTCCTGTGATCTTTCTTGTCAGCACGTTTTTCTATTAAGGCCTTTGGCAAAAAATTCATAATCCGGATTATTGAATTATTCGTTTTGTCTTTATTCAATTTTTTTATTTTTTATTTTGTATTTGTTAGTTTTGCGTCAAATTTTTGTGGTTTCTGGATTCATCTCGACGAAACGAATCTAACAAGTATAAATTTATGATCAAATCAAATATTTTTTGAATAAAGCCGAAAATACTTGAATTATTGAATTAATTTTGGCTTTGTTAAAAAAAATTGAGTTTTGTCCATAAAAAACTATATTGAAATGTGTGTGTTTTTATTTGTTTATGTTCAATATACCCCAATACACTTTTTACACTTTTTAATATACTTTTACATATTTTTATAAACTTTTCGCATATCTCAATATACTTTTTCAACCTTAACGCGTGCCCACACGTTAGCATTTTCTTAACCGTTGTACCCTCTCTCTCCCTAATTCTCACTCCGTGGACTAGATTGAGTTGTACTTAAGAGCTGCCCAAACAAGGAACAACACCCTTTTCAATAAAGACATTAAAATTCTTCAAATAATCATGGTAATGGAAACCTTTTCTGTTTAGAAGTCAAATTGAAATTTTCAAAATTAATACATACCTGAATATAGGAACAGTCAATGAGCTTCTCGAGGTCGTCCAATCTTACAACATCATGGTAGACATATCGGCCTTGTTTGGTTTGGTTCTTAAGAACTGGTTTTCTCAATTATTATTCAATTATTACCCCTATTTTTAAATATTATTTTTATTTTCTCTCTATCTCTTTCCAATCATTAATACCTATTTTTTAATTATTATCCCTATTTCTCCCTCTAATCATTACAAAAACCAAAACTCAAAACCCAAACCAAACACAGTCATCGTCTCACCTGTCACATGGGATCAAAACTCGAGTTGGAAAAATTAAAAAGTTGTAATAGTATGATTATTTATTTAACTAGTGACAATTAACTTATCACTTTCAGAGAGTCGGTTCTGATTTTTCGGGTGCTTCAATCGAAAATAAAACGTAGGATTCTTTTTTGTTGGACTATTATAACGGTACCAAAGTAAGAGGGCTGCAGAACTTTATAAATTTCGGGGGCATAAAGCTACTTCACCTCAAACTTTATCTCAGGGCTAGCTTTGCAGTCCGCACCGTTCCACTAAATTGTCGAGAAAATTTTTCAAAAATGTTTATTTTCCACTCTCGATTTCTATATAACCCATTCTTTTTTTCTTTATTTGTATAAATTAAATTAGGTTATCTCCCCACTTTCAAATTTTCAAATTTTCGAATATGGAAATACATGGTAGTAAATTAGCATGAAGACATTGTGGTAAACTCACATGAATAAAGATAAAAACATAGTATTAATTATAAAAAAAAAATGTGGGAGGTGTAGCCTAAAAGGGTAATTACATAACTAATTATGTGTATTTTTTTATTTTTTTGTTGAGTAGGAAAATGAGAGAGAACCGCTATCATCAACGTAATTCTGTATATAATTTGGAATGTACTACACTTTGGTTTACTAGTTGGCCAATTGGTGCATGGCTATCCTTTAAATGAAGCATCTTGAGCCAATCTTCATTGGAAAATTGATTTACATGCAGAAATTTAAAATGGAAGGTGATCTAATTTGAAATAAAATTAGAACCACAAATGGCTACCTTCTATCTAAATTGTGGACGACAATTCTACTTATACGATCACTCATTTATCATTTTACTGAATTTAGGATAATGTGATTCTTTGTATTATTTCAATGACTTAGTGTTAAATGTCGTGTTATTCATTGTCTGATGAGACCTTCCCTTTGTGTGTGTATTTCAAATATCTCAGCAATGAGGAAAATTTTGGGCAACAAACTTTCGACACAGTTTCTTCCCCTGATCTGATAGGGGAAAAAGAAAAGAAATTCCATAACAAGGAAAGAGTGTATGGCTGAGTAAAAACAAGCTAGGCAAGAAATAATTACAATTGTGGACACTTGGGCCAAACTTTCACTTTCTTGAAAGCAACAGCTAAGGGGGTGCGTTTGCAGGGTAAAATTGGATAAAAAGAAGAAGTGTTCAAATATGGGAAACCAAACAAAACAAAAAAGTGGAGCCCTAAGGATTTTGAGAGAATACAGCCCTTTTGGACAAACACCGTTAAAGGACCAACAACAAAATAACAAATACGTGACAGAATTATTATAATCTCTCCGTCCGTGTTTATTGATCCATTTTCGACATTCGTGTCATATTTTTAGTTGTTTGTATCTTGGATTTCTTGATTGTAAGATTTTCATATAATAGAATTACTTGAAAGGTATCAAATAAGATTCATATTGCATATTTTTTAAGAAATTCGTAGTGAAAGATATGTACAATTTTTTAAGGTGTGTGAAATAGTGGAAGTGGAACCAGAGGGAGTAGGAAAAAAACAATTAAGGACAAAATAGAGAAACAATACACTGTTTATTTAAAGAAATTTATGAAGTAGGAGAAGAGAATTGTCTATGGGAAGTGATTTGCACACCCCAAATTGTTCTCCACACTCACTTTTTGCCTTTTAGTGAACAATTTAGGAGTGTGAAAATCAATTAACTTGTATATTTGTTTGGGGTAGTGATTTCCACACCCCCAAAATTGCTATCCACACCATCTTTTTTGTCTTTTAGTGAACTTTTTATGTGTAAAAATGTCACTAAAAGATAAAAAAGAAATGTAAATAACAATTTGGGAGTGTAAAAATCAATTACCATTGTTTGAGGTAAAAAAAAATTGTTTCAAGAACGAACAATGAAATTAGTCCGCTGGTCGAAAGAAATTTAAACATATTAAGCTAGGAAAAAGTTTTTTTTATGCCAAAGACATGAGAAGGAAGTTAAAATTAATAGAGAAATTGAGGTCCCATTTAGCTTACTCATTTAAAGTGCTAAAATGATTTTCACTACTTTTTTATCTACCCTTCGTAAGCATCACATCGTTATGGGCCCAACCTCCATATCGCATACCCCTTACTATTTAATCCATCCTCCATATTTAATCTCTCAAAAACTAATCCCGCATCCAAACAAGCTGTGGATACAGCTAGATGGACCTAGAACCACATTTACACCTCCTTTGGCTAAAAAAACAAAAACTGGTTTTTTGATTTTTTGGTTCTTCTTTATTCTTTCTTTTTTTTTTTTTTTTGCATTTGTTAGTTTTGCGTCAAGTTTTCGTGGTTTCTTAGTTTATCTTGACGAGACGAATCTAAAAAGTATAAAATTATGGTCAAAACTCAATTTTTTTAAATAAAGCCAAAATTAATCCAATAATCCGGTTTATTTTTGCTTTATTAAAAAATACAACGGGATGGGGTTAGAACCACATTTTTTAACCATGAAAAGCTTAACTTGAATATAGTTTTAACTTAATTTTGCCATTTTTAAACTTTAATTGTTTTGCGCTAAATTTTTTCAAACTCCATGATCATCTTTGGAACCTAAAAATTTTATTCAAGACAAAAATACTTCAAAGTAGAGAAGCCATTTCGATTATTTTAGCCATTTCTGAACTTTTTAAAAATTATACTTTTTTTTTAATTTAAATTTCTTTGTTCCATCTCGTCGAGTCGAAAAAATTGCTTAAAAGAAAAATCGGTCCCTCCATCCTCAATTTATTTCTCCATTGTTTTTTTTCGATCGATAAGTATGCCATATTTATCTTGTTTATCTATACTAGTAATCGTATCAATGGAAAATTTTTAAGACTGCGTAAAAAATTATAAAGTAATCATAATGCTAAAACCCATTTGACTGTGCATGACAGTAGATAATTTTCCAATATTTGAAACCCTCCAAAATTATTAGCGTGGTTTATTTTTGCTTTTTGAGTTTTTTTTTTGGGTTTGAGAAAAGAAAAAAAGAGTCAAGGTGTTCCACTAATTTATTGACGTTTTGGCTTTTTAAGTTCATATGTTGTGAGAGAATGGGTTGACTTCTTTAGCTTTTCTAAGTTAGCGGAATGGAGTAGATTTTAGCTTAAAATTAAGCCTTGTTTTTTTTTTTTTTAGTGGAATGGGGCCTAGGTTGGGAAAAAAATACTACAAAACCAAAGGACTAAAAATCAGTATTTCCCTGTACTTTGTTTCCTCTACATCTGTTCATCGCGAATCCACCAATATTTCTTTGAAAAAAATACCAAACCAAATCCAAGCAGCGGATCCTCTGTCCCAAAAATCATGTTCGGCCTTCTTGTCTCACACCCCATTTGCCGCCATGTCACCCAGATTTCCTTCTCCTTCCAGCCCTCCAATGCCGGCTCACTAGTTTTGGAGGTCTAAAATGGACTCATTAGATGAGGTCCTTCATGTATTTTGCATGATAATTTTTTTTGACACATAGGCCTTGCTTGGATGGGGTTAAAACCCCCCTTCAAAAATTATCAGGGGTGAAAAGGGTGGGTCCCATGGCTTTGCCATGGTTTGGCAACCCAAAATCCTCCCCTCTTAGTTTTCAACCCCTCCTTCGTTTTCACCCGTCCAGGGGTTTTCTCCCGGATTAATTTTGGGCACCATTCACCCCGCCCAAAAATTATCCCCTTGTAGAGGGCCACGATTTTGACGATTGTAACCCTCTTTATCCCCCTTACCAACCCCATCCTCCATCTCTCCAATAAAGATCCCACAAAAAAAAAAAATTCATCAGAAAAACAAAAATCTGGTACCGAAGGGAGAAAATGGAAATCATCTATACATACTCCTAAATCCGTTTAAAAAAAGAAGAAGAAAAAATAAAACACATATCTGGTACCAAATTTCACAGATTTTTCCATCATCTACCCCCTCTTATTTATAAACATCCAAACCAAGTCAAAAGTTATCCCCCTGTTTAATCCATCATCCAAACTATCTATTTTTTTACCCCCCTCCATAAACATCACATCAATGTGGGCCAACCTCTAAAAATAATACCCCATCTTATCTTATCCTCCTCTATAACTTATCCCCCCTGAAATTTTAGCACCATCCAATTGGGGCCATATCTTCATGAAAAATCATTACGAAATATTTATTATTGCATAAATTTAAACATATAGTCATCAAAAAATACATAACCGTTCCAATATATAGGAGGTCTAAATGTTTGGGGGCCCCCCTATTTTTTTACATATTTTAGGGGCCCGGAGCAGTGCCTTCATTAGCTTATGCCATGAGCCGGCTCTGCAGCCCTCTAACTATGTCAACTAGCACCAAGCCACCAACTACGCCAATTTAACTTTAGGGGGTGTTTGCCAAATGATTTCCTGAGATAAAATCTAGTTTTGATTGAGTGTGATAAAATCACACTGTCTTTCCAAATGATAAAATCTACTCCACTCAATACATTTATCAGATAAAATATATTTTTACTTTTATCATTTGAGAATAGATTTTCATAAAATCAATTAGGAAGCAAAGCATCTACTTTTTCATTTTTCACATAGCTCTCTTCCTAATGGACTGGGAGCCATCCTAACCTTCACGTGTTGTGATATTTTGAGGGGCTATTTTGGGTTCCATAAAGATGATTTGAACCTCGAGTTTTTCTTAACTGTTTTTTATTGAATAGCTGTAAAAATATATATATATATATATATATATATATATATATATATATATATATATATATATATATATATATATATATATATATATATATACGCCAATTATCCTGTCAAGGATCCCGGATTTCCCGGATTTAAGCGTTTTGATGCATTTGCCGATTGTTTTTGGGAAATCCGAGCCGTCCAATGTGTTCAAAAGGTGTTTTCCAAGTCCCACGCGGGAAATCTTCAAAAAAAAATACCCGGAAGGGCTTGATCCAAGCGGTTTTTCGCAAAAAATGTACATTTACAGTTTTGCAAAAAACCGCTTGGATCAAGCCCTTCCCGGTATTTTTTTTTGAAGATTTCCCGCGTGGACCTTGGAAAACACCTTTTGAACACATTGGACGGTTCGGATCGTCAAAAAAATATCGGGAAGGTGGAGTCCCGGATTCGGGACTCCCGGACTTGATCGGGCCTCTATATATATATATATATATATATAGCTCAATTCGATATTTGTAAGGGCACTTTCAGAATTCGTAAGACCTTTTTAGAATTTGAAGAGCCCTATAGTCTACAAATATCGGATTGAGATAATTTTTTTTATAGGTATTCGAATAAAAACATTTAAGAAAAACTCGCGGTCTGAATCACCTTTGTGGAGTCTTAACCTCCTTGTGTTGCTATAGTATTTTGTAGGGTGTATTTTCGGGTTTTTGTTAAAATATTTTTATTTGAATATTTGTAAAAAAAAAAATTAGCTTAATCCGATATCTGTAGGGTCTTACGAATTTTGGAAATGACCTACGAATACTGAAAGAGCCCTTACAAATATTGGATTGCGCTAATTTTTTTACAGGTATTCAAAAAGAAAATATTTAAGAAAATTATAAATACGCCCCACAAAATATCCCAACAGAAGGAGGATAAGACCATCAAGTCCTGTAACCCTACAAATATCTAATTGAGTTAATGTTTTTTTACAAGTATTCAAATAAAAACATTTAAGAAAAACTCGCGGTTACAATCATCTTACGGGACCCAAAATAAGCTTCTAGAATATCGCAACACATGGAGGTTAGGATGGTCCCAACGTCGGAAGAGAGGGGGGTGGGGATGTTGTGCAAGGTGCCGCGCACCTCTTAGCCGTCCGATCTTGTTTTCAATGGCACAGATGTACTTTACCTTTTATCGGTAAAAATAAATAAATATTGTCGAATGTGTCCGGGCCATCCAAAACACGATCGGAGGACCGAAGAGAACTATGTGAAAAACAAAAAACGAAAAAGTAGAGTAAAAAGGTTTAACTTTGAACTTTCTAATACATTTCATTATTTCAAAGATAGAAAATCCATTCTTCAAGTACAACTCAATCTTAAGTTCAAAAAAGTACAACTCAATCTAGTCCACAGAGAGAGAGAGAGAGGTTACAATGAAGATCCAAATGATTAAGAAAATGCTAATGTGTGGGCATGCGTTAAGGTCGAAAAAGTATATTAAGATATGTGAAAAGTTTATAAAAATATGTAAAAGTATATTAAAAAGGTGTATTGGGATATATGTATTTTATGATGGTTTATGTGCTTAACATGTGCCTAATTTAGCAAGACCCTTGAAATTACGCAAATTGACTAGCAAGATTTATGATGGGACCCCACATCTGGAATCTTTTCATGCGTAAAATCTTGGAAAGCAAGATTTAATATTGGCGTCAGTAAGAGCAACTATAGCAGCTTGTCTAAAACCCATTTTTGGGTAAAATAGACAAGCCAACGGCAAAAATGGAGGTGCAGCAGCTAGTCCAAAACACTGTTTTCCATCCATTTTTGAACAGTACCTGTCTATTTCTACGCTATCACTGTTCATCAGCAACTCCTTTTTAAATTATTTCTCTCTCTCTCTCTCTCTCTCTCTCTCTCTCTCTCTCTCCCCCTCCCTACCGATCGACAGCAACGACGACGACAGTGATTGAAGCTGACGACGGGAGAGCGGACGACGGCAATGGCGATCGAGGGCGACTGATGGCGACCGGCGGCAGTGGTTGAAGCTTTTGATCCATAGTGTTTCGACAATCTGGGATTCGACGGCGACGGCGTGGGCGTGGAGGATTTGACAAACGACGGCGTGGAGGATTCGAATGACGGCGACGGAGTGACAGGCTCGCCGGATCTAGGATTCGAACGACGGCAACGGCGATGGGTATGGAGTCTACGGCTGATGGGTATGGAGGATTCGTATATATATATACACCAAACTTCTTGTACAAACTCCTGGATTTTAATAAAATCCGGACCTCATTGATCCCGATCGAATTTCGATGATCCGAACCGTCCAATGTGTTTAGAAGGTGTTTTTTGGGGCCCCCACAAGAAATCAGCAAAAAAAAATACCAGGAAGGGCTTGATCCGAGCAGTTTTTCACAAAACTGAAAAATTGCTCATATACACATTGGACGGTTCGAATCATCGAAATTCGATCGGGATCAATGAGGTCCGGATTTTATTAAAATCCAGGAGTTTGGACCGGAAGTTTGGACTTCCGGACCTCCATGATCCGAACATTTTTTTGACGATCCGATCCGTCCAATGTGTTCAGAAGGTGTTTTCAAGGGTCCACGCGAGAAATCTTCAAAAAAAAATACCGGGAAGGGCTTGATCCAAGCAGTTTTCGCAAAAAATTTATATTTACAGTTTTTGCGAAAACTACTTGGATCAAGCCCTTCCCGGTATTTTTTTTTGAAGATTTCTCGCGGGGACCCTTGAAAACACCTTCTGAACACATTGGACGGCTCGGATTTTCCAAAAATAATTTGCAACACAAAAAAAAACTCACTTTTTTCTTATTTTCGGGAGGTTTGGACTAGAAAATCCACCTATATATATATATATATATATATATATATATATATATATATATATATATATATATATATATATAGGAAGATGTTCTATTGAGGACTCCCTCAAAGATCTCCTCCGTGAGGACCACCCCTTTTTTTATTTTTCGGACCAAATTTCGACGATCCGAACCGCTCAATGTGTTTAAAACATGTTTTCCATGGCCAACGCGAAGAATCACAAAAAAAAATTACCCGAAAGGGCTTCATCCGAGCGGTTTTTCATAATAACCGTACATATATAATTTATCGAAAAATGCTCGAATGAAGCCCTTTCGAGTATTTTTTTTGGACGAATCCTCGCGGTGACCCTTAAAATCACGTTTTAAACACATTGAGCGGTTCGGATCGCCGAGATTCGACCCCGATCCATGAGGTCCGCAAATTACGAGTTTGAGGGAGTCCTTAGTAGAACGGGATCCTATATATATATATATATATATATATATATATATATATATATATATATATATATATATATATATATATAAAGAATGATGATACAAGGTTTATTTTATGAAACTATCCGTTCTTTCCTCAATCATATATGAATTAACATTTTCAAAATGAATACACTATCTTTGGATAGATCTTCTGTATCAGTAAAAAATGAAGAAATTGTTGAGTACTCACAGGCTCAACAACTAAATCAGTGGACAATACCCGAAGTAGAACCCAGAAGGATTTACAAATTGGGTCTTTTTGACTATATCAGTAAAAATGTTGTTAAGACATCTAAGCAAACTATTTGTCTTGACACAAATGATAAGACAATCAAATTATTGTGTTTAAAAGACATTCAGCGGTACTTGCATAGATATAAATATTTGCATATTGGTTTAATTCAGATTGCTTTTAAACCTTTGACTTTACCAGGATTAAATTCCAGTATTCAAGCTGATTTGCGTGATGCTAGATGTAATGACTGGAAATCCTCTCTTGTGGGGATTGTTCAGACTAGCTTATGTCATGGACCAGTATATTTCAATGTTTATCCTAACCTTGCTCTATCTTTGACTGATAGAAATTTGTTTGAAGCTGTAACTTTGCATATCCAAACTCAGGGATATAATTTCTTACCAGGATCAGAAACTGTTGCAGTAATTTATCGTATTCATTATAAAGTTATTAATACTATGTGTCCTAACGCTATTTTGCGTAGTGATCCAGGAAAAACCGTAGTTATTAATTCAAATTGCTTTTAAACCTTTGACTTTACCAGGATTAAATTCCAGTATTCAAGCTGATTTGCGTGATGCTAGATGTAATGACTGAAAATCCTCTCTTATGGGGATTGTTCAGACTAGCTTATGTCATGGACCAGTATATTTCAATGTTTATCCTAACCTTGCTCTATCTTTGACTGATAGAAATTTGTTTGAAGCTGTAACTTTGCATATCCAAACTCAGGGATATAATTTCTTACCAGGATCAGAAATTGTTGCAGTAATTTATCGTATTCATTATAAAGTTATTAATACTATGTGTCCTAACACTATTTTGCGTAGTGATCCAGGAAAAACCGTAGTTGTTGAGAGCAACCTCTTAACCACCAACGTTGCTGTTCCTAGATTGATAGATTGGGATGAGGTTACTTTCCCAACTTCTTGGACTATTCCAAACGCAGTTCAACCGCAACCGATGATCAGTAGTTAGGTTGATCAAATCACCCAAACCACAAAAGGGGATATTAAGATCAGGTTTACCCCTGACATTGTTAGCCATATTTCCCTTCCAAGAAGCGTTTCTTCTAGAAATAGCCTTCCTCCTTATAAACTATCCTACCCAACGACCTCAAGACACTCTGTGTCTGAAATACCAGAACAAACTTCAACAGAAGTTCCAACAGAATCTTTGGAAACCCATATAGAAGGACTCCGTATC
This sequence comes from Vaccinium darrowii, assembly GCA_020921065.1. Lineage (NCBI taxonomy): Eukaryota > Viridiplantae > Streptophyta > Magnoliopsida > Ericales > Ericaceae > Vaccinium > Vaccinium darrowii. Next base: position 1,973,055 of record CM037156.1, read on the forward strand.
TCAGAACAACAGATTCCTCATGGAATTTATAGCAGTAGCAGTGTGAGTAAAAAGCGTGACTCACCAACAGCATCCGAGATGGCTTTTCATATATAAGTTTTTATGGATTACACACCAAATTCTCCTATTCGTTTACTTATCAGTAAAGATTTTATGTCTCCTGAAAATCTGGAATTTAGAAATTGGTATTTTTCTAAATTTGATGAATCAGAAAGGGAATTTATCAAAACCCACTTTTATCAGGATTTGGAGTATCGCCAAACTATGATACCTTTTAAAAAATGGTTTTTAAATTGGTATCAAAATCAGTATCATATTGAAGTCATTCATGATTTTCAAAAAGTTTGGAGCAAATCTGATGGTACTATTATTAAATCTGTTCATCCTCCTCCAGAACCCATCAAAATGGAAAATAGTAAAAACGCTTTGGAAGCTATTCCTTATGTGGATGTTAATAAGGCCTCCACTACTCACTATTTACCTGAAAGCGTTTGTGTTATCAAACAAAATAATTTTACTAACATGAGTTTGCAGACTATTGGTCAGCAATTAATTCGTATGGAGCATGATGTTCAAGCCATCATTGAGAATCAGAAGGTTATTGTATCCACCCCTTCTTCTTCTTCTATAGTCAAATCTTTTGAAGGTAAGGATACCAAACCAGATATAAAGCCTCCTATTCCTATAGAAAATTTTAGATTCTCTGATCAAAAAGAGAATTCTGAATTTATAGATCAGCTTATAGGTCGTATTGACAGTAAACTTCATATCAGTACCCTTAGTTGCCAAAGTGGCAGTGAAACTAATATTTCTGATGAAGAGTTAACCCCTCATCATATTCAGACCATTCAGGACTCTTTACGGAACATGCAGGATATGGTTCTCAATAAAGATATGGTTCTCAATAAAGTAGAATATGCTGATAATGAGAACATCCGTAGAACCTATTATAAGAGACCAACTCCTCAAGATCTTCTTTGGGAAGAAAATTTCTTTCAGAATCAGGTAGCTTATAGTGCCAAAACCATTTATGATTGGAATATAGATGGTTTAACAGAATACCAAAATTATGAAAATATTCAGAAAATGCTTATGTATTCAAGTGTTTGTAAAGCCGCAGGAAATAATGATAGAGATATTGCCATTTTTATAATAAATGGTTTTACCGGAAGCCTTAAAGGATGGTGGATAATTATCTTTCTCTAGCTCAGCAAACTGAAATTCTCGGTGCTGTTAAAAAGGAGATTGTTAAGGATATGGCCGTTGATCAAGCTTCTGGACAAGCTATTTCACAGCAACGAACCACTAATGTTCCTGATGCTATATATTCTCTTGTTCAAGCTATTATTCTTCATTTTATAGGAGCAGTAGACCAACGTCAAGAGCGTAATAGAGAATTATTACAGAATCTTAGATGTCCTTCTCTAACCCATTTTAGATGGTATATGGATGTTTTTATTACCAAGGTTATGCAGCGTAAGGACGCTAATTCAGAACATTGGAAGGCCAAATTTATAGATGGTCTACCCCCTTTATTTGCTCAGAAGGTTCGTCAGAAACTTATGGACCTTAGTACTGGTAATATTATCCAATGGACTAGCTGTACTTATGGACATCTTATCAGTGTCTGTGTCCAAGTAGGATTATCCATCTGCAATGACATGAAGCTGCAGTACCAGCTTAAGAAGCAGAATCTTACTGGTAAAAGAGAAATTGGAGAATTTTGCCAGCAATTTGCCTATGATATACCTACCAATTATCCTAAGAAACATCATAGGAAATCTGTTTCTAAATCTTCCAAACCATCCAAGAGAAGGTATAGGAGAAAATCCTACGATAAGGATTATTCTAAACCAAAACCCAGCAGAACCAAGGGTAAAGGTAAGGACCGATCCGCACCAAGAAAAAGGAAGTCTAAATCAGAAGCCCGGTGTTACAAGTGTGGCAAAATTGGCCATTATGCCAATAAATGTTTAACCAAGAAGAAGCTTAATGAGCTTCAGATGGATGAAGGTCTTCGTCTTCAACTCAGTAAGTTGCTCCTCAACTCTAGTGATGAGTCAGATCAGGATTCCAGTGAGGAAATTAACGAGTTAGAGTATTCATCCTCTTTAGAAACTGATTATTCGCCTCCAGAAGATTGCACAGGTAAGTGCTGTTCTTCTAATCAGAATCCTTTGCAGGTTTTTGCTAACCTAAATGGACTTAGTTTAAATGTTTTGTCTAAGTCTCAACAGGATATCCTTGATCTTGTAGACAGAATACAAGACCCAGAAATCCGTAGGAAAATCATAGAGTTATCACTTGACTCTTCTATGTCAACTGCTGAACCATCAGAAAAACCGTCGAATACCACCAGATATTATAGTATTAATGAGGTATTTAGTTGTTTAGAAAGAACCAGTAGTTCTAAACCAGCCACTTTTCAGGATCTCCAGAAAGAAGTCAATGAACTCAAATCTGAGTTAAGATTGTTAAAGACTTCTCAATTAGAGGAACAAGGGAGTATAGTTTCAGTTAAAAATAGGTTATCTAGCCTAGAAAGATTAAGTTTGAAATCCATTGAAATCAAAATCGAGTCCCAGGATTCTGGAACCCCAACTTATTTGAATAGCATCAGTAAGATTACTCATCAGAAGTGGTATATTCAGATTAATCTTGTTATTAATAAAGAATATACTATTCAAAATATAGTCGCCCTAGTAGATAGTGGGGCAAATATGAACTGTATTCAAGAAGGGTTAGTCCCTACTCAGTATTTTGAGAAAACCGTACAGTCTTTAACTGCCGCAGGAGGTACTAGGATGCATATTTAGTATAAATTATCTAATTTTTTGATCTGTAATGATGGTATTTGTTTACCAACTATGTTCTTACTTGTGAAAAATCTTCAGCAATAGGTGATCTTAGTAAAATTGATCAAACTAGCATATATAGTCGTATTCAGGATCATGATATTACTTATCCTTTTGTTACTGATCCTGAAACCAGAATTATTCAGGAATTACAAGGTTTTCTTCAAAATAAAGAAAAACAATTGAATTTTCTTCAGAAGGAAATCCAAATTATGGATATAAACAAGAAAATTTAATCTCCAATTTTACAAGAGAAAATCAAAGAGATTGAAAATCAATTTTTAAAACAAGTTTGCAGTGATCTGCCAAATGCTTTTTGGGAAAGGAAAAGACATATTGTTTCTCTTCCTTATAACCAAGATTTTAATGAAAAATTCATTCCAATCAAGGCTCGACCTAGCTAGATGAAATCTGATTATTTGGAGCTTTGCAAAAAAGAGATTCAAACTCTCCTTGAAAAACAATTGATCAGGAAAAGCTATTCTCCTTGGAGCTGTACTGCTTTTTATGTTAACAAAAATGCTGAAAAAGAACGAGGAGTTCCTCGTCTTGTTATCAACTATAAACCTTTAAATGATGTTTTAAAATGGATAAGATATCCAATTCCAAATAAAAAGGATCTGCTTGAAAGATTGCAATCTGCAGTAATCTTTTCAAAATTTGATTTGAAATCAGGATATTGGCAGATTCAAATTCAAGATAAAGATCGGTATAAAACTGCATTTGTTGTTCCCTTCGGCCATTATGAGTGGAACGTCATGCCATTTGGATTGAAAAATGCTCCATCAGAATTTCAGAATATTATGAATGAGATATTCTCTCCCTATTCTGATTTTTGTATGGTTTATATTGATGATATATTGGTATTCTCATCTTCTATTGATCAGCATTTTAAGCATCTTAGAGCTTTGAAAGAAGCTGTGAAACGTAATGGTTTAGTTATCTCAGCCCCTAAGATGAAATTATTTCAGACTACAGTAAGGTTCCTAGGTCATAACATTCACCAAGGAACTATTATTCCTATAGACCGTAGTATTGAGTTTGCTTCTAAGTTTCCAGACGAAATTAGAGAGAAAACTCAACTTCAATGATTTTTGGGTAGTTTGAATTATATAGCTGATTATTATCAGAATCTTGCCCAGGATACTGCTATTTTGTATCAAAGATTACAGAAAAATCCTCCACCATGGACTGAGGATCATACTAAAGCAGTAAGAAGGATTAAGATCAGGGCAAAACAGTTGCCTTGTTTATGTCTAGCCAACCCAGCTTGGCATAAGATTGTAGAAACTGATGCCTCAAACATAGGTTATGGTGGCATTCTTAAACAGCAGCATCCCCAGACTCACAAAGAAGAGTTGGTACGATTTACATCAGGAGCATGGAAAAAAGCTCAGCTTAATTATTCCACTATCAAAAAATAAATGCTTTCTATTGTGAAATGTGTTTCGAAATTTCAGGATGACTTATTAAATCAAACGTTTCTTCTCCGTATTGACTGTAGCTCTGCTAAATTTATTTTAGCAAAGGATGTTAAAAATCTTGTCTCTAAGCAGATATTTGCCATTGCATGAAAGTTACATTTATAAGGTTGAATCGAGCTTTGGAAGTTCTTTTTCGACCCTAATCTATATTTTGTTTATTCACAGTATGGAGCCTCCTGATAGAGGTAGAGGTCGTGGCCGTCATCGTGGCGGACGAAAAACAGGATCTCAGCAGTATGGAAGGGGAAGAGGTTCTCTTTCCTTAACAGAATTTCCATTACTGGGAGCAACTTCCAGTCAGCAGAAACAAAAATCAGCAAAAGAGGCCTTTGAACAAGGTCCGCAGTATGTTAAAAAGAATATAACAGAACCTGTGATCCCACTCTCTGTGGGAGATCTAAATCTGCAACCACAGGATCCGTGGAGCCTAAAAGAAAGGTATCTACAAAATCAGCAATTTCCAGTTCAGGAAGGAAAACTTCGTTATATTTACGAAGCTATTCTTACTGAGACTTCATCAGTACAACTTACTCATCATTACCTTGAAGAAGGTAACAGCAGAACCCCGATTACTTACTCTAAAATGTATATTGTTAGAGTAATTCATCCACAAGAATGGGGATTATCAACTTTTGCAACCAGAACCCTGAAACTGAATGAGCAGAAATATAACTATTGGGATTATGCCCATGCCTGGACATATGCCCTGTATTATCAGAATCCAGTAAGAACCCATTCATGGTTCTTTATTATTAATCCAGAGATTATTCAAAAAGAAGTTGGTTTCCCAACATGGTTTCTCCATTGGTGGGAATATCATTCACCAGAAATAGAAACTTTTCCAGAATCAATTCAGGATCAATTCCCTATATGGTATAAATACCATCCAAAATTGAAGGGAATGACAGCAGTAAAACCTCCAGTTGGCCAAGATCTTTTATGGTTCTGCACTGAATTCAGGATTACCTGGATTTGGCAATGGAGTTATGAAATATCCGAAGATCATCTGAATATACCAGAAATACAAAGAAATTTCTTTGTAAAATGGTGGTCTCGCTTTGAGACTGATAAATGTCTATCATTTATGAAAGAAACCATTGAGCAGTACAAGGCTGATTATGTTGATCAGGCCTCAAGCAGTAACCCGTCTCAGGGTCCAGTAAATTTTGTTCAACAAATCAAAATGATGATCCGTAGTGAAAATCCGAAATTATCGGAGCATGAGCAAGACATCAAGCTCATGGAAATTATCAAAGATCAGTATTTAGCAGTACAGGGAATCAGTACATCCCAAACAGACACTTTAAGTGACACATCCATGTCTTCACAACAAGATTATGGTCAGTTCACTTGCCTTGGTGGAGAATCTCAAGATCCAAATGAAACAGAAGAAATGAAGTTCGATGAAGCTGATCTTTGGGATTCACTTATTGAATTAAAGCAGCAAAGGGCCAAGGGAAAGAAAAAGTTTCAGTAATTCGTCACCCATGACGACATCAGCAGTAATCGTCGGCACAAAATGACACCAGCAGTAACTGTCGGCACAAAACGACAAAAGCAGAAACAATGTCATCCATGATGTCATCTACAGTATTTGATATTTTTATCTACAGTAACTGCTACAGTAGGTCGTAGCATCTATTTAAAGCAGTATTCTGCCATCTGTTAGGCAGGCTTTTTTGGTACTCCCTCTCTCACTTCTCTCTCTCTTCCCTCATATCTCTCTCTCAACCCTTCATCCACTGTAAATTACCTCCATCCTCTAATATCAATAAAATCAGTACTCATCCTTCTTGTAAGTACTCTGGTTCTTTATTACGATCCTTCTTTATTTGGTATCAGAGCCAGTTATGGCTTGCTAGATCAGTAGTTAATTCATATATGGGTAGGATGAATAGGTGTAGATAGTTCGCAACTAATTTTTATATCTCTTTGGTTGTTATGATTAATAAGTTTCTTTGATGGATCTGAGGTATATGTTCCTCACCCAAGTCGCGTTGAGGTTTTGTGTGCCTTTAGGACCCGGGAAGGGTATTGTTGGCCTTGACTCGTAAACCGTTGACAGATGGGTATATCTGAGATCTATTAAGGAAAACTGATTTAAACATAACAAACAACGATGATATATTACTTAGTTATTGAAACTATCCGTTTTATCCTTCTTCATATGTGAATTAACGCTTTCATAATGAATACTCTATCCTTAGATAGATCTTCTGTATCAGTAAAAAATGAAGAAATTGTTGAGTACTCACAGGCTCAACAACTTAATCAGTGGACCATACCAGAAGTAGAACCCAGAAGAATTTATAAATTGGGTCTTTTTGATTATATCAGTAAAAATGCTGTTAAAACTTCTGAACAGACCATTTGTCTTGACACCAATGATAAAACAATTAAATTGTTGGGTTTAAAAGACATTCAGCGGTATTTGCATAGATATAAATACATGCATATTGGTTTGATCCAAATTGCTTTCAAACCTTTGACTTTACCAGGATTAAATTCCAGTATTCAGGCTGATCTACGTGATGCTAGATGTAATGATTGGAAATCCTCTCTTATGGGGATTGTTCAGACTAGCTTATGTCATGGGCCAGTTTATTTCAATGTTTATCCTAATCTTGCTCTATCTCTGACAGATAGGAATTTATTTGAAGCTGTAACTTTACATATCCAAACACAGGGATATAATTTCTTGCCCGGATCAGAAACTGTTGCAGTAATATACCGTATTCATTATAAAGTTATTAATACTATGTGTCCTAATGCTATCTTGCGTAGTGATCCAGGAAAGACTGTTGTAGTTGAGAGTAACCTCTTAACCACAAACGTAGCAGTACCACGGCTGATTGATTGGGATGAAGTGACTTTCCCAACCTCCTGGACTATACCACAAGCAGTCCAACCTCAACCGATCATCAGTAGTCAGGTGGATCAAATTACCCAAACCACTGAAGGGGATATAGAAATCAGATTTACCCCTGATATAGTTAGCCGAATCTCTTTACCTAGAAGCGTTTCCTCTAGAAATAGCTTCCCACCTTACAGAGTTTCACATCCAACTACGTCTAGACACTCTGTATCAGAGATACAAGAGCAGGCTTCGACAGAAGTTCCAACAGAACCTATGGAGACTCATATAGAAGGGCTTCGTATATCAGAACAACAAATTCCTCATGGAATTTACAGCAGTAGTGGGGTGAGTAAAAAGAATGACTCACCGACAGCATCTGAAATGGCTTTTCATATATAGTTTTATGGATTATACGCCTAATTCTCCAATCCGTTTACTTATCAGTAAAGATTTTATGTCTGCAGAAAATATGGAATTTAGAAATTGGTATTTCTCTAAATTTGATGAATCTGAAAGAGATTTTATTAAAACCCATTTTTATCAGGATTTAGAGCATCGTCAGACTATTGTACCTTTTAAAAAATGGTTTTTAAATTGGTACCAAAATCAGTATCATATTGCAGTAATACATGATTTTCAAAAGATCTGGAGTAAGGTTGATGGTACAATTGTTAAATCTGTTCATCCACCTCCAGAACCTATCAAAATGGAAAATAATAAGCATACTTTGGAAGCTTCTCCTTATGTGGATTTAACCAAAACGTTTCCGAAAGAGGAAACTATTCTTAAACAGAATAATTTTACAAATATGAGTTTGCAGACTATTGGTCAGCAATTAAACCGTATTGAGCATGATGTTCAGGTCATTATTGATAATCAGAAGGTATTGGTTTCTGTTCCTTCTACTTCCTTAACTCAAGCTTTAGAAGGAAAGAACACAAAACCTGATATTAAACCTCCTATTCCTGTAGAAAACTTTAAGTTTTCTAACCAGAAAGAGAATTCGGAGTTTATTGATCAGCTTATAAGCCGAATGGATAATAAGTTGCATATCAGTACCCTTAGTTGCCAAGAAGACAGTGGTAGTTCTGATGATGAATTAATCTCTTCACATCAGATTCAGACTATTCAGGATTCTTTTCAGAATATGAAGAGCATGGATATAAATAAATTAGTCTATAATGACAATGAAAATATCCATAGGACTTATTATAAAAGACCCACTCCACAAGATCTTCTTTGGGAAGAAAATTATTTTCAAAACCAAGTAGCCTATAGTGCCAGAACTATTTATGATTGGAATATTGATGGTTTATCTGAATATCAGATTTATGAAATTATTCAGAAAATGCTCATGTATTCAAGTGTTTGCAAAGCTGCAGGCAATAATGATAAAGATATTGCCATTTTTATGATTAATGGTTTTACCGGTAGCCTTAAAGGTTGGTGGGATAATTATCTCTCCCTTGCTCAGCAAACAGAGATATTAGGAGCCGTTAAGCAGGAAGTCACTACGGATATGGCTATTGACCAACCCACTGGACAAGCCGTACCACAGCAAAGAACCACAAATGTTCCTGATGCTGTGTATTCTTTAATCCAGGCTATCATTCTCCATTTTATAGGAGCAGTAGACCAACGCCAAGAGCGTAATAGAGAATTATTGCAGAACCTCAGATGTCCTTCTTTAACCCATTTTAGATGGTATAAGGATGTTTTTATTACTAAGGTTATGCAACGCAAAGATGCGAACTCAGAACACTGGAAGGCCAAATTTATTGATGGCCTACCCCCTTTATTTGCCCAAAAGGTTCGTCAGAAACTTATGGACCTTAGTGTTGGTAATATTATTCAGTGGACTGGCTGTACTTATGGACACCTTATCAGTGTTTGTGTCCAAGTAGGATTGTCTATCTGTAATGACATGAAGCTGCAATATCAGCTTAAAAAGCAGAATCTCACAGGCAAGAAAGAGATTGGTGAATTCTGCCAACAATTTGCTTATGATATTCCTACAAACTATCCTAAGAAACATCATAGGAAATCGGTATCCAAATCCTCAAAACCCTATAGGAAGAAGTACAGAAGAAAGTGGCAGGATAAGGGGGATTCTAAACCAAAATCCCAAAAACCCAAAAGTAAGGGTAGGGAGCATCATGTTCCAAGGAAAAGGAAATCAAAATCAGAAGCTCGTTGCTACAAATGTGGCAAAATTGGCCATTATGCCAACAGATGTTTAACAAAGAAGAAGCTTAATGAGCTTCAGTTAGACGAAGGTCTGCGCCTTCAACTCAGTAAATTGCTTCTCAATACCAGTGAGGAGTCGGATCAGGAGTCTAGTGAGGAGATTAACGAGTTGGATTATTCCACCTCTTCAGAATCTGAATATTCTCCTTCAGAAGAATGCACAGGTAAGTGTTGTTCTTCTCATCAGGATCCTTTGAAGGTTTTTGCTAATCTTAATGGACTTAGTATTAATGTTTTGTCTAAGTCTCAGCAGGATGTTCTTGACCTTGTGGACAAGGTTCAGGATCCAGAAATCCGTAGGAAGATTATAGAGTTATCACTCAACTCTACTATATCAGAAGCGGAATCATCAGAAAAGCCTCCTAATAATACCAAGTATTATAGTATTAATGAGGTATTTAGCCGTTTGGAAGCCAAAAGCTCTAAGCCAGCTACCCTTCAGGATCTCCAAAAAGAAGTCAATGAACTCAAATCTGAGTTGAGATTACTAAAGACTTCTCAGCTAGAGCAGCAAGGTAGTATAGTTTCAGTATATCAAAGACTTTCTAGTCTTGAACAGCTTAATCTGAAACCACCAGAAAACATTCAGAAACCTGAAGTTCCAACCTACCTGAATAGCATCAGTAAGGTTACCCATCAGAAATGGTATATTCAGATTAATCTAGTTATTAATCAAGAATATACAATTCAAAATATTGTAGCGCTAGTGGATAGTGGTGCTGATATGAACTGTATTCAGGAAGGATTAGTTCCTACTCAGTATTTTGAAAAAACTGTCCAGTCTTTGACTGCTGCAGGAGGTAGTAGGATGCACATTCAGTATAAATTATCTGATGTCTTAATCTGTAATGATGGTACTTGCTTGCCAACTATGTTTTTGCTTGTAAAAAATCTTCAGCAACAGGTGATATTGGGAACACCTTTTTTAAATATGATTATGCCAATCATCAAGATTGATCAAACCGGTATTTATACTCGTATTCAAGATCATGATATTACATATCCTTTTGTAACTGATCCTGAAACCAGGATTATTCAGGAATTGCAAGGTTTTCTTCAGAACAAGGAAAAACAATTAAATTTTCTTCAGAAAGAAATCCAGATCATGGATATTAACCAAAAAATTCAATCTCCATACTTGCAGGAGAAAATCAAAGAGATTGAAAATCATTTTCTTAAAGAAGTTTGCAGTGATCTGCCTAATGCTTTTTGGGAAAGGAAACGTCATATTGTTTCTCTTCCTTATAATCAGGATTTTAACGAAAAGTTTATCCCAACCAAAGCTCGACCTAGCCAGATGAAGTCTGATTATTTGGAGCTTTGTAAGAAGGAGATTCAAACTCTCCTTGATAAGCAATTGATCAGAAAAAGTTATTCTCCTTGGAGCTGTACTGCTTTTTATGTCAACAAAAATGCTGAAAAGGAGCGAGGAGTTCCTCGTCTTGTTATTAATTATAAACCTTTGAATGATGTCTTAAAATGGATAAGATATCCAATTCCGAATAAAAAGGATCTTCTTGAAAGATTGCAATCTGCAGTTATTTTTTCAAAATTTGATTTGAAATCAGGATATTGGCAGATTCAAATTCAAGAAAAGGATCGGTACAAAACTGCATTTGTTGTTCCTTTTGGGCATTATGAATGGAATGTTATGCCTTTTGGATTAAAGAATGCTCCATCAGAATTTCAGAATATAATGAATGAAATATTTTCCCCTTATTCTGAATTTTGTATTGTTTATATTGATGATATTTTGGTATTCTCATCATCCATTGATCAGCATTTTAAGCATCTTAGAGCTTTGAAGGAAGCAGTAAAACGAAATGGTTTAGTCATTTCTGCTCCTAAGATGAAATTATTCCAGACGACAGTAAGGTTTTTAGGTCATAACATCCATCAGGGAACCATTATTCCTATAGACCGTAGTATTGAGTTTGCCTCCAAGTTTCCAGATGAAATTAGAGAGAAGACTCAACTCCAGAGATTTCTGGGTAGTTTAAATTATATAGCTGATTATTATCAGAATCTTGCCCAGGATACTGCTATTTTATATCAACGTTTACAAAAGAATCCTCCTCCTTGGACTGAGGATCATACTAAAGCAGTAAAACGTATTAAGCTTAGGGCAAAACAGTTGCCTTGTTTATGCTTAGCAAATCCAGCATGGCACAAGATAGTAGAAACTGATGCCTCTAATATAGGTTATGGTGGCATCCTTAAACAACAGAATCCTCAAACTCAGAAAGAGGAGTTGGTTAGGTTTACATCAGGATCGTGGAAAAAAGCTCAACTTAATTATTCCACAATCAAAAAAGAAATGCTTTCTATTGTAAAATGTGTTTCGAAATTTCAGGATGATTTATTAAATCAAACATTTCTTCTTCGCATTGATTGTAGTTCTGCTAAATTTATATTAGCAAAAGATGTTAAAAATCTTGTTTCAAAGCAGATATTTGCTAGATGGCAATCAGAACTTTCTGCTTTTGATTTTAATATTGAATATATCAAAGGAGAACAGAATTCTTTACCAGATTTCTTAACTAGAGAATTTTTGCAGCATGGATGACGCACAGCGAGAAGCTATTAAATCAGAACTGCATCGTATTTGGGTCCAATCCGTATGTCGACCCTATACTTGGGCTGACCTTCGTTATTGGATTTATTCCCTAAAAAAGAATATCAAAAAGCTTCAGGATAATGGCCATCCGGACGATCAATATATATGCCATTGCATGAAAGTTACATTTATAAGGTTGAATCGAGCTTTGGAAGTTCTTTCTCGACCCTAATCTATATTTTGTTTATTCACAGTATGGAGCCTCCTGATAGAGGTAGAGGTCGTGGCCGTCATCGTGGCGGACGAAAAACAGGATCTCAGCAGTATGGAAGGGGAAGAGGTTCTCTTTCCTTAACAGAATTTCCATTACTGGGAGCAACTTCCAGTCAGCAGAAACAAAAATCAGCAAAAGAGGCCTTTGAACAAGGTCCGCAGTATGTTAAAAAGAATATAACAGAACCTGTGATCCCACTCTCTGTGGGAGATCTAAATCTGCAACCACAGGATCCGTGGAGCCTAAAAGAAAGGTATCTACAAAATCAGCAATTTCCAGTTCAGGAAGGAAAACTTCGTTATATTTACGAAGCTATTCTTACTGAGACTTCATCAGTACAACTTACTCATCATTACCTTGAAGAAGGTAACAGCAGAACCCCGATTACTTACTCTAAAATGTATATTGTTAGAGTAATTCATCCACAAGAATGGGGATTATCAACTTTTGCAACCAGAACCCTGAAACTGAATGAGCAGAAATATAACTATTGGGATTATGCCCATGCCTGGACATATGCCCTGTATTATCAGAATCCAGTAAGAACCCATTCATGGTTCTTTATTATTAATCCAGAGATTATTCAAAAAGAAGTTGGTTTCCCAACATGGTTTCTCCATTGGTGGGAATATCATTCACCAGAAATAGAAACTTTTCCAGAATCAATTCAGGATCAATTCCCTATATGGTATAAATACCATCCAAAATTGAAGGGAATGACAGCAGTAAAACCTCCAGTTGGCCAAGATCTTTTATGGTTCTGCACTGAATTCAGGATTACCTGGATTTGGCAATGGAGTTATGAAATATCCGAAGATCATCTGAATATACCAGAAATACAAAGAAATTTCTTTGTAAAATGGTGGTCTCGCTTTGAGACTGATAAATGTCTATCATTTATGAAAGAAACCATTGAGCAGTACAAGGCTGATTATGTTGATCAGGCCTCAAGCAGTAACCCGTCTCAGGGTCCAGTAAATTTTGTTCAACAAATCAAAATGATGATCCGTAGTGAAAATCCGAAATTATCGGAGCATGAGCAAGACATCAAGCTCATGGAAATTATCAAAGATCAGTATTTAGCAGTACAGGGAATCAGTACATCCCAAACAGACACTTTAAGTGACACATCCATGTCTTCACAACAATACAAAATGGCCTCTTTTGGTAAATCAGTATATATATATATATATTTTTTTTTTAACAAATAATAGCATTGGACTAGTTTGGATCGTCGAAATTCGATCTCGAACAAAAAATCCCGGATCGTAGAGTTTAAGGGAGTCCTTACTGGATATTTGTTGTGTGTGTGTGTGTGTGTAGGCAAATTTTCTAGTAAGGACCTCCCGTAAATAAGAAAAAATGTAATTTTTTCACTTAAAAAATTATTTTTGGGAAATCCAAACCGTCTAATGTGTTCAGAAGGTGTTTTCAAGGGTCCACGCGGGAAATCTTAAAAAAAAGAAAAAAATACCGGGAAGGGCTTGATCCAAGCAGTTTTTCGCTAACACATTTGACGGTTCGGATCGTCAAAAAAATGCTCAGATCACGGAGGTCCGACAGTCTGGAGTCTGGATAGGAAGCGCTCCCTATATATATACACAATAAACTTCTAATAAGGGACCCTTATTTAAGTTTTCATACAATAAACATTTTAAACACATGCTTTTCCCAAACTAATTTTTTTCGATTTACTCTAAAATATCCAAGAACCGGACAAAACCGAACTGATTAGACCCCTGTATTGAAGAATAACCTTCATTTAAAAAAAGTTGAAGAAAAAGTTATTACTTGAAATGTTGTGCCCAGAGAAGAACTAGTGTCAGACTATAGTTTCATTGGGTGGACCCAAGTCAGTTCTTTCCACGAACAACAAATTAAAGTCCCCGGAAAAAAAAGAAAATGCTCTGTTTTCACAGATTTAAATATACCAAAACTACTTCGTGCACGCACGTTTATGTACACACATGCACGAATGGTGCATATTAACCTTCAAAAATGCTTTTAGATGGCCAAGATGCACCGTTTGTGTATGATATGTACGCAGGCGGGTGTATGCGCAGGCACATTGTTAATATACTACTAGTAATTATTTTCCTTAGAGTACAAAAATAGAGATAAAGAGGTTGCGCAAGAATATTATATCTTTGCAGTTTTTTTTTTTTTTGGGTTCGGAGATCAAGGGAGTCTCCTTCAGCTTTTGTGCACATCGACTAATTTCTTCCCTGATTCGATTAAACATAGGTCATTCAAACTTAGAATTCTTACAATCTAAACTAAAAAATTGAATCGTGATCAATTGTACGGAAAGCAAACTCATCGACTAATTATCTTGTGTTTTGGCTTAAAAAGCCAATATGATTTTTTTTTGTCTTTATTTGATTTTTTTTTGTGCTTCTTAGTTTTGCATTGATTTTTTTTTAATGTATATTGGTTCGTCTCGACGAGAGGAATCAAAAAAGGTAAAAGATTATGATTAGAACTCCCAATTTTTTGAATAAGATCGAAAAAAGTATAAAAACGGTATTTTTGTCTTTATTTAAAAAATTTAAGCTTTGATCATAATTTTTTATTTCTGTGATTACTCTCGTCGAGATGAACCAATAATACAAAAAAAATTAATGCAAGACCAAAGAATATGAAAAAAATAAAATAAAGACCAAAAAAAATAATTAAACTTACTTTTTAGACCAAAACATTAGGACACGATTTAGGAGTGTTCCACTAACAAAAAATTATTTTTTTCAAATATCGAAACATGTCATTCTCTCACAACACATCACATAAAAAATTGTAAAAAACCAATTTTTAGTGGAACACCCCTTATCTTTGTGGCGGCATGCTTCCCTTCGCAAAAAACATCGTCGTACAGTACTCTCTGAAATCAATCTCTCTCTCTCTCTCTCTCTCTCTCTACGAAATCTCCTCATCTTTCACAGTAGTTTTTTTTTTTTTTTTTGACATGGATCTTTCATAGTAGCTGGACTCCATCACTTTCTCGATCTCCTCGCAAGTGCAGTGTTGGTAGTATTTCCCGCCTAAAGACTGCACGCCACATTGGAAATGATAGTTCTGGAAACTTTTTGCGTCGTAAGGCTTCCAAAAGAAGCCATTCGTGCACAACTCCAGTAGGGTGCTGTTAGCGTCAAACGTTGTCCTTGCCACAATGAGGACTGTGAAGAGTTGGGACCCGATCGAACGTTACATAATGAAAATCGGGTGTCACAGTCGTGAATTTGCTAAAATCAATAGCAACACCTATAAATTCAATGGAACACATTAATTTTATCTCATTAGCTTATTTTGTCACATTTTAGCCAGTACATTTGGCCTCCTTTGGGTGAAAAAACCAAAATGGGTTTTTATTTTGTCTTTATTCAAAATATTTTTTTTTTTTGCATTTATTAGTTTTCGGTCGATTTTTTGTGGTTTCTTGGTTCGTCTCGACGAGAAGAATCTAAAAAGTGTAAAATTATTAGCCAAACTTAAAGTTTTGTAAATAAAGACGAAAAATAAAGAAAAAAAATTAATTTTTTGGTTTATTTTTCGTCTTTATTCACAAAACTTTAAATTTGGCTAATAATTTTATACATTTTAGATTCCTCTCATCGAGAGAAACCAAGAAACCACAAAAAATCGATGTAAAACTAACAAATTAAAAAAAATATAAATAATGACAAAAGAAAAAACCAAAATGGTTTTTTAGCTAAAGGATGTCTTGATAACCAGTAACTCATTATATTCATTTTATAGTTTATGAAAATTAAAATCTGGATTAAATCATCTGAGTTTTTCAAATGATTTTAGCAACTCGGTTGCTAAAATTATACTAGTTGATTTTAGCAGCTGGTGAACTCATTGCTAAAATTATTTGAAAACTCAGCATTAAGAATACAATATCTGACCAAAAAAAGAAAAATAGGAGTAACAGCTACTGGTACCTGTTGTCCAGCCACTCCCTCAATAGGGACGTGAGTTGTCCTTTGTCCAGTTTCACTGGTACTTTGCCTTTCATCTTCTTCAAATGAGAGTAGGGAAGAGTTCACTCACTCCAGACCCATTATCAAATCTAGATCGAGACAACATTCAAGGCCAAAAATCAAAATTTTTACTACCATATATCTTTAGATTCTCTCTCACCTCTCTCTTTCAAGTTTCAATGTTTGAACGCGCAAGACGTGATTTTGGAACATGCAGCCGCTTTACGCCGGAAGCCGTCTAATGACTCGCCGGAGCATAAAAGCCATTGCGTTTTCGTCTATCACAACTCGTCTACTCTATTGCTATTTTCGTCCGAGAAAATCACCACAGTCCACCGAACCGGCCAGTAAAGGCTCGGAAAATCCGTTACACTCCGATACGTAACGGAAACCGGTCGGTTCGCCTGCGATTTTAACCTCACAGCGCTATAACGGTCTGTAACCGTATAGGGCCTTCCAAATCCCGGTTACAAACGGGCCGATCCGGTACGTATCGGCCGGTATTTGATGGCGGCCCATGCGGGAAAAGAGGATGGAAGCACTTCTCCTCTTCCTGAACGGGTGAGAGACCTTTGATCGATCTTCATTTTGTGCTTCACTATGCATGTATATATGTTTCTTTTGGTTGAATGTGTTGATAGACTGGGTATATATAGCTAAAACATTCTGGATTCAAAATAGAAAAATGGAGAGAGAGAGAGAGAGAGAGAGAGAGAGAGAGAGAGAGAGAGAGAGAGAGAGAGAGAGAGAGAGAGAGAGAGAAGTGTCGTGTTGTATTGAGTTGAAATAAACATATGCATGTACAAGGAAGATGCATGTATGAAGATGTATGTATGTATAAACAAGACAATTACCTAACCTAACTATGGACATAAAAAAATCAATCCATAGTTTGAGTGAAACGTCCTGGAGGATGTGCCTTCGTCAAGGCGAGCATTTGGCTCAAGAAGAGTGGAGGCAACTTTGCAAGTAGTGAGTGCACCACAGGCAAGAAGATTAGATGCATACTTGGTCTGGTAGAGACAGTGGTGACTCTAGAAATTATAGCCAATGGTGTAAAAGTTCTGAAATTATCGAAGTTGTATCTTAGTCTGGGAATTTTTTTTTGAAATTTTACATTTGCCGACTATTTATAGAGGAAGTAAGAGTGAGATAGTAACCATCATAATCAGAAGATATTTCAACAAGTGAGTTTTAACTGAGATTAGTGATTCCTGCATCTCAAAGTGGTTGCAAATGGACTTCTGATACCCATTTGATAGAACCCCCACTTGCGTATTGCAACAACCGCAAACAAAACTCCTAATGAAAGTGCGACGAGAAAGAGGTCAATGCCCTACTCGGGGAACCCCCTTTGCCGCCAGACTAGCTTTATAACATTTTTCGAACCATTGGAGCGTAGTTTTTTGGGTATTGGTAATGAGGTGGATTGGCATTGTGATTGTTAATGAAAGTGGTATTATGGATGAGGTGGATCTTTCCTTCATGTTTGTTTGGCATGGGATTAAATCACGGGATGTTAATGACATGTTTGTTTTGCCTAGGTGAGGATTGGACTAAAACCACTCATCTCTACCTTTACCCGTACCATTTCCCATTGTTTTTCGTTGTGGACATAACAAGAACACAATTTCAACCGAGTCAACCGAATTACCGGAGGACCTAATTTAAGATTAGTTAAAGGACTGACATAAAACCAAATACTCTTCAAGGGCATTTTGGAGTCAATATCCTATCTTGCCGCACCATGTACTGTGAAAAGAAATGATTTCTTAGCAATAGTTAGCTATAGGGTGAGGCTCAGTAGGTAGGTTTTCCCACGGCTAAATAGTTCAAGGGCATTTGTAGGAAGAGGTCAAAATATCATGTGCAGATTAGTCCTAACAGGTCCTATCCCATGGGATAGGACTCATAATACTAGTCTACCACCCCCTAGGCTGCTAGTCCAGCTCGGGAAATGAGATACCAAACATGATATTAGGGGCCCTGAAGCTTTCTTCATTTGTGTGAAAAATAATTTTCTTCTATGGTAGAACTGTATGTTCATCCTTTTATATCCACCACAGGTTGAGGTTGGTGGTTCCCCTTCGTACCAAAGAGAAAGAAAGCTTGGGAAGGGAGGCTTTGGACAGGTTTTTGTAGGTCGCCGTGTTTCTGGTGGTGGAGTTGCAGAGGTACGTAGTATGTGGCTTTGTATTACGTGATTTTCAGGTTTGTCTTCTATTCTGCTGACTAATGCTGCCACTTCAATAAACAAAGAACTAATAACATACTTGTGGGCCTGTGACCTGAATATTTTAGGTGGCTCTAAAGTTGGAGCATGTAAAAGGATATAATAAAGGACCACCTGTTGAGTGGCAAGTTTACGAGTGAGTATCGTGATTAATAGATTTATGAAATTAGTTTGGCATTCATTATCTGCTTTATTTTTTGCTGTTTCTATGTTATTTGCATAGCTCTCTTGGCGGCTGTCATGGTGTGCCCCAGGTGCATTACAAGGGTCAACAAAGTGACTATTACATTATGGTATGGTTGCTTTACCGCATATCTTGCTGGTTCTTGTCTCATAATCTTGGTGTTTGTATCTTGCTGAGTTGCTGGCTGTGATTTTGTGGTGTAAAGCATGAATTTGTTTCTCTGTTTTTTTTATTTTTATTTTTATCAGCAGATTTGTTTCTCAGTTGGCTACTACTTTGTTCGAATTATCTTGTGACAGAAGACCTTGTATGTGCAGGTTATGGATATGTTGGGACCAAGCTTGTCGGAGCTCTTTAAAAGTAAATCTCGGAGGTGTGTTATATTACATTCCAAATGCGCTTATCAGTTCTCTAATCCCTCAACTACTTCGTGTTTCCGTTCCGTGATTAATTTTCTTGATTCAAAATTTTAGGATGTCCAAAAAAATGGTAGCATGCATTGCCATTGAAGCAATATCTATATTGGAGGAGATACACAGTAGAGGGTGAGTAATTATTTTTCAATGTCTTCAAAGAGTTTTTGTCCACCTAGTCCGGTGCATGGTTAAACTTTTATGCCTTACATGCTGTTTCAACCCTTCAAACAGCATTCCTTTCGGTGGCCCGTAATTTATTCCTCACGCTTTAAGAAAGTGGAAGCAGCGAAGCGCAAGTGACGTGTCTTATTTTCTTTAGGATTAAAGTTACCCTATTGTGCCTAATGCTTAGAGGCATAATCGCATGGTAAAGCTTTTGTTAAGATAAGTGTGAAACAAAGATGAAGGATACTTTGCTTTAGGCACAGAAGTCTTATCGCATAGTAAAGCTTTTACATGAGATAATAGTGGTGCTTTGATTTTTCTCTTGCAGTCACCTATACTTTAGGTTTAAGTTGGAAATTTGGTTAAAAAACTAATTCCATGCTGAAGATGCTAAATCATTTATCAGCATTCCGTTTGAATATTGCATTTCTTGCTATGCTAGCTAGGAACCATGGATTTTGTAGTATCAAGTACTGATCGTCCCAAAATGACAAATGACGCAGGTATGTGCATGGCGATATAAAACCGGAGAACATTTTGATTGGTTCTCCGGGAACAGCAGACGAGAAGAAATTATTTTTGGTGGATTTTGGATTAGGTATCATTTTAGTCACACCATACTCTTAAATAAGTTAATTATGGTAGTGTGGACTATTGAGTTTATAACCATTTTTGTCATTTTGGGCCAATAGCTACTAGATGGCGAGATCATGCAACTGGTTTGCATGTTAAGTATGACCAGATGCCGGATGTTTTCAGGTATGTCTTCTGACAAAATTGTGGATTGTATGTCTTCTGACATGTTTAGTTGGCAATTCACCTATTAAAGATTTTGTAACTCATATTTAGCATGAACTATGTATAGAACTCTTAGAATATGCATGAATGCCCTAAATGCTGTTTATCCTAGAAAATATGGAAATATGCGAATAAATAGTTCGAATATTTTGGTGTGAATTGTGTCAGATGAAATTTATGTAGCCCTGACTCAGACTCAAATTTGAACAGACACTGATTTGGACATGAGACAAGACATTTCGAAATAGACAAGGACAATCCATTTGATTCGGAAACCAAAATTAGTATTCTCTTTTTAATCCTTAATGCTTTTTTTTAGCACCTTGCTTGGCTTATTTGAACCCTACCCCTAAAAACTATTACAAGGTAACTGAGGGCTTTATTTCGTCAAAATTCTATAATTCTTGCTATTTTCGTTATATCATTTAAATATCACAAATTGATCCTCGTCGTGTTTCCATCTTTTGTCCAAATTGAGACACATGTGTGTTCCCAATGTGTCCTGTGTGTCCCCTACTCAGTTGTCAAATCGTGAATCGAATCAAGAATCGAAAATAGCAAGAATAATGAATCTCCAGATAAAAGAAATGATTAAAAAGGTAAATCTGATACGTAGATACATCCCACCCCTAACACCAGTACCAGACTCCATGTAACATAGATGGTCAGAAATGCTTGCCTAATTTCTATGATATATTCCAATGACAACATTTTTGCTCCTTGGCTCACAATGGCAGGGGAACAACATCCTTCGCTAGTGTTCATGCTCATTTAGGCAGAACTGCTAGCAGGAGAGACGATTTAGAATCTCTTGCCTACACTCTAATTTTCCTCTTCCGTGGTCGCCTGCCTTGGTCAATGTTCGAGGTTTGCCACTAACCCTTGCTAATAGAGTTTGTCTCATGCTGTCTCATGCTATTTTCTGCAAAACTTTTTGAAATAAAATTATATGTAGGCCGCAGACAAAGGATTCAATGTTTGCAGAAGGAAGATGAATTCACCTCCAAGTACTCTGTGTCTATCCTGCCCGCGGGCTTTTAGACTCTTTTTTGAATATGTGGTGAACTTGAGGTTTTACGAGGAACCAAACTATGCAAAATATATTTCGCTTTTCGATGCGGTAGTTGGTCCAAATCCAAATTTAAGGCCAATTAACACCGCTGGTGCGCAGAAGGTACTCATTTTCTCATCTATTTTAGTGTCCTAATCTGATGCTGAAGTTGATATTTGTCTAGGAATTTATCATCTTATCTATCTGAGTGATGTGCATAAATTTTACTTCCCCCCCCCCCAAAATAAAAAAATAAAAAAATAAAAAATTGAAGCTAGTTGGTCAGAAGAGAGGTCAACTGACTTTGGAACCATCCGAGAAAAGCGTCCGCATGAGAAAGCCCAAGAGAAGATGGATTTATGTTGCCCATTCTCATCAAGCTAAGCATCAAAGGTAAGTTTTTTCTTCAAGTGGTGTTTTGGACTTGCACCCTATCCCAGTGTATATAAATGGATGCTTTCCCAGAGAAAAAGTTCTACTATGGTTATTATGAGCACATAAAAATGAGATTGCTTGTGTCAATACGTGGTTTCAGGTTTGCCTATGATGTGGCTGATACGGACCTGGCCAACAACATAGAGAGAGGATGGGAAGATGGCTTTATGATTAGTAGTGTTACTTCTTGTAAAAATTTGTGGGCACTAATTATGGATTCTGGCACCGGTTTCACGTCACAAATATACAAATTATCACCCTGTTTTCCAGACAAGGTGCGTCTTATATTACCGTTGTACATGAAATTTCCATTATATTCTCCTTTTATATCCGCCTAGCTTGTGGAAACTGTATCTCAGTCGAAATCTTGTGTCTTGGGCTATTTCTAAAGGAATGGATAGAGAAGCAATGGGAACAGAACTACCGTATTACTGCAGTCGCAGGAGCTACTAATGGGAGCTCGTTAGTAGTTATGTCGAAGGGTTAGTCTCAGATGTTTGATTGCTAGAAATTTTCTGATTAGTTGTAAGGGTGATATCAACTGACTCATCTTAAATCAAATGAATTCAGGCACAGAGTATGGGCATCAATGCTATGAATGTAGGGCTTCTTTCCCTTTCGACTGGATAAACGATAAGTGGAGGAAGGGTTATTTTGTTACTTCCTTGGCCACCTCAGCAGGTACATGGCGAGTGGTCATGTCCCAGGGTGCTGGATTTTTTGATCAGGTTTTTTTCCGCAATGTTAAAGTATCGACGTCTTTCGTTTTGGCAGGCTACTTGTCCCCGTGCTAACTACGTCCATGGTGCTTATGTTGTTGAGCTAGATTTTATCTACCCTATTGAAGGCTAGATGGGTTTTGTTATTGTTGTTGTACTCGAGGCTTGTTATTGCATGCTAACTACGTCCATGATGCTTAGGTTGTTGAGCTAGATTTTGCGTACCCTCGTGAAGGCATTCACTACCGGTGGAATGAAGGATTCTATATTACTGCAACTGCGTCAACTAGGCAGCAGGCAGCGATTATCCTTAGCAGATCAGCAACAAAACATGCACTTCCTGTGCAGGAGACCCTACGCTCGTCTGTTTTTCCTAGCACGCATATCGAGGTGGTTTAGTACATGCGCACTTATTTGTTTCTCTTCGCCGATGATTATCATGTTAGGACATTGGTTAGTATTATGTACGAGGAAAATTCACAAAATATCTGTTAACTGTTACTAGGTACGGGGCCAAGTGCGATGCACGTTTTGTTTGCCCGTACGTAATGAAGGAAGTCTATTTAATGGGGCCCCGTTTTGTGTATTTGGGTTGATCTCGTGGCTCTCCGTAGTTTTTGGGAACAAATGAATTTGTCGTGTTAGGTTTTTGTTTATACGCGGAAATACGTTTGGATCATAATATATGTAATTAAATTTTTTTGCATGCTTACAGGGTACACCGAACATTTTTATCTTGAAAAAATATTTTGAATAAAGGTTGATTTGTTGAGCAAGAGGCTATTTTGGGCAATTCTTTTGCCCAAACCACCTCTATTCTTCTGTTCTAACTAGTTGGAAATTGACGTGTTTATTTGCCCATTGTGGATCATTTGTAAATTAATGTATCGTTTGACTACGAACAAATTGCATGGACAAACTCATTGTGTAAATTTAACAACGTCAATTAGATTTTAAATCCCACCGTCGATCGAAAAAACAAAGACAGCTCCAATTGGTGAATTGAAGAAAAAACAAAGAAGCCAGATTGATGAATTAAAGAAAAACAAAAAAGAATGATTTAGTTGGTGATTTTAAATCCCATCTGAATTTAACATTGTTGATCGAAAAGTCAAAGACAGCTTCCGTTAATCCCAACGTCAATTAATTGAAGATCGGAAAGAAGCCATCCCTTAATTAATTGAAGATTCAAAATTTTCAAATCTATTGGGTGAGGTCTTTTGTGGCTTACTGAAGTTGAATTGGGGTGGATGACGAGAGAGAGAGAGAGAGAGAGAGAGAGAGAGAGTACTACAAATATGTGATTTGGTAAAAAAACTTAATCCGGTTTTTTGGTTTTTTATTTTATTGTCCTTATTCAATTTTTTTGGGCATTTGTTAGTTTTGCGTCAAGATTTTGTGGTTTTTAGATTCAAGACGAATGTAACAAGTATAAAATTATGGTCAAAACTCAATTTTTTTTTAATAAAGCCAAAATTGTACTAATAATCTAAGTATTTTCGGCTTTAGTCAAAAAAATATTTGGTTTGACCATAAATTTATACTTGTTAGATTCGTCTCGTCGAGGTGAATCCAGAAACCACAAAATCTTGACCAAAACTAACAAATGCAATTTTTTTTTAATAAAGACAACGAATAATCCGGATTATGGATTATTTGCCAAAGGAGCCGAACATGTACGTATGGTTTTGAGAGAGAGAGAGAGAGAGAGAGAGAGAGAGAGAGAGATGTACAAGGTGGAAGGCAAAAACCATCGTTATTTTTTATTTTTTGGATCCAACAATCGTTCTATTTAATTTTTGGATCCAACAATCATTATTTTTAATTTTTTGGTCCAATCTATTTTGAACCCATTTTGAACAAAATCAAATCCTCTGTGCCAGTTTTCTCTGTGCCTCCGTCACATAAACTTTCAGCCGTTTTAAATGTCCTCTACGGGAAATCGAGTTTTTTAAAAAGTTAAAATTTGTGCTCTAAATTTCCAAAAGTAACCTTAAAAACTGTGGAGTCAATTAAATGTATTTAAATTGTTTATATGCCTCAATATGGATCTAAAAAAATATGTAATATGGATCCTGTTTCATAGTAGATTTCAATTAATTCTATTATACAAAGTTTTCAAAATCATGAAAAATATTAAATATTGAAAGATATTGTCAATTTAAGAATGATATGAATATCAAAAACTGTCAAATCAATTAGGAATGAAAAGAGTACTTTTTATGGGTAAAATTAAAAGTTTGTTATGTTTTGATGGTTATTTATAGAAAGTGGACACTTATTTTGGAACATCCCAAAATAGAAAGGTGGACATTTAAAATGGGACAAAGGGAGTATTTTAAACACTGAAATTTTATAACACAATCCAACAGCTCAAATCAGGTTGGGAACAGGGAAATAAGGGATTTGGTTACAGAGGACCTGGCATCATTTTGAACCTATATGAACCCATTTAACTATGGGTTAAAATGGGTTTTCAGCCCACCTTACAATATGGGTGGACTGGGTTGGGTTATAAATGGACGGGTTTGGATAGATCCATATATTTGGGTTGAGATTGCCACCTGATTTGACAAGTGGTTGTGGAATAGTGTGAGAGGAGGGTTTGAGAAATGAATCTCGAGTATCTCGCCATGTTCTAGGGCTTGTTTAGTGGCGGACCTAGAGAGCTGCTGCTACAAAATCATTGCACAAACAAGCAAGCTGACCCTAAGTCGTTGCTCTCCCTTGCCTACTTGAACTGTACTATTTCATAGTCAATCTATGAGTTATGTCAAATCTATGACTAAGTTTAGTATATGAGAATATGCATTAAACTTCTCTTATAGGATAACGTACTATAGACTAACAAAACTATTGATATAGCCTCTTCTAGAGGCCTTACAGTTTTTTTGTTTCCTATAGTATACTATAATAATAGTACTTTCTCCATGATGACTTAATTAGATCGTAAATAGGGCTGTCAAAAAAAACCCGCGAACCGCAAATCCGAACCGGAGCGAACCGAACCGTAGGTTTTGGATTGGGTCCGTGGATTAATGGTCCGGACACGGATTGAAAAATTAGAAAACCGCGCTTCGCGGTTCGGTCCATGGATTTTCATAAAAGAACCGTAGATAAACCGAACCGGACCGTGAGAATTTAATCAATAAATAAAATATATATATAATATTGGGATAAGAACTATAATTAAACATATTATTATTAATTTTATACCCTAAATAGGTGGATGTGCTATAATTAAACATATTATTATTACTTTAATTAACAATTGTAATTTTATTTTTGCTTGCACGTATATTAACTACTTATTGTATCGGGATTAGACTGGTTGTGGTGAAGACTTTTGTTTACTCGCTTTATATTATGCTGTTTTTGCATCTTTTTGCTACTGCTAGTGGTACTCTCTTAAATGTGAATCTCTTTGAATCATTTTGAAGCACTGTTGTTGGTGACTTGGTGTTGTTTATTAAAACATAAAAGCTACTGATGATGAATGTGTTCCAAAAGTTACAATGAGAATGTGAATGTGAATGTGGAATGTGGAATATAATGTAATAATCCGTGGATAAACCGTGAACCGAACCGTGATTTTTTTGATTGATTAGGAACCGGACCGTAGACTTTTGGTTTGGACACGGATTGCCTTACATTGAACCGTAGACTTTTGGTTCGGTCCTCGGATTCATACCAATCCGCACCAAACCGGACCGTTGACACCCCTAATCGTAAATGGCGATGATGACTTAATTAGATCGTAAATGACGAGACTGACTTAATTAGATCGTAAATGGCGACTTAATTAGATCATAAATTGCGATGATGACTTAATTAGATGGTAAATAATGATGACTTAATTCTACACACTTCAACACACTTGTATAAAAAGAACCACTGTTGTGGTCGCTTGCCACATGGGTGTAAAGACTAAAATGCCCTTTTCCTTCCCTGAGAAGTAATGAGGTGCATTTAGGTACTGTCCTCTTCTTCTGAGATCATGTACCGTCACCCGAAGGTCAACCTTTGCTTCTGGTCGATCGAATCAACCCGGTGGGACCCTGACCGAGGGTTTTGTTTCTTACCCTCGAAGCAATCCCTCGTTTCCTCATCAATCTCAGCTCTTACTTTATCCGATTCAAGTCTTCGCCTTAGAGGTTCGATTTCCTCCCTTTGCAGTCCTTCGACTGTCCTTCAGATACTGTAGCGACGGCGATGATCTGTCCTTCGAATACTGGTGCTACGACGCTGTAGTCCTTCATCTACCCAACGTGTACCCGATTGCTTTCTCAAGAAGGAAGGAGGACCCTTTTTAGACGGAAATTGGGGATAAAAGGTTTTGGGGAAGGACATAGAGAACCACTCATGCGATTTCACTGCCTTTGTTTGAGGGTTCTGGGCTAGGTCAGTTTGTGTTCTTGTATCTCGTATTTTTTACTCTCAAATTTGTTTCTTTTTCAGGATATTGCTTTCAAGTGGATTTAGTTTCTGTCTTTTGATTTTTAATTTCGTTTTATAATTTGATCAGGTAACCGAGTTGTTTTACTTCCTTAATTACTACTCCAGATTTTGCGCGTAAAGCGTCCTTCAACTGTCACCGTATGATGTGCAATAAGGTCTTCACTCCAGATTTTGCGCATACAGTTGTCGGTGTGGTACTTCAACTATCCTTCAGTTACTATTGCACGGTGATCATCTGTCCTTCAATTACTGTTGATGCGGCGCGATATAAAAGGGTTGCTGAAAGTACCTAAATCCGACTGGAAGCAAGCTCAGCAATCTCTCCGAGTCTAAAAAATCTCTACAGTTCTAGCTTTGATTTCTCAGCAATCTCAGCATTTTACTCTATTTTGTCTCTCCTTTGAGGTACAATGAAGCAATCTCAGCAATTCTAGGGTTCCGTTTTGTATTTTGGATGCTGAAAATTTGTTAATTCCATAGTAGTGTTGTGTAATTCCTGCTATTTGTGGTTATATATATTTTGATTTTTACAAATGCCAGGAAATTCTGAATTCCATAGAACCTTCTTCATTAGACTGGGGTATGTGTTAATTCTGGAACAAAAATACTACACGTACGCAAGTGCGCGTATGCCAAATGCACGGACAGTGTATCTTCACCGTCCGTGCGCATTTTCGACGGTCCGGATTTTAAATAAATTGTTCACGCGAACAATTTGTTTGTTTGCGCGAACAAATTATTTAAAATCCGAACCATTGATTTTTTAGATGAACGATTGAGATGAGTTGCGTGCATATGGCGTACGCGAGTGTGCGTACCCATAGCCACGTTCATTCTGGAATTAAGAACTTCTTCATTCCCACCCAACACGTACTGCTATTGTCGGTGTAGTACTTAAAGTGCATTTGGGAGCATATTAAAGTATTAGCTAGGATTTGGGTTACTCTGATGTATGTACATTTAGCTATACACTGCATAATGGGAAAACCACTATTCTGTATACTGCCTTGGCCCTTTTTAAATCTTTGTAATGCTTTTTCGAAGATTATTAAAATCCTTTTTTGTTGTTAAAAAAAGAACGTTGGCATGGTTATTCTTCTCGACGTGTTCTACAACATGAACAATCCCGATAATTTTTTTTTTTTGGGGGTATCAGCACTGGTCTAAACATTGAATATCCATACTAACCAAATGTCTCGCCATTAAGCAAATCTGAGTTCCTTGTGTTGACATATTTGATATCTTCCTCACCTCATTTGTCAAACTCTACTGCATTCGCCTAAATTAATTATTGGCGTGTATGGTCTTTTAGTCAACGCAAGTGAGCTTGAAAAATTGCTTGAGTTTGAGATGCTCTAATTCATTAGTAATTTTTGGACATAGCTCTGGAACTTCTATGATCAGAAGGATCTCTGTCCATCTATTTACATTTTTATATAACCTCTCCCATATATGATTAATGGCTGGCTCCTCCTTTGAACGTGATTTTAAATCCCATTCGTAAGATTTGAAGAGAACACATCTATTTACGTGAGTTGGCTGAAATCTGTTAATTGATGCGAGGCATTTGATGGGGTGCAATTGCGGGGTTTAGCCCATAATTTGCCAAATAAAGAATCCCTCCTTTTCTTCTATTCTCTCGTTTGTAGGATATATGGAGGATCTTGATTGTTTAGAGAAGGAAAAGAAAATACGTCCAAGTCCTGAAATTGATGCTTTTATAAAGGTTGTAATCTCGAACTTTTGTTGTTCTCGAATTTGCCATGGTTACACTTTAAATACAAATGAAGTGTGCCATTTGTAATGTTTCTGCCCAAAATCTCATTGTTCAGGCATCATCTGTTGGTGGTAGAAAGCATAGTGTCAAGACGGATTATGTCTTGAAAGTGCTCGGTCTTGATGTGTGTTCAGATACAATTGTCAGTAATGACATGCTTAGAGGTGTTTCAGGTGGGCAGAGAAAGAGAGTTACTACAATTCTCTCTCCCTCTCTCTCTCTCTCTCTCTCTCTCTCTCTCTCATATAATGTGCTTATTAGTGAACCCTTCGATTCATATTTTACTTTCATACTTCTACGTGCTGTTAAATATGCATGATTGGCTCCCATACCTTTTGGACTGGAGGGGTGTATTCAGGATTTTCTGTTTTGTTGAGGAGCTTGAAGAAATGGAAATTAATATTCTGAATGTGAAGAATATATGGTCATAGTGATAGCGCTGTGGTTGTTCAGGGTGCTGATATTTAAGAAGACTGTGTGCAACTTTAGTCATGCAAAAATCCATGTAGTATTTCCAGTGTGCTGTCATCAGGAAACTGTCTTTAGTATCTGAATAAATTCACAATTTAAGATGCATATGAAACGTAAAATGCAATCTTAATTGCAGTGAATATTATGTTTGGTTTGTCCTATGTCATCTTTAAGTTTACTTTTTCTTCTAGCATCTAAAGAACCTGAAACCATCATATTAGTCATGTGACATAGTCATCAAAGTTTGAAGCTAATGAGAGTCGTTGGATGAAGTCAAATGTGGTGGATTGGATTATGAGCAGTAAATAGGGATCAAGAAATCAATGGTAAAAATACCTTGCTTGGCCTGAATAAATTTTGAGTTGTAATTTATCTTCTTTTAAAGTAGACGGATCATTCCCTGTTGAAAAAGAAGTAGATGGTTGATTTGAAAGAAATCGAATTGTAATCTTAGTTTATCATTTTGACGCTGATTGTACAGTAGATGATGGGGTACCGTTTAAGACTTTCAGCTTTTTGGAATGAGAATGCATGCCTCTGCGCCGGATATAACTTAGCCAGTTTGTATCTGTGTTGCTTTCTTTGTGTGGTGGACTGAGGTTCAGATCCCAATACGTTTGATCACCTGGTGATCACGGTATATATTAACTGGGGGGTCACATCCAAATTAGAGAAGTTTTTATGCTCGTATACTTAGACTCCAAAAGAAGTATTGTAACGATGTCTTTGTCAAATGACTACATCAACAATACTACCTGACTATTTCATACTGATGTAGGATAGATGATTGTTGGGCCAAGAAAAACCCTTTTTATGGATGAAATTTCAACTGGACTTGATAGCTCTACCACATTCCAAATTGTCAAATGCATGTGGAACGCCGTTCACCAAATGGAGGCCACGGTATTAATGGCTCTTCTTCAGCCAGTGCCTGAGACATTTGATTTGTTTGATGATTTGGTATTGCTATCGGAAGGATACTAGGTTTATCATGGTCCTCGGGAAGAAGTCTTAGATTTCTTTGAATCATTAAGTTTTCGTTTGCCACCTTGTAAGGGAGTTGCAGATTTCCTTCAAGAGGTAATCTTTTTCCTTTTTCCTCAGCAACACTTCATTCCGATGGTTTCCTACCTTCTTACTTGACCTATTTCATGTGTAGGTGGTTACCTCATGAAAGGATCAAGCACAGTACTGGGCTGATTCTTCTAAACCATACAAATTCCTTCCTGTCTCAGAAATTGCAGAAGCATTTAAAAATTCCAAATATGGAATGCCTTTGAAGTCCACTCTATCTGTTCCATATGATAAATCCAAGAATCACCCGGCAGCTCTGTCAAAGACAAAGTACGGTGTATCAAAGATGGAGCTCTACAAGACATGCTTTTCACGAGAATTGCTTCTGATTAGGAGACACAACTTCCTTCACATTTTTAGAACATGCCAGGTAACCTTAAACTTCTACGTCTATGATCTCATCTGCAAAGAGGTGTTAGAGTAGACATTGTTTTTGTGCGCCAAACTACTCGCTGACAGTCAAGCACATGGAAGTTCTTGGCTCGCCAATCATATTCGATAAGTCATATCCTTCAAGATCATCTTGCATTATTTTATCTAGGATCACACGTTTTTATATCCTGGAGGTAGCACATATAGTTCCATAACACTTTTTCACACTATATACTAAAGCTTTTTGCTTTTGTGTCCTAATCTACTTGCATGTTGTTTATTGTACAGTCTGTTTTGAGACCTTGGACTATTGGACAATGAGAGTTGTGCATAAAATTGGCTAAGATATTTCTGTGGCAGACAAGTGCCCTACGTGGCCCTGAATAATACACATGGGCAAGTTGTATAATTGATTCGAATCTCGAAGTTGATAATCATTTTGGTGTCCACAGGAGCTTGGCTCCCTGAATATGTTTTCTCAACTTGTCATTCTGGATTCCTTGAAGAAAATTTGAATCTACGCTTTTCTCTATCTTGTCAACTAATAAGTGCACTAAGTATGAGCATATTATATATTTACTAATGAAAAAGATGCTACATGTTTCGCAGCATACACATAATTCATTAGGCACTTACTGATGTCCGAGCTAGGATTTTTTGAAACATGTGTTTCCTTTTAATTTCTTCACTTGTGAGTCTTCTGCAGGTATTTGCCCGATTGTGAAATCAGTAGATAGGTTAAAATGGTCAAGTGTAAAAGAGTAAGACTCAACATGAATTTTCCATCTTTGGCTAACAGCTCTACATGAACAACTTTACTAAGAGTACTTTTGTATCTGGCCAACTAATTTCATGCACGTAAATGAAGTGAAGTAGAGCACTGCATCCTTGTAAGGGGTTAATCTCTAACAGCATTGATGAATTACTTTTTTCCTAGGTTGTGTGAAGGTGGGAAGATTTTGGATAGAATACTAGCAAGGTATCTTTTTGGTCTTCGTATGCTGAAATCTTGTATTTTCGCATCTTAGTTTTGGACACTTAATTTGAGGAATGAAACTGGACAGCAGTTAACGAATACATAGTTGTTTGTTTTATTCTGAAGGGTTGGGAAATGCACAGAAGACGAAGCAAAGGCTGTCTTGATCCAAATGTAGAATGTTGTTTCCTTTTGCCATTTCCAGGGTTTTGTTCACCGTGAAACCTGAGGTAGGTACCATGTCAAGTTCAGATTGCACATTTGGCCTTATTGAAAATTGGAAACTACATATATGGTATTACATTTGGAACTTTTTGATTAGGAACTGGGGTCATTTTGCTTTGGTTTTTGTCTATGGCAAAAGAATGGATTTGTCTATTTGAGAAGTTTACTGGGCAAGCAAATGAAAGTTCGTAGTTCGCTGATTTGCTTCCTTTTTTTTTTTGTTTCCCTCCCCAAATTATGGAATGAATTGAGATTTTGACAACGGCATTATTGATTGCTTATTGAGAATGAAGCATGGAAATTTCTGAGAAGGTGTCAAACACCAACACACAAGTCAAACTTCTCCCAACATGTCTTTTATCAACATCTAGGAATGACAGGTGTCCATTTCTTAAATACATGAAATTCATAGCCGTTTGAAGAGATAGCGTGGGATCCTATGTCAAATGTAAACAATGTGGATTTATATCTAGCATAGTAACGCAGTGAATTTTATTGAAGTACATAAGTAACAAAAAATCTAGATTTTTAAATAGCTGAAACGAACTTTAGGGCAAAAAATGTGGATTCAATTAGTGGACTTGGCTTACTTTAGGTAAAAACAAATGCATGTATATAATCATGGACCTACTGTTACCCTGTGTTGCTGAGTTGTAGCTCTCCAACTATAGGTTCCAATAAGGACCTTTTCTTTTTGATTGCTGATCTATTTTATTTTAAAGATGCATAATGCATATGTTTGATTACAAGAGGAGGATATAGATTGGGCACCTGATTCCAATTTAATTACCTATTCATAAAATGCAAATTCATGTTTTTGGGTGCTGAATTGGAAGTAAAAGTCAATTAATAAAATGGAAATTCATATTTTTGGGTGCTGAATTGAAGTATATGACTCTTCATGGTTGAATAATACATGCAAGTTCAAGATTTTGAAACAGCATCCCTGTATGTCCTTTGTGTATTCAAAGGAACGATAATAGTAGTTGTACTAATGTCAGAGAATCTGAAATCACCTATTTATGTTGGACCCCACCCACTGGATTATCAGCTCTGCAAGCCTCGAATACATATCGGTAGAACTATTTTTTCCGTAACCATTTTATGGAGACGGATCTCTATCGTGCATTCGTGCATGTATTTTGGTAAGTATTGGGGGCGATTTAATTGGGCTCCGATGCTAATTCTCTTCTGATTTTTTTTGCTATTCTTTTAAGTGCTTTCGGCAATAATTCATTGAAGCACATAATTGGCAATATCAATCTTTTTGTGAAAAAAATGGAATTTTGGTTTTGCTTAAGTCAAATATTTTCCTATGGACCTTGCTCATGGTGTTCAGGTTAATGCTTGTTATATCAATTCTTCATATGACATGTTTGGAATTCCATTCAGTATGCATCCTTCACAGACATATTGAGGGTTGTGCAATTCAATAGGAACTTTGTTTCTCTATCTCCCTCCATGTCTGTGCACGCGTTTAAAACTTTAAAATGTGTGTGTAAACCACTTTCTTCCTATTATCCATTTGAGTATTCCTTCTTTATCTCTCTCTTTCAGATTAATCTAGGGATTTATATCAACGTCGAAAGCAGTGAACAGTCAGTGTTGGTGGATCGTGTAGTGGGTGGATCCAGTTTGGCGGATGGTCAAATAGAGCTGATGCTCCATAGGTTTGCTCATTTTTTTTTTAATTAAGTAATTTATCATATGTCACAACTGCGATTCCATTTTGAGATTTTGCAATATCAGGACATTTTGCTCAGTTTCTCTGTGGTTTGTTTTACATTTTGATGTATGCACTTAATCAGGAAATCCCTTTTTCAAGGTATTTTATACCTCAAATGCAAATGGATTTCTTGTGTTGTGTGTTACATGTTAAAGCATTGACGATATGTGGTACATAATCATACCACCACTGCCTACGATCACATTGCAATTTCTTAATTTTGTCTCTCTTTTACCAACCATTCCTTATTTAATAATCACACTTATCTAGCTTCTTCCATCATGCTTTTCACAGTTTTGAGCCTCACCCTTATGACAAAATAACCAATGAGCACGCAGTTACGTGCGAAGCACGTAGCCCGACACTAGTGTATATAAAGGGAGATGGATGGTCGCTTGCCACCTTGGGTTAAATGACTAATATGCCCCCATTTGTGAATGGTTTGTGTTATAATGGGGTATTGATGACATTTCGGTTACATGATAAAAAGCCCAACAAAGGTAAAGGTATAAAAGCTTTCCTAAAATCAGTTTCTACTTTCTGGAGTACTAGAGAACCCTCTTTCCCTCTTCTCTGTTGGCAAGTTAAAATCAGATTGCTCCAGTACCGCAGAACCTCTTTCCTCTCTTCTTTGTCGGCAAGCAACGTCGAATTAGTACGGTTGGAACTCTAGAAACGGCCCCTTGATATATCTACTGCTGCGTATGTGATTATTACTCATCGGCTTCTCTCTTTTCTCATTGTGCTAACGTCTTTGAACGTACTATTCTTTTGGATAAAAGGATTTTTGAAAGTATTGAGAAAGGCATTCATATGGGTTTCTCTGCCTTCATTAGGTCGGTTAGCTTTCTTATCTTTGAAGCTGTGTCTCTGAAATCTGGTTTATTCGGTTTAAGTGCTTTAGATTCATTGCATGTTCTTAGTTTGTTTTGTGAAAAGTTTGGACACTCAGGTATTGAACAAAGGAGGAAGTCAAGGTTATGTTGTCCCTTATTTTTGCTCCAAATGGGTAATTTTTCCTCTTGTTTAGGGTTATTATTTTGCCTTCATAGTTTTAAGGATGAAAAAATGGAAACCTATATTGCCTCTATTACTCTGTAGGTATGTTTTCCCTTTTGTATGATTCCCAGAGTAACAGATCAGTAACTTAAGCTTTTAGAATATAAGCACTTAGGCTACTTGGTATGATTTTCGGATCGATAAGCAAAAAATGGCGATGAGGAAGCGGACGATATTGTTTAGGAAGTACAGAGACGCATTGAAGAGTGTTAGGGCTCCATCGAGTTCTACACCGCCTTCTTCGACTTCACGTGTTCCAGTGATTGAATTGTCTACAACGTCCTTTCTTAATCCCAATGGCAATTATGCTCCTTTAAGTACTGAGGATCCAGGTACATCTCTCTCTCTCTCTGGGTATATACAATACCTATGCACATAGTCATATTGAAGTACTTTTGTTTGAACATATAGGTACACTAGACGTCGGGCACACTCAGATGCGTGTGAGTGCAAATCATATCAGGCAAAAGAGGAAAATCTTCAATTGAGTGAAAATATGATATGTGAAAGTAGAAAAGATGGGAGAAGAAAGCATTTCTTCTGTCCTTTTCAACAGTTTTTTAGGTTGTTAAAAGTGGTATTTTGGAAAATAGATATGTGCGAACTCATGTTTATGCTATAGAGGGATGTTCATTTTATGATAGCAATAGATATGTATAGTAGGATAGATAAACGAACCAACGAGCCCAGCAATTTATTGTTCCAAGCTTGGTTTGAAATCTTGACAAGCTTTAAAAATATGTTCAAACTTGGGTTATTTATGAGACAAACCAATCTCGAACGAGCTTTAGTCAAGCGTATGACAGAACCTATCTTGAGCAACTTGAATGCTTTAAGCATCGTAAATGAGCAGAGCAATAGTTTGTTCGAGCTTGGTTTAAAAGCTTACCAAGCTTCAAAAAGATTTACAAGCTTGGTTTGTCTATGTAACAATCCGATCTCAAACGAGCCTTTACTGAGCGAACACGAGTTCGAACTCGAACAGTTTGGTTTGTTTATCAGCACTAGGTGTGTGTATTCTTGGGTTTGTGGATATGATTATCAGTGGATACCTCCTCGGATCCAACTGGAATGTATGTGTGTGTGTGAGCTCTGTCGCCTAACACCAATACACCATAATCTGTATTGGAATATGTGGATTGGTGTAGAGAAAGTCCAATGTGAAAGCTGAATGTGTTAATGATTGATGAATGAGGAAGGATGCCAGGTTGAGTGCTTTATGCCTTGGCCTTGAAGTGGTCAAGTGGTAGAAACTGAATTGTAGGATAATCCTGTGAGGCCAGGAACTTGTAATGCTTACTGCGTTTTAAGGTTTTATTCAGTCTAAGTAGATGAGAATGAAGTATTTCAGCTGGTGATTACTTATTCTTTGCAATTTTATGAATATTGTTTTATTCTCTGATATGGTTTCCAGGGGAAAGAAACTAAAGGACACAGTCAAAGGTGATTTTTTTTCCCCCGGGCAGTTTCAAAGGTGCTTGGGTAGTTTGTTTCCTTGAAAATGATAGTTTGTTTTAATTTATGAACAGTTTCATTACCCTGTAACAACCAATTGACATCGACAACGACATCATAATATATCGACATCATAATATGACAAACAAACAATTGAAGTTAAAAGCGAAAACAGAAAGATGCAATACAATAGTCATCATGGTGGCAATGCAACCACCCAAATAAATATCCCATTAACATAAATAAATATCCGATAAACATAAATATCAATGACAAACGATAAACCACCCACCACCGAACGCAAAACAGCACACCCTGTAACGGTCCGTTATTTTATTTTATTTTAAGTCATTTAAATTCTAAGTTTTATTTACTTAACGTAAGTAGACCTTATTTACTACTACATTTTGTTCACATTTATAGGTATGTATATATATATAGAGATACATGTATAGTAACCGTTTAATTTCCAATTTCATTTAGTTCTAACTAGCCAGATTACTTCCTAACCAAATTCTTAAGTAGCCTAACTAGACATCATTTCTCTCCATCAAAATGTCAACTTCCATTGTCATTCCATGTTTACCCATATATGTATATAACTTTACTTCAGCCATCTATAAGCCAACAACACCCCAAGAGAGTTTCCTTTAACCCTTGGGCCATTTGTCACCTCCTAATCCAATGGTTTATGTCCAAAACCCACTCCCCTATATCTCACCCTCTCCTATTCCGAAAATGAAACACACTAACTCCTTGCTACTGATTTTACTCCACACTTAATCAGCTTGTGAGAAAAGTGAGAGCTAGGCACAACAATGGTGTTTTAAGAGAGAGAAACTCAAGTGGGTTTATTATACACGCACCTCCACACCAAAATTCTGAGATTCAAACCTTCTCCTACCTTCTCATACACCACCAAGCTCCAACCTTTCATCTCAACGCCACCCCGTGGCCTTCTCTTCCGGTTGTCTTTCCCGTTCACGTATTTTTGCCAAAAATCCCATTTTTACGCTTAGACTTCGGAGGAGAGGTAGAATAACTTTTCTCCATATTCCCTAAGTATATTTTGATGTTTATATGTTATCTCCATAGTTTAGTAGTGATATAAACCGAGCCAATGCGCAAAAACCATTTGACCAACTTGTACTCTGTTTTTCGAAAAAACCCAGTTTTGTACAGTAACCGAAAACTATTTCCCAAGTTACACTAAAACTTAATACCTAGAAGTGTTGTTTTACTCCATTGTGTATAAGTAATGTTTGGACCCCACTGATTTGTTTCCCACGTGTACTACCAGAAACTAAAGTGGAAATGATTTTATCAATCCCGTCCGAAAACCAGTTTTGTTGTTCTGTCCGAACATTGGTTAACATGCTGAGAAGTCAATTGCTATGATCATGACATGCATGAAATTGGGTTTTGGTAGCTCACACGTGTTTCTTTCAAGCTGTAATGCTTGCCTTAGTTTGAAAGCCTTAGTTTGAAAGCATGCATGATGTTAGCATTAGTTTATTAGTAAAATGTGTTCCTCATTGTGGCAATCAAATTGCCAAACACGTGGGACCAAATAATCAGATAACATGTACTCTCTTTTTCTTTTTTTTTTTTTTTTTTGTTCAAACCGGTTTGTACCAAGTGAAGTGTTTTCAACCGAAATTTACTTCTAGTGTAGAACAGAATTTTGGTTCCTGTTGGTATCGTTATCATTCTGCTTGTTGATTGAGTATTAGTATACTAATATATGAAATGCTGAGTTTTTGTTAGTTGTTAACATTAACAGGTGGGTTCGGAGTTGGTGCTGTGCACCGTGCATGGTGCTGTGCACGATCCTCGCCGTCCGTTCGGCGATCCAATGGCCCAGATTGAAACTTGCAATGAACGGCTCGGATTCAATCTGGACCATTGGATCGCCGAATGGACGGCGAGGATCGTGCACAGCACGCATGCTGTGCACTGGTGCACAGCACCAACTCCAAACCCTTAACAGGTTCAACTTGGATTAGAAATCTTGATTAGATAAGATATGTATTTAATATGCTTAACCTATTAACTTGTTTAATGTTATTTATTTATATATTTTTTTCTTAGACTAGAATCTAGTTTAAATTAACGAGACTTAGAAATAAAAATAATAGTTCTAGATAACAAATTTTAGCGTGGGAATAACTTACCAGAACATGTATATATATTTTTGTGTGTCTA
This sequence comes from Vaccinium darrowii, assembly GCA_020921065.1. Lineage (NCBI taxonomy): Eukaryota > Viridiplantae > Streptophyta > Magnoliopsida > Ericales > Ericaceae > Vaccinium > Vaccinium darrowii. The sequence goes on from CM037156.1 coordinate 2,011,108, forward strand.
ATGATGAAATCTTTTATTTAATTAAAAGATACTATCTCCATATCATATTTTCTAAGTCTAGAATAATAGCTAAATTTAGAATATTAGACTTTCCTAAAGTAGGAAATTATTACTTCTGTAAAGTTGGAAAATCCTCATTTAGAATGTGAGAAATTAATAAAGAGTTTAAGTTTTTAAACCAAACCCTTATGTTAGACTTTGTCAAGTTTAAACATAGACCCCAGTGGTTCTAAGTATCTATATTATACTAACACCCCCTCAAAGATATATGCTATCATGATCATTTCTGTATGATTAGTTTTGCATTCTAACATGTATTTGTTCTTCTTAAAATATTATGTGAATTGCATGCACGTTATCAACTGTCATATCATATTGTTCTTTATATATTTATCGCTTTGCTTCTTCTGTTGTGCGTACTTATCATGAAATCGTTGAATGTTAGAATGGACACTTAGGTTCCCGGGTTGGGTGATCGTACGCGAATATCACATAGACGATGAGGTTAATGGAAAAGTAAATTGAAATCGATTGATGGGGAGTTACCCCAAGATTGTTGTTGAATGGCAGTTCCGCCAAGTGATTGTTTCGAAGGATTGTTTGGCAGTCTGCCATGATTTCGAAACCCTAGGATGTGACACTCTGTGATTTGCTTCATTTGAATTCTGAGGCGTTATAAGGGTGGAAGTATTATAGACCAGTTTCGGCTATATACCTACAGGACCTGGCAGTTGCCATACGTAGCCCAGTGGTACAGTTTCGTCCCTGGGAAATTCATCCTTGCGAGGCGGCTGACGGCTGGATTAAGTACGTAACTTATACCTTCCGTCGGGGCCCCCGAGTGAAGGGAAAGCAAGGGGGGAGTAAATCACAGTTTGGTCATAGTCCTTAGTGGTTAACCGGGAGGAAAGTTCTCTAGGTTGAGAACTTAGATGGAAATGTAGGTTAACGGCTAGTAATGAAATCAGTTATGTGTTTACTCTTTTACGTACTGCTTTTCAATCATATATGTTGTTCTTGTATGTTATGTAAGGGTTGGGGGTTAGAGTAGCTATTGAGTGATTTATCACTCACGGTGTTACACTTCGTATGACCCTGGTATAATACCATGATGTTGCTTTGCGACTCGGACGTATTATGCCAGATTGTGATCAAACAGGAGGTGTAGGTGTTGAGGGCGATGCTTATTTTGGAACAGAAGGTTTTCCAGTGGATCAGACTCAAGAGGAGCATTGGGATCAAGATCTCAACCTTAACCTATAGAGCCAATCTCCCTTATTTTTGTGTTGGAAAACTGTAATCTAATTTTCCAACAAAGTACTATGTTTATTTGTACTTGAACTAAGACAATTATGTTATTTCCGCTACTTTATTAATGAGATCCTGTTTATTCATATTAATCTTTTATTAAATGATTTAAATTAATGCTTCCGAAAATCGGGGCGTTACACACCCAACCCAACACGGCACCCCAACCGGCACCCCACTCACCCCCCGGTTGACGCATTAATTTTCTTATATAATTAGCTCCATCGGATGCGCGGCAAAGGCCGATTAATTTGGCCCATTCTTCAGAGTTGTTCAGGTCGAGAGCGTACTTCTCTTCCTTGGGGGAAAGTGAGCCTTTCAGCTTTTTGACAATTTTTTTTATATTGTTTTCTAATTTTATGCATATCGATCGGGGCCTCTTCCGCCTTTGCCTCTTCCATTTTTAACTTCAATCGTTTGTTTGTCATATTATGTCATTTGCCATATTATGATGTCGATATATTATAAAGGGTAGGTGATGGGGGGAGTTGGGTAAGTGATCTGGGGAAAACTCTGGCAGGATCGCCATACACTTCCGTACTCCACTCCTTACTATCATACAACCTTTTCAACCTTCTAAAATTTTTCGAGAGCTTAGACCTCTCAGCCTTGCCACCCATCTTCTCGTAAATTTTAAAGACTTGTCACCAGGAAATGACATCCGGTTGTCTTTTCATGAAGAAATACCTGACGAATGAACAACCAACAACTAAAGTAACAAAAGATGACTGCAGGCAGATGAGAGCAAACATTATACACTCATTCCTTTAACACAAGAAGTCACTACAAGTCCGGACAAAAAACATTTCAAGAAACTCAACTATATGCTCAGACATCATGGAATTTTTGTCGTTTTTTCTGTGCAAGAAATCCCAGTAATGAATTTATTTTTTGCTTGTAAATATTTGGGGAATTTGTACTCTTGAAACACTGACAAATATCAAAATATGAAAATAGTTGAAACACTCGACAATGTGGAAATAGTTGTAGTTTTTGTGGGAAATGAATCAAACTTTTGTTGCCTAAATCTACTGTCCAAATTTTTGTCAATGTTGCTTTAGTTTTTGCTGCTATTTGTGGTGTTTTTTCTGGTTAATCTGATGTTTGTATGTTCTAACAATGTATAGTTTAAATGTCCAATGTGCCTAAATGTACAGTCTAAATTGTCAATGTACATTCTAAATTCTCTCTCCCTCTCTCTCTCGCTCTCTCTCTTTGAATAAAAAAAAATGTAGGATCCAAAGCAACCTTTTTTCAAAGTCTCTAAATTCTAATTGTGCGGTCCAAAGTGCCTGAATATATAGTCTAAATATATGGTTGAAAGTGCCTGAATATACGGTCCAAATGTACAGTCTAAATTATCAATGTACATTCTAAATTCTCTCTCTCTCTCTCTCTCTCTCTCTCTCTCTCTCAAAATAAAAAAATAATTTAGGATCCAAAGGAACCTATACAGTCTAAATTATCAATGTACATTTTAAATGCATGGTGAAATATACAGTTTAAAATTAATGTACAGTCTAAATTATAAATGTACATTCTAAATTCTCTCTCTCTCTCTCATAAAATAAAAATGTAAGACCCAAAGCAACCTTTTTCAAAGTCTCTAAATGCTAATTATACATTCCAGCTGTAAATGTACAGTCTAAATTGTCAATGTACATTCTAAATTCTCTCTCCCTTTCTCTCTCGCTCTCTCTCTCTCTCTGAATAAAAAAAATGTAGGATCCAAAGCAACCTTTTTCAAAGTCTCTAAATTCTAATTGTACGGTCCAAAGTGTCTGAATATATAGTCTAAATATATGGTTGAAAGTGCCTGAATATACGGTCCAAATGTACAGTCTAAATTATCAATGTACATTCTAAATTCTCTCTCTCTCTCTCTCTCTCTCTCTCTCAATAAAAAAAAATTTAGGATCCAAAGCAACCTTTTTCAAAGTCTTTAAATTCTAATTGTACATTTTAAATGCATGGTAAAATATATAGTTTAAAATTAATGTACAGTCTAAATTATCAATGTACATTCTAAATGAACGCGAGCATAGCAGTGGTGTCAACAACAGTGACCGTGCATAGCAGTGATTAGGGGCTATGCAAATTAGATGTCGTGCACAGCAGAGCCAAATCGCTGTGAAGAGAGAGAGAGAGAGAGCTTTTCAAAACATCTGATAGCATACTCTTTATTTCATGACATTATGGTCTTTGGCAAATGTACAATCTACAGAAAATGTAATCATACGACGGTTTGAAATTTGCAAAATTTACATAACACAAATCAAACTGATCTACTGTAGAAATTAACCAACAAAAGAAAGGAATAAACCCAACAAAACAAATTCTTTCTTCATAAGGAACAAAAAAAGTCTGTGCATTAGATTTCACAATTATATACATTCAGAATTTCAACATGTGCTTTTAACAGTTTCAACAAACTTCCAAAAAACAACAGCCTCAAAAAACCCCAAGTTCTGTGTCCCCACTGTGGACAAAAAACCAAAAAAAAAACTTCCAAAAACTACCTACTTTCCCCCAAAACTACATACCACCATAGTTAATTTTGCCCAAAACTAGACAACCGAGCGTCACTGTCAACATGTTGCTCATGAGAAACCTGCAATTGGGCATGGCCTGAAAAGTCACACCAATCTTTGAACCTTGCGATATCCGTTTCCTGTTGAGCAACTTTCGCTTCAAGCTTCGCAATCCTCGCTTGATAACGCACATGTGACTCTCGGAGTGACGCTAGGTTGTCTTCAAGCGTTGTCAACCTATTTCTGATTTGCTGGGCCTCACGCAATTTACGTCAACCTATTTCTGATTTGCTGGGCCTCACGCAATTTACGTTCCATCCTCTCCAAATCATCCGTCATTTCTCTCAGATGGCTTCGCACTGCTCCAACCCTCCACTGGAAATCAACCCTAGTCTCTCTGATCAATGCCCTTACATCGTTTGGCTCCATCGTTGCCTGTAGCAGAGAGAGAGAGAGAGAGAGAGAGAGAGTGAGAGATACCGTGGGAGGACGTTGTTTATATAGACGACACACAACGTTTCACTTCCTTTTGGAAGTTATTGAATGGCCGTGACTGTTGAACGAACCTTTTTACTTGAAATCTCAGCCGTTTAAAAAATAGGAATTAACATTACAGACATTAGCTTATACATTTAGGAAATTAAAAATCTATAAGAATATCTCCTCTTCTTTGGTTTGGATAGAAAGAAAAAAAAAAATTAAAAGTCTAAGTAGGATTTTGTTAAAATCTAAGTAGGTAAGACTAGAATTAGTGTCATTTGTTATGCACATTTAAATAGATTAACTTTTAGCTCCTAGACAAAAAAAAAATATAGTCTAAATATATGGTCGAAAGTGCCTGAATATATGGTCCAAATGTATAGTCTAAATTATCAATGTACATTCTAAATTCTCTCTTTCTCTCTCTCTCTCTCTCAATTTAAAAAAAATGTAGGATCCAAAGCAACCTTTTTCAAAGTCTCTAAATTCTAATTGTACATTTTAAATGCACGGTGCAATATACAATCTAAAATTACATTCCACTTGTAAATGTACAGTCGAAATTATCAATGTACATTCTAAATTATCTATCTCTCTCTCAATAAAATAAAAATGTAGCATCCAAAGCAACCTTTTTCAAAGTCTGTAAATGCTAATTATACATTCCAGTTGTAAATGTACAGTCTAAATTCTCTCTCCCTCTGTCTGTCTCTCTCTCTCTCAATAAAATAAAATAGAAATGTAGGATCCAAAGCAACCTATTTTAAAGTCTCTAAATTCTAATTGTATATTTTAAATGCACGGTGCAATATACAGTCTAAAATACAACTAGAGGAACATGGCTTAACCATAGCAGGATGAGTGAGAGAAGGAAGGGGCAGGTAGTTTTTTAGGCCCCGGATCCAATGTCCCATTTCCCCTGTCCCTACTTCCCCATCTGACATCGTTTATCAGCAATACTATATATATATATATATATATATATAATGGCAGCGAAAAGATTTGCAAAAGATTTGGAGGGAAAAAATTTACAGGGAATAATGCAAGGCTATAGCTGTGAAAGCCCACAGTAGACATGGTGACTGTGACAACCCACCCCAATAGGCTCACCTATACAGAGAAATCATGGTCGAATGTTATTAGATTCCAGCAATAGCAAAGCCCGGCAGTTGACAGACCTGGACGACCAAAGGCTTATATCTGATTACGCTGAAAAAGCCACCACCCAGCTTATCAAACCTCCATTCATAATCATCTGGCAACAGATACCGTAACTCAATAAGACTTTTTATCGCCACAGCAGAAGGATTCTATGGGTTTTCGAAAACTTTCACCAAAATTGAATTTTGCTTTAGAGAGAGAATCAGATTAGTACCTTTTGCTCGCAATTTTAAGTAGGACTTGATCACCATCTTTGAAAAAGAAGTGAAAGAGAAGGGAGAGCTCTGTTTTTTCATGTTTTTGATTCGGGGAGCGAGCGCTATGTGTGTATGGGGCAAGGTTGTGAATCCCGACAATCCGGTAACTTGGCCTTCGTGTTCCGTCCCGGATGAAATACCGGTGCTTACCGAAAATTACCAGCTATTCCGGCCAAACTCGGGAGAGATGACGGTAATGGCGATTCCGTCCGGTACCGTATTTGCACTCTGTGATTGACTTGGGTCAAAGCCCGCTGCTTCAAAAAAATGCAAAAAACGCCAAGTCAGGCCAGGCCGCCAGATAGTAACTAGTAACAGAGAGAGAGGGAGGCGGAAACCCTAGAAGAAGAAGCTATACATGTTCTACCATGGCTGATTGATGAGAGAGAGAGGGAGAACCACAGCCCACTGCCCACTGGCAGGGACGGAGGCACACAGGAGCAGGGGGGCCACGTGCCCACCTCAATTTCTGGTTTTTTTTTTTTTTTACTAATTCACGTCTAGACAATGGCGGAGCTACGTTTGGGCTATGGTGGGTTGCAAAAGACCCAAAAAAAATATATACATAAAATTCACACTCAACAAGTTTTAGCCCAAACCATTCTACTACTAGTCAAGAAAAAATAGCCCAACCTAAGATCAAAACTAGCGGATCACCGGATTTAAAAAAACAAAAAACAAAAAAAAAACAAAAAAAGACGCTCAGTTTAGATCTGGAGAGGAGAAAGGAGGAGGAGAAGGCCCATTGAGTTTCTCACCGTTCACAGTCGCCGACTCGTTTGCCGTTCGCCGACCTAACTCTTCACTGAGGTCTCACTCTTCGTCTCTCTCAACTCTCTCTCTCTCTCTCTCTCTCTCTCTGATACAATGATATGGGTACAAGTCTTACAGAGTGAGAGATAATACATATGTATAGCGGTTCACATGTATTTTAATACGTAAATAAATTATAATATATAATATAATAAATTATGATACGAGATTCAGAAGCTTCGACAAGTCACAACTCCCAAGACAGAGAACCAAAGGTATCATGTGCTTCAACCAAAGCAATACTGTACATTTTTATTGTTGAGTTTTTATTATTTTGTTATTTCGATATCTTTTACCGTACATACTGCAATAGGAGCACACGAAATATTATGAGAAAATATCCATATGTATGCAGTAAATTATATAAATATGATGTTTAAAATTTACAGATTAGTGCATGGATTTAAGAATGCAAAATATTTGTGAGTAAATACAGATATTTTTTTAATGTAAAATGTAACTAACGATAAACCTGGAACGGTACCGAGATATTCACCGGTACCGGTACATACCGTACCAATAACGAAAACGGTACATGCACCGGTACGAAATTGATAACTTTGCCCACTGGTAAAAATGTGAAAACAAACAAGGAAGATGGTCAAATGAAATACAATCATGCTACGGTACATTCAACGGTACGAGATTGATAATTTTGCCAACTGGTAAAAATGTGAAAACAAAAAGGGAAGATTGTAACGCCCCACATTTTGGGATACGTTAATTATTATTACAACCGAATAACTTAAACAGAAATAATAATAATATAGAGTTTAATGTGAATAATCTGTCCTCCGCAGATTACAAAAAGGTAGACCGGGTAAGTTCTACGGCTCCGCAAATTCCTCCGCCTGGTTGATCTCCATCTCGGCAGCTCCTCCGGCTCTGTGTTCTCCGTAGAGGTCCTCCTGTCCATCGTGATAATCTAGCATAATACGTCAGAGTCGCGAAGCAACGTCGTGGTATTATGCCAGGGTCGCACAAATGCAACACCGTGAGCATGGACGCTCAATAGATACCCTACCCCAATCTTAAACTAGCAATTCTAGAACAATATTATAGGTGACAGGTAAATAGTTCGCAAATCATTTATCAAAACAGTAAGTTCATGCGTGTCAATGCATCAGTATCAAATCAAATCAGAGTGCAGCTTTAATAAAATCAGTGGTATCCTGTTTCTTTTCAAAAATCAGAGTACAGTATCAGTATCTCGTATCACTTTCTTTTAACAGCATTCTTCTTCAAATTTCAACCATGTCAACATCTCACATCACTCGAAAGTTATTGGCCCATTTGATAATCCGATCTAACGGTCACCAACCTTTCCGTTCGAAGGGTCGGCCACCCATAAACTGACTCCTGCAGTATGAGGTCCGCTAACTCCGCGTCACACACGATATAGTCCCGGCTACCCATATCACTGAATCCCCACCAGTTTGTTTATGAGGTCCGCTTGCTATGTGTTGTATTGAGTAAGTTCTAACCGTCAAATTCACCCGCGGAATTTGAGGAGAAACTCTAAACAACACTACCGTATAGTTCCATTGAGCTTCGACCATCAGTTCACCCCGGGGAACTGAGACAAGACTCCAATGGCAGCATCGTCTCAATTTCACCACATCATCATTTTTATTCTTATCTCTATCTCTTCTTGTGAAAACAATCGATCATTTTCTCGAAAAACGTGTCGTGTCGTATCATCTCGAAAAATGTGCATATGCCATAATTTCATAGAAATCCTCCGTTTAAAATCGTTTCTCGATAATCTTTCCGTTGAAAAATCATTTCACGAAAACCGTGTTACTTAAAGACAAAAATTCTTTCTTCCGAGAATTTAAAACAACATTAAAAGTTATGCTCGTTTTTGGATTTCTGTTGGCGTATTTTAAGACCCGTTTGTCGAGTCGCCACTTGATTTTGGCTAAACCAAGAAAGTACCCTACTAGAAAACTCTAGTAGTTGAATCCGTTTGGCGTGTTTTAAGATCCGTTCTTCGGATCGCCACTTGGTTTGGGCTAAACCAAGAAAAAGCCTGACTAGACATGCTAGTCATAGATTCTATTTGTCAGTCTAAATAGATTAAAAGTATTTATTCAGTAATTCTAGAAATCTCGTTTCACTTGAAAAGCTCTGTTGTTCAGAAAATCAATCGGGCATTATAACTGCGTAAATTTGAAAAGTCGATTTTTATTCGGGCATTATAACTGGACATTTTAGGTTTTCGAAAGTCAATCGGGCATTATAACAGTGCATTTTGATAAGTCAATCTCAAATTGTGCATAGTAACGACTAAGTGTGTTTTTCAAAGTCTAATTATTCATAAAATCACTAATCACCAACATAATCACGTTTAATCATAATTAAGCACGTTTAAGCAAAATAATAACATAATTAATATGAACTAGTAAATACTAATCTAAAGTTAAGATAAAGTATCTACCTTAATTCCGATGATTAGTCGGAAGCCGATTAAGCTAATTGGGTTCCGGCGGAGTAACGGCTACTCGAACGCTTTCTTGCTAACTTATACTACTCTTCTAAGATCTAGGGGTGGTCGAGAGTGGTGGAGTGTGGTGGAGTGTGGTGGTTTAGGATGAGTTTCAAGAAGAACTCATTGAGTTTTTCTACTTGGAAAGCTAGTTTACTACAAAGGTGGTGAGGAGAATTTTGAGTGTGAGAATGAACTAATGTGAGAAGCTATTTATAGTGAAGCAAGAGAGCTCCCTCTCCCTCAAAATGACCAGCCATACACTCCTCCCACAAATGTCCAAACAACCTTTTGTAAAAGTAAAATTGTAGGCTTTTAAGGGCTAGTTTTAGGATATGGATAATTTCCCCATTAGATCAAGGCTTGGGGTCCAAGTATGGGCTTCTAGATACTTAGGAAAAGACATAATATGTCTAGGTTCGTTATAGTGGGGCGTAGTTGGGTAGTTTTGGGTACTAGTTATACACACGAAACTAGCCACGGGGTACAATACATATATATATCTACACATATATACATAACTACTTTATAGTAAAAGTAACCCTATGAATATTAGCCTTATAAGGCTAGTAATAATAGGATAAGATAAGTTCCCCCATTAATTGGGAGATATTTTCCCCACCGTTGGGACGAAAAATACTCCGAACAGTTGGTTTTGTGCGCGAAAAATACAAACTAGTGTACTGCGAATAATAATTAAAGAACTACTAGTTTTCAGAAAATAAATATGTATGATAGGAAATTCCTAGATAGTCTTAAGAGAATCCAAAAATATAATGCTACGGAATTTAGAACAAAAACGGAGCCGAAACGTGCGCGAAAATGCGTACGAATACCTGTCCGTAAAATTCTACGGTGAGGGAAAGAATTTTTCACCCCTCTCCTCCCCAAACCGCCCTCTCTCTCTCTAGCTCTCATTAATTCACAAGACTCCAAATTAGGTTTAGTAAAAGTAAAGTCAAAATTGGTAGAAAAGTCAAAATTGAGTATATGCCAATTTAGGGTTTTTCCAAAAATAGAAATAGGCCTATTTTAGGTTAAGGTAGGATAAGGCTAGTCATAATAGGACGAAATAGGAGTTGGGGGAATTAGTAGGGCCTCCGGACGCGATGTGGTGAAATACCCGGTGTACACGCGTTGATTTACGGCGCGGAACAAATTAAATCTAAATCGTTCAAATTAATTAAACCAAATTATAAATTATATTTATTTAGCGATATTAAAAATAAATAATCGAATTAATAAATCGAAATTTTTATTTACGAAATTTCGGGTTATTACAAAGATAGTGAAATGAAATACAATAGGGCTGCTTTCTTATTCACAGACTCGGTGGGTGGATCTAGACCGTTGATGTAAATGGCGAAGTGGGCTGTTTTAATTAGAGCATCCCCATTTGGCTACCTATATTAGCTTTTGAGTTAATATAGGGAGCCAAACCCCTAAAAATCAGGCTCTCTATTCCTCCTCCTTAAATTATTTTTGCTACAGTGCCTACTCAAATTTGAGTAGGCACCATTCACGCACTTCTTCTTTTTTTATTATTTCTTCTAGTTGCTTTTCAGGTTGACGCGTTCAGAAGAGAGAGAGGGAGGGGAACAGGAGTGGGGGGTGGGGTCATTAGGGCATCCGCAGTCATGGTAATAGTGTAAGAAATAGACAGTTAACTAACTTTTTTTTTTCATTTTTTGTGTTCCAATGGTGGAGTTAATGCATAAATACTTGTGTCAATAGTTTGTGCGGCAATGGTATGGCTAATTTCTCAAGGGAGGAGAGAGAGAGAGAGAGAGAGAGAGAGAGAGGGCGGAAGGAGAGAGGGAATGTGTCAACCCGCCAGGACAAAGGAGAGAGAGAGAGAGTGAGGACATCTGGCCAAAAGAGAGAGGAGATGGAAAGTGTGATAAAAGGTCAAAATCTGGGGTCCACCTTTATTTGTATTTATACATGCATGTGTACTTTTTTTACATTTTAACAACACTTTAACAACATCACTGCAACACTTCTTACACTAACAATACATTTTGTCATAACAACACACAAATGTGACCCACTTTTTACACTTTTGTGTCATATAACAACACATTTTTAATTCCACGACTGCGGATGCCCGTACCACGTGGCTAACTCGGTGTGGGGGAAAGGTACTACTTGAGTACTTTGTGCACATAATGCAACTCCCCAGGCGGGAGATTAAGTTTTTTAGGGGGAATTTTTTTTTTTTTTTATAGACTTGAGGGTAATTGTTTAATATAGTAAAGTTTGGATAGAGAGTCTGATTTTTTGAGTTTTTAATAAAGTGGCTTGCTAAATTGTAAAAGGTGTTGTTGTGGTTAAATTTAGTGTTTTTTTTTTTGTGTGGGGTTGATAAGGATGCTCTTAGCCACCACATGGCTAAATGCATTCTTCATTCTTATTTTCTTCTCCTGTATAAAATTCAACCGACAGTTAACACACAAAAAAAAGTCTCTCTTCTTTTGGGGAAAAAAATGTTCTTATCTTCCACCAAAAAAAATTCACCTTACTGTTTCGCATTTCTATGTCAAATAATTCTTCAAATAATCATGGTAATGGAAACCTTTTCTGTTCCGAAGTCAAATTGAAATTTTCGAAATTAATACATACCTGAATATAGGAACAGTCAATGAGCTTCTCGAGGTCGTCCAATCTTAACATCATGGTAGACATATCGTCTCACTTATCACATGGGATCAAAACCCGAGTTGGAAAAATTAAAAAGTACTAATAGTATGATTATTTATTTAACTAGTGACGATTAACTTGTCAGTTCTGATTTTTCGGGTGCTTAAATCGAAATGAAACGTGGGATTCTTTTTTGTTGGATTATTATAAGGGTACCAAAGTAAGAGACTGCTGAACGTTATAAATTTTGGGGGCATAAAGCTACTTCACCTCAAACTTTATCTCAGAGTTAGCTCTACAGTCCGCACCGTTCCACTAAATTATCAAGAATTTTTTTCAAAAGTGTTTAGGCTCCGTTTGGGAGCCTCTTTTTTGATTTTTTGGTTTCTCTTTTTTGGTTTATGGGTGTTTGGCAGCCAAGGGGAGAAAGAGTTTTCCCGAAAACTGTTTCTCCATTTTCGGGGATAGAGAGAAGAAAACAAAAAGAGGTTCATACCTCCTTTTCAACTTCTACTTATGGATTTCTTTCATCTCTCTCTCCCAAAATGCATTCTGCACATTTCTCCCAAACACTCATCCCAGATTCAAAAGTCATTCTGGCCATAATCCAATAAATCAAAAAGCCAAAAAATTAAAAATGAAAAGTAGGCTCCCAAACACCCTCTTGTTTTCCACTCTCAATTTCTATATAACCAATTCTTTTTTTCTTTATTTGTATAAATTAAATTAGGTTATCTCCCCACTTTCAAATTTTCAAACATGGAAAGACGTGGTAGTAAATTAGAGATATGCAAAAAGTTTATAAAAATATGTAAAAGTATATTAAAAAATGTGTAAAAGATGTATTGTGGTATATGTATTTTATGTCGGTTTGTGTGCTTACATGCCCAATTTAGCAACACCCTTGAAAATTGAAATTATGTGCAACTTAGCTAAACATTGCCAAGGTACCTTCAAATTTTCAACCACATCTGGAATCTTTTCCTGCCTTTTGGAAAGCAATATTTAAGATTGGCATCAAGTGAGCATTGACTCTAAACATTGCCAAGGTACCTTCTTGAATTAGAATTAGAGGGGCCGAGTGTAGGTCTTGCAAGGGTTCTAGCAAATGTTACTGTGAGTCTGTGACAGGATCCTCCAGGACCTTGCGTAAAATCTTGGAAAGCAAGATTTAACATTGGCAAGTGCATTGACTATAAATAATGCGAAGATATTCTTGAAATCAGAAGACCCAAGCCACTTTGTTCACTTCACATTTCTAAAAAAAATTTCAAAAAGATTCTTTCCCCATCTCTCATCTCTCCAATCATTAATCACATTTCTCTCTCTACTCATACCCATCTTTCCAATCATTATTCTCATTTTTCTCTCTATCTCTCTCCAATTATTACACTTTTCTCTAATTATTACTTTTTCCAAAAACTTATCCAAACACTATCTCCAAAATATTTTTCAAAATATTCTTTTCAAAATTATCAACCAAACACATTTCAGGGAGAAAATTTTGGGTGCAAATAGGTAGGGATGACGTGGTATCTCACGCACGCTGTCCAAAAATGCAACGGACGGCTCGGATTGAAACCCACTTTTTCCTTTTTTTTTTTTTTTTTTTAAATACATCCGGCACTTTTAATCCGAGTTGTCCGTTATATTTTTGGATGGCTCGGATGTGCATGAGAGCTACGAGGCGGTACCCCTGGTACCCCATTTGTACCCAAAATCTTCTCTCTTTCTCTTTCTTGCGCAAGGTCATTTCACTTTTGCTTAACTACTTAACTACTTATTAGTCTTGAGAAATGAGAAGCCAAAAAATCTCTAAAGTTTTGGATTTAAGGTAGGTGAATTAGAATAAGGCCTGAATTGTTTTGCGTGAACTTGGTGGCTAGTGGTCATGACCAATCAAACATTTTATGTGGAGTTTAAAACTATGGAAAATAATCTCTGGAGGATTAAAAAAATAGTGGAAAGACTGCCTGTGTATCTAAATACTTTTCCTTTTGTGAATAGATATAAGAATGTTCATTTTGCACAATATTAGATATAAATATTTTACCTAACAAAATGAAATTTTAGGATTTTTCGATATTCCAGTTCCAATTGTCTAGCTTTTGTTTTGCTTTCACTCATAAAGGTGAAAATATGCAAAATAAGTTGAAAATAATGTTGCTTGAAAGCTTCATTTTGATGCTTTTGTCCAAAGATTTTCCATATCTTCAGCACAATTTTTAAGTATATGGTCCCAAAAAATGTAAAATACTTTTGAAATTTGAAGAGTTCCATTTTATTTATTCTTGAGAAACAACTTTTATCCTAATTTGAAACAACTTTTGAAACTTGTTGGTTGGTTTTAGCAAATGAATTCACAGAATAGTTGATTTAGCAAAGGAGTTAATGGTTGAGTTTTGAGCTTAAGTACGTATCATTATTTCAAACATAGAAAATCCATTGTTTCAAACATAGAAAATCCATTCTTCAAGTACAACTCAATCAATGTAGTCCGAGTGAGAAGGACACAGGGTGCATGCATGCTTCTGGGCCGTTCGTGCTCAATAATGAACGGCTCGGATCACATCTCATCCAAACACATCCGAACCGTCCGCTACCAAACAAATCCCAGCCGTCCATTGCCGAGCACGAACGGCCCAGATTGGGACAACATGGATGTTGTTCCTTTAGGGACAGCACCATCGCCCAATTCTAGAGGGAGAGGTTATAGTATGAGTGAGAATTAGAGAGAGGGGGGTTACAATGAAGATACAAACATTAAGAAAATTCACAAGTATATTGAGATGTTAAGGTTGAAAAAATATATTGAGATATGCGAAAAGTTTATAAAAATATGTAAAAGTATATTGAAACGTGTAAAAGGTGTATTGGGGTATATGTATTTTATGTTGATTTGTGTGCTTAAAATGTGCCCAATTTAGGCTTAGTTTTCCATTTGACAAGATTTTAGCAAATGAGTTCAGCAGGTGCTAAAATCATGGTATTTCAAATAAAAAAATGAAGTGGTTTCATGTATCGTTTTTCGATTTTTTCCGCACCAAATTAAAGTACTCCTCGTTTACTTTAATTCAGTGTGAAAAATTCAAAAAATAATTCACGGAAACACTTAATTTTTTGATTCGAAATACCATGATTTTAGCACCTGCTAAACTCATTTACTAAAATCCTAGTTGATTTGAGTAACTGGGTTGTTAAAATCAAATGGAAAACTAAGCCTTAGCAAGACCCTTGAAATATGCAACTTGGCTAGCAAGATTTATGATGGGACCCATCTAATCTTTTCGTGCATAAAATCTTACTGTAGAAAGCAAGATTTAAGATTGGCATAGTAAGGCAAGTGCATTGACTATAGTGCATTGATTATGAAAGCAAGATTTAAGATTGGCGCCAAGTTTAAGTCAGTTTGCATATATAAGCTCGATGAGCTCTTGATTATGTAATCAATCAAAACATTACATCAGAAATGAAAGTGGCTTAGTTTCTCTCTCTATATCTCTATTTCTTCTTCTTGATATCTGAAGATCATCATTTCGTCAATTGAATTATTTGATTTCTTAGTTAGGTTTTGTAATTCTTCATCATTAAAATGACAAGTACAAAGGATACTTCGGTTGACAAATACTCCTTCCGTCCCAAAAAGATAGCCCCTCGTTCCATTTTAACCGGATAAAAAATTGATTATATCTTTCAATTTAAAGAAATTTTCAGAATAGAATATTTTTACAAACAATTAAGTTTGTCCACATAACTAATTAGTTAAGTTAGGTTTGAGATATTTTACCTTGAAAGAAGGTTTTAATAAATGCTATTGGTTAGTCCAAAAAATTAATTATTAAGAAAGTAAATCAATATCTTTCTTATATATTATTGCAGAGCTAGTTTTCATGAGAAGAGCTCTATGTGCGACAAATGGTTGTAATCAAAAGGACCATAATTATGTTCTTTAATTAGAAGTGATAATAAGGACATAATCTTAACACACTATAGATGTTTGAATTTCAAAATTCGAAATATTTATCATTATCATATACAAACATTAGGATTGTTATACAAAAGCTATGAATTCAAATCCAAATATTAGGATTGTTATACAAAAGTTATAGATTCAAGATAAATGTTATTAATTCATGTCTAAATATTAGGATTGTCATACAAAAGTTATGAAATCAAATCTTTTATAACATTATGAATTCTTAACATTTAGGATATACTATATGAAAAAACAATCGTAAGACTTCAAACAGAAAATATCTATTAAACAAAAATTATCACTGGGTAGAAAAATTCTATAGATCTGCTATAAGACCAGCGATTTTTTACGAGACGGAATGATAGACTATTAAGAAACAACAAGTGAGTAAGACGGATGGAACTGAGATGAGAATGCTAAGATGAATGTGTGGTAAGACTAGAAAAGATAGGATTAAAAATGAGAAGTTGCGCGAAAATAGATTAAGGTGGTTTAAACATATCTACGTAAACCTGTAGATGCAGTAGTTAGGAGAGTTGACAGAATAAATTTACGTAGTAATGCTACGAGGAGAGGAAGACCAAGATTGACATTAGAGGTTGTAGTCCGCAAGGATATGAGTACTCTAAATCTCAGTGAACATGTAGCCATTGATATTGTAATAATCCGAAATTTTTAATAAAATTTAGGATTATTTAATTTCATTTTAATTACTTTAATTTCGTTATTTAATTTATAATTGCACTTAGGGCCCTTAATTTGCAATTACTACGGTTTATACCATAATACTTCCTAATTGCTACAAATTCGACCCTAAGGCACGTTTACTTTTTAATCGCGAGCATTACATTTTTATAAATTCATTTCATACATAATTATACACTTTTATACACATACACAAGCAATACTAGTACACATACACACATATGTGTATACATATACTTTATACATCATCCTACACTACCCAACCACCACCAACCATCACCAATACCACACTCTACCTCCTCCCATTAGCCAAAATCAGTCCCTTTGACTGCCATACACTCCACCACCCTCCTCCATCACTTCCTAACCCACTATAGTACTTCTTTCACCAATCCTACACTCCAAACTCCACCCAAAACTCATTTTATACTCCCCCAAACCCCAAAATTCGTCCAGAACAGCTACTGCCCCTCTCATTTTGTAACGCCCCCAAAATTTGGGCACGCTTAATAATTATTACAAACCTTAATAAAGTTTAATCTCAAACTTTAATACAAATAATAATGTCTCCAATTACTATATAAATAACAACCGGGGTGGTTCTAGGTCTTTGTCTATCCCTGCGCCGAGTCATTCCCCACTCCAGCAGCACTTCCTGTTCCATAGGGCTGGTCTCCACGGTATCGGTCCTGTCCATCTAGATAATCTGACATAATACGTCCGAGTCGCACAGGTAACATCATGGTATTATGCCAGGGTTACACGAGTGCAACACCGTGAGCAAAGCCCAGTAGTTCACTATGCTAAACTTCTAAGTAGCAATTCTAGAACAATATGTTCAAAAACAGAATACGATACTTGTGAACAGTAAAATCATGCAGTATATCATGCGAGTCTGTGCGAATCAGAGTAATATGCGCAGAAACCAGTACTTCCTTTCTGTGTCTCGATATGGTGTCACGTGTCAGTTTCTTGAAAACGGTGTCTCAATTAATAACTCGAACATAACTCATTATCAACAATATTCCCAAAAATCGGTTTTCTCATATCCGTGCCCTTCTTGGCATTCTTCTTCAAATTTCATATATCTCCCACCACTCGAAAGTTATTGGTCCGTTTAAGCCTCCTCTCAGCTGACGATACCAACCTTTCCGCTCGAGGTCCCGGTTATCGTGCATCACCGAACTTAACAGCCTGTTTGCACGGTCCGTCCACCCCGCGACTCACACGACACAGTCCCGGCCGCTTTGCATCACCGAACTTAACAGCCTGTTTGCAAAGTCCGTTCACCGTGTGTTGTGCATGCTTAGCCCAAACATTCAAGTTCTCTCCGCGAACCGGAAGTGGCGCTCTTGCTGCACTACCGTATCAAAGCCGTTCCTCCAAGTTCTCTCCGCGAACTTGAGGTGGCATCCAAATCTCATCTTATCTCATTTCATTTCATTTCTCGAAAAAATTTCATCTCTCATTTCAAAACTCATTTTCATTCTCATCTCTATTTTCTCGTCAATAGTTATTCATTTAATGAAACCCCGTGTCATAACATTTCGTGTACGTTCTCATTGTCTCATGCTCAAATCATGCCCATTCAATATTCCATAATTTTCTTTCAAAACTCATATTTCCCAATTTAACATTTCCACATAAAATCATACGTAGTAATACACCAACTTTCTCAAAAATGATATTTGTCCAACAAAAATCTTCTCACATAAAATCATGCAATTAATATTTCCTCAAAAATCATTTCACATGAAATCATGCACTTTAATGCACCAACTCTTCCCCAAAATAATATTTCCTAATTTCTCTCAAACTTTATTTTTCATAAAAAATCTCATTTCTCCCTTTTCTCTTGTAAAACTATTTTATTTCTTCTTAAAGAAATAATTTAGTCAACTAACTCCTCTTCAAAAGTAAATACTCAAAATTTCTTTTTCCAGAAATTTCTTGCCATAAATTTATCTCCAATAAAAATATTTAATCTCTCAAAAATATACTCTTTATATTTCTAGAAAACTTTCTTTCTAATAAACTCAAATAAAACATTTTTTTTTATATCTAGTAAAATCACAATTTTCTTTCTAGAAAATTTAATCGACACCATTTGCTTCTTTTCTTTTCATCGTAGCTATAAAATATACTCACAAATAATTTAGTAAAAACATTTCTAGGAAACATTTATAAAAATTCTCCCTTCATATTTATTTAGCAAAAACTCCATACTTTCTTGCAAAAATTTCCATAAAACACTAGATATTTCTTTCTAGTAAGAACAATTCCCTCACTAAATATAACAATAACCATTGATTGAATCAACAATTTCTTCCATGAAATATTTACTTAATAATGCTAGAACCTTGTCTAGAAAAATACATATCTTCTAATCAACTTCTAATCACTTCTAATCATCTTCTAATTAACTTCTAATTACTTTAATCTTACTAATCTCACTTCTAATTTCATGAAGAACCACTTTAATTAGAACCTCATTAACATTCTTGTTAATCTTTCTACATGAAATCTTCTTTCTTAAACACTAAGTTGCATGGATAGTAACTTAATTCATGCATAAACTAACCCATTCAAACTTTAAAATCATGCTTAGAAAACTAATTAGAATATCATAATAGAACTAGAAATAACTAATTAAAAGATTAGTTTAGTAAACTACCTTGATTTCCGGGTGTAAACCGGAAGCCGAAAAGCAATCCTTTGGTGTAGAACCTCCTGAATCTCCCTCACTTACTTACTAATTAACTTAGTAAGTAGCTAATTAGTACCCTAATAAGTTGGCTAAAAGGTGGTAGAAGTTGGTTGGTTTGTTGGGAAATATAGGGACAACAATAATAGTGGGGTATATGTGGTCCCAAAATGAACAAGAGGTGGCCTTATATAGCAAGTGAGAGCCCTCTCCCTCCCTCTTAAAACTTTCGGCACTCTCCCCCTCTCTTTGGCCGAACTACACAAGTGGGAAGGAGTAAATTTGTGCACTAAATGTGCACATGGCAAGTGCACAAGTTGGTATAGGTCCTACTCTAGGTGTTTAGGCTAGGTTCTAGGTTGTTCTACACTTGCAAGTTAAGCAATATGGGAATTCATAGTGAAACCAACGTGGGAATCCATAGTGGGGGGAAAATACGCCTCTCGTTGTGTAGGTTTTTGCATGGTCACCTTTGTTACGGGGTGTTTTTAGGAGCAAATATGTACAAATATGCATGTGCATGGAGTTATGGCTAAGGGGGTAGCCTTAATGGGCTAATAGTAGGGGGAATATTCTTCCTCAAAACATGGAAGCATGTTTCATGGAGACTTGGAGTGCAAGGACTAGCATAAATAGGTCTAGGTTGTGTAGATTGTACACAAATGCATGTATTGTGTGGGTATGTATAGGCTTCTCCAAAAATAATAAGGCTTGTTCTAACTAGTTTTGGGTACAAAACCTTAGATTTAGGAAGCTTCCTCTACCCCTCCACTTGCTTGTGCAAGTGAACAAACATTAAACCTTGCATGTGCAAGTGTACTTTACATGCATGCACACGCTCACTCTCTCTCTCTCTCGGCATCTCTCTCTCTCTCTCTCTCCCCGTGGCTCTCTCTCTCTCTCTCTCTCTCTCTCTCTCTCTCTCTCTCTCTCTCTCTCTCTAACTTGGTCAACATACCAAGTTCCAAGGTGGGGATGGTGGGTACTATCCAAGGTACCAATATGGTTGAATGGAATAAAGACGGTGGTTGGGTAGGTTTCGGGTGTTAATATCGGTCTCCGGGTGCTACGGTAATGTAACGGATGTGTTACTCGGTCTCGTACGCGTATATACATGGCTAGAATTCTATTTATTCGAATTAAAAGGATTAAATAATATTTTAATAGAAAAATATTCTAATAATCCGAAAATTAAAAATAAATAATTAAATTATTTAACGAAATTTTTTATTTACGAAAATTAGGGTCGTTACACATTCACTCTCTTCCTCCTCCAAACTCTCCCAAGAACTCTCAAATCAAGAACACAAAGCCCCATTAGCATCCTTCAAGTTCTAGAGTGAGAAAAGTCAAGAAAATTGAGTTTTCACTTCAAAACATCAACCACAAGCTCCCACATCTCATCTTCCACTTCAATATCATCCAACACACTCCAAGGTACCCACATTTCACCATCAAAGCCACACAAGGCCAGCCAAAGAGCTCCCTCCACCGGTTTTTCGCAAAAATCCATTTTTCGTCAAATCTTCGCAAAATAAGGTAGAAACTCGTACCCAACCTATTCCAAGATTTTGAATGAGTTAGAATAGTCTAGGAGTAATTTATAGTTGATGGGTTAAAGCCCCAAGTCAAGGGTTTCACGAAACCCGAGCCAAAACGCGATATGATCCTTTTTACCCCAAACCGTGTTTTCGTGCTTAGTAAACCTTAGATTCATTGTGGTTCATGTTTTTAACTATTCCAAGCATGTTTAATATTTTACTAACTTTTTATATGAGTTTCTCCATGAATTTATTGTGCTTAACCTTGTTCTTGATCGTTGTGTTAAAGTTAAGGGTTTAAAGTGTAAATTTGTGAAATTTGGCGTGCAGTACTTGTGTATCATTTACGAAACCTATGTTTATCAACTAAATGTCACTACTGGAAATTTTGGAGTGTAACGAAATGACCAAAATGCCCTTTGGATGTAAAATGACCATTTTGCCTTTGTGTGTGTAAATTACATAATGTGTAGTTTTGTACTTAGTAAGAAAATCAAGGAATTGCGTTTTGTGACAAGTTAGGACATTATTAACTAAAATAAAGTATTTTTACGTATTTACCCTTGTCAGTGGCAAAATTACATTTTTGCCCTTGTGTTATGTTAATTTACAAAAAGGCCCCCAGAGTTTGTAAAATTACACTAAGGACCTTAGAGTCGTGAAATTGCATCGAACACCTGTGTACTTACTTAAAATGACGTTGGTGACCCTTACTTTCTTTAAATTACATTTTGACCCCAATAGTTTAGTAAATTACATTTTTGGCCCCTGTAGTTTGAATTTATTACGTTTAGACCCCTGGTTTTCGATTACTTGAGTTTCGTGAACTCGCGATATCGTTATCACTTTGCTTCTACTATTAAATGCACTTTTCATAAATGTGTTGAATGTTAGAATGGACAACTAGGTTCCCGGGTTGGGTGATCGTACGCGATATCACATAGACGTTGAGGTTAATGGAAAAGTGAATTGGAATTGATGGATGGGGAGTTACCCCGAGATTGTTGTTGTATGGCAGTTCCGCCAAGTGATGGTTTCGGAGGATTGTTTGGCAGTCTGCCTTGATTTCGAAACCCTAGGATGTGACACTCTGTGATTTGCTTCATTTGAATTCTGAGGCGTTATAAGGGTGGAAGTATTATAGACCAGTTTCGGCTATATACCTACAGGACCTGGCAGTTGCCATACGTAGCCCAGTGGTACAGTTTCGTCCCTGGAAAATTCATCCTTGCGAGGCGGCTGATGGCTGGATTAAGTACGTAACTTATACCTTCCGTCGGGGCCCCCAAGTGAAGGGCAAGCAAGGGGGGAGTAAATCACAGCTTGGTCATAGTCCTTAGTGGTTAACCGGGAGGAAAAAGTTCTCTAGGTTGAGAACTTAGATGAATATGTAAGTTAATGGCTATAATGAAATCAGCTATGTGTCTAATTTCTGCTTTACGATTTATTTCCTGCTTCTTCCTTTAATTACTGCTTTTCAATCATATATGTTGTACTTGTATGTTTAGCAAGGGTTGGGAGGGTTAGAGTAGCTATTGAGTGATTTATCGTTCACGGTGTTACACTTCGTGTGACCCTGGTATAATACTATGATGTTGCTTCGCGACTCGGACGTATTATGCCAGACTGTGATCAAGCAGGTACTGTTGGTGTCGAAGGAGACGGTTATTTCGGAGCCGAGGGTTTTCCGGCAGACTAGGCTCAGGAGGAGCCGTGGAATCCAGAGTTGAACCTTAATCTGTAGAACCCACCCCTTTATTTTTAATGTTGGATCTGTAATATTAATTTCTCAAACCGTACTAAGTATTTTGTAATGGGTTGCACTTCACGTTTTCCAACATGTACTCTGATGGAAACTCTTTTTATTAAAGTAATCCTAATTAGTTGTCTTAATTAATGCTTCCGAAAATCGGGGCGTTACAGATATGTAGCCAATCCCAATTAATTGGTACCTAAGATTCGATTTGATTTAGTTAGATTTATTGTGTATGGAATTCTCCAGTGGGAAAATTTTGGTCACGCTTGTCTTTTGTCACATCCACCACATAATGTTGGCCAAAGAACACGGGCCCATTCCACTTAGGCAATTTATTTTTAAGCAAACTTATTTAGAATCCTAAGACAAGTCATTCTTTCATATAATACGGGGCCACCACAATAATGGAAGGACCCAACGTAGACTTTATGTGGTTTCCAGCTGTTGTGGGTGCATTTGAACATGCTTGACGGTGAAAAGTGGAAAGAATAACTTGAAATAAAAGAAAAACGTAAACGGAAAATTTTCTGTTTGGTTGGTAACTTTGAGATAAGTTTTAGGGATAATAATTTTGTTTAGGGTTATGTAATTTTTGTCTTTAGTCAACTTTTTAAATACTTTAAAAAACTTTTTAAATGTTTGAATAGAGATACACAAGTTACATCTAAAAAGTATTAAAAAAAAAACATTAAAGACAAAAAACAAAAAACATGGACGATGAAACAGCAAAAACTTTTAAAAATAACTAAACTAAGCTACAAACTATAGACATAATGCATTCATTAAAAAAGACAACTACAAAAGACACTACCAGTCAAAAAATACAAGAAAATAAGTAAATAACTGAAGGAACAAGTGCAAAAGCTGCAAATAAAAGTAACATTTATGGAAAACTTACGAGTCCACTCAAGACTAGGTTTTGGAAGAACTAGATCTACTTCATGCAGAACTACCAAACCCATCATTACAGTTGCCGTCGTCGCTACCAATACTAGCAGAACTTCACCACCATCGCCTCCAAGAATCCATCGAAGACCGGAGCTACAAATCCACCACTCCCACACAGTGGTGTCAATCGACCCACTTGAAGCCTTTGTTCACTTCCTTTTTTTATTTTTATTTTTCAAAAAAAAAATAAAAAATAAAAAAGATTCTTTCGTTTTAATCATTACTTACATTTCTTTCTCCACTCAATACCTTATTATTCTCATTGCTCTCTCTATTTCTCTCCAATCATTATCTCCTTATTCTCATTTTCAAAAACCCAACGGAAACCTATCTAAAAAATTCTTCTCAAAATTTTCTTTTCAAAGCCTATCCAAACGCAGTGTGTTGCTTTTTAAAAAAAAATAATTTGGAATATCCACACATGCAAGTAAAAAGAAGCACTTTAGCAATTGACATGCTCCACTTTTGGTATGAAATTTTCAGCCCTTCAATTGGAAGTTGGAGGGCTTTCGCTTGTGTCACACGGAGTAATTTGGTCTATTTTTCTAAGCACGCTTTTTTTGTTTTTGTTATGCGCATATCTACTTACATGTCGATTGTTTTGATTTTACGTGCGTGTCTCCGATTTCACACATCTTTCCTACTGGCAATTGAAACGGTAAGTTCTATTACCGTAGTCTATCTACTTTAGCTAGCTAGTTTTTGTACAAAGGCTCATTCCACCAAGTCTATCTACTTTAAAAGGGAGATACAAACTCCCCAAAAATAGACTAACAAATTGAGACACATGTAGTATTATTACAGAGAAATATCTCACGTCGAGCCGGTAATATTACAGTTCATAAAATTTTCTCTTATAAAAAAAAATAAATAAATTGTGACAAGTAGAGTAGTACTATTCTCTCATTACCTTTTGGTAGATTTGCTGGCCAAAACTTTCACTTGTACAAGGGAAATGGAACCCTGGTATGCGCTTTCTGGTATGCGGCATCCGAGCCTTGGATGTGTCTTCAACGGCTCGGATGCACACCAAAGCCGAACTTCTCAACAAAATCCTCGAACGGGTAATAGATGCATATGGTATGCATCTTTAATGGGTGTGTATTGTAGTCATTTCTTATTTCTAATCTAGGTACGAGGTTGGTTTATTATGTTGATCACACTTTCATCATCTATAATTCACAAGCAGGTCTATAATTTTAGAGAAAATTTTGGGTACGGGTAGGGTAGATCCACGTGGTGCTCGGCACCACATCCGAGCCATCCCAACATGTCTTGGACAGCTCAGATTTATGGAGGTAAATTTGGCCCAGGATTTACAAAAATGCCACCCACGAATCTAAGCTGTCCAAAATATGTTTTGACGGCTTGGATGTGGTGCTGGGCACCACGTGGATCTACCCTACCCGTACCCAAAATTTTCTCATAATTTTATGTTCTAAATTTCTAATATGTTATTTCCAGCGTAAATTCAACGGGCATAATAAGTCAATAGTGTTGGACACATGCAGGGAAGATATATAGATAAAAAATTTCAATGGATTTAGTGGTGTTTTGGCTTAAAAAGCCAACTTAACTTCTTCTTTTTTTGTCTTTATTTGTTTTTTTTTTGTTTGTTAGTTTGGCATCGATTTTTTTGAGTATTTTTGTCTTTATTCAAAAAAAATATATGATTCGATCATAATTTGTTACTTTTTTAATTCCTCTCGCCGAGACGAACCAATAATACACAAAAAATTGATGCAAAATTGAAAAAAAAAAATCAAATAAAGACAAAAAAATAAGCCAGCTAATTTTTTAGGCCAAAAACACACCTCACACTTCACAGTGTAAAGATTAATACGCGTGAGGTTCGTGTTCAGATTTTTAGATTGAACGAGAGATTGATTTCCGAGTACGGTTTTAGTAAAGGAGCACATGGGTGTGTGGACTCTCCTTCAGGCTTTTGCTTCAATAAGGCCAAACTCTAATCGGAGGGCCCATCACATGGCAAAAACTTTACTACTGTGACCGTTCCCATCACGTACTCAGGTTTTGCAACTTTCAAAACTTAATTTTTTTTAATAAAGTCAAAATTAATCTTATAATTTAAGTATTTTTGGTTTTATTCAAAAAATATTTGGTTTGACCATAAATTTATACTTGTTAGATTCGATAAATTTAGAAACTACAAAATCTTGATGCAAAACTAACAAATGCAAATTTTTTTTGAATAAAGACAAAACGAATAATCCAATAATCCGGATCATAGATTATTTGCCAAAGGAAGACAATATTCTTGAATTAGAGGGCCTGAGTCTAGGTCTTGCAAGGTTTTAGCAACATTTGCTTCAACTGTGACAGGATGCTTAGACACTGCGTAAAATCTTGGAAAGCAAGATGTAAGATTTGCGTAAGCCTAGTGCATTGACTATAAACAGTGCCAAGATAATATTCTTGAATCAGAGGGCCCGAATCTAAGTCTTAAGGCCCCGATTGGATGGGGTATTATTTTCAGGGGGATAAGTTTTAGAGGGGGGATAAGATAAGAGGGGGTATTATTTTTGGAGGGGGGCCCAGATTGATGTGATGTTTATGGAGGGGGGATAAAAAAAGTAGATGGTTTAGATGAGGGATTAAATAGGGGAATAACTTTTGGCTTGGTTTGGATAACTTAAAAATAAGAGGGGGTGGATGATGGGAAAAGCTGTCAAATGACTTATTTGCCCTTGTGGTGTACCAAACATTATTAATGATTAATTTAATTATATAATTACATGAAATAAATTATTTTTGTATTTTTGGATGATTTTAAATGTAATTAAGTTATTTGACCCAAAAAAAAATTTTTTTTTTTTTTTTAAAAAACGTTTTTTTTAAATTAAACATTTGAATGTTTGGTTGTCATAAAAAATTGAAGAAAGTAATTTTTTTTTTCATTTGTTGGGCTATCTTATTTTGTTTTTTATTACGTCTTTATTACGTCAGCACAATGAATAATAAATGAACAAACTAAAACATTTATTAAATGAGTCACTCATACAAAAAAAATTACAAAGATATTTTATTAAACTCTCAAATAATTAATGCAAATTTATTTGAGATACAATTAAAAGGAATTTAAAAAAACGATACATGTGGTCTCAAATAAATATACTAATTTATTTGAGATTTATTACAAGGACAATAAAGCGCATAACTACGAGTTTATTTAATAAACTTTCACGAATTTCGATCTATTGACGTTCAAAGCAAAAGCTCCATCTGTCGAACAATGGAAATTGTTTGTCCTTGATATTCATAGCCCGTGGATGAACCTACATAAAGAGTGGGAAAATTGAATGAGTATTAAATAATTTGGCTAATATTAAATATGAAAAATGTTATAACTTACTTGGATATAATTAGCCCACACTTCATTTGTAGCAAGAACCTTTTTTTCATTTGCATCCCATGAAAACCCTTCATGCATAAGGATTTGATGAACTATAGTGTGATAAGGAGACTTCCATGCCTTAATCTTACCTTCTATGTGAATTTCCGTTATACCACTTTCGGGGTAAGACTCAGTCATTTGATTTTTCAACACTTGTAGGTAGCCGGGACGAAACCCGAAATCTGATTGCCAAACTTCCATTTGAACAAGGCTTGTAAGGCATTGTACTAAACTCTGCTCTTCGTCAGAACTCCAAGTCCAGCAGGGGTTGGTCGAACTCCGGCGTGGCCTTGACATGATACAAATTTTTATGTGCAGTGTTTATAAAAGAGGTTGCAATGAATTACTGAATTACAGATAGGCCTATTTATATACACTTTTGTTTACTTACCCTTCAAGTTAGAAAGTTGAGTACTTGATGTTCAACAACATGTGCACCTACCATTTAACTTTGAATACACCTAAAAACTATAGTTACAATATTCTACTTACCATTCATCATTGGTAGGACCTATTTTTTTTTTTAATAAATCCATTTAAATTGACTAATTTAACAAGTGGTTTCCCATGCAAGATACAAATTCATAATAAACAGTTACTAGGCCCATAGAAATTCAAACATATTCGAAAGTCCGAAAATACAAACATTCATTACAAAAGACTAACAAATTTAATCAGTACGTTGATGTCCTTACCATTAAATTACAAGTACTTCTGCGTACTAAAAACTAACAAATTTCCGAACCACAATTTGGATTAAAGTTGCCATTGCTGCACCGATGATGAACCATGTCACTTTGAGGCATGTTGTTTTCATTCCAACTCTTTGTCCTTCGTTAGTAATGCGTCCTTCCATTGGGATAAGCATTGGTGCTCGATCTTCCAAATTTGGTTCCGCAATATTCGGCCTCCTCCTAGCAATGCTTTCAAAATAAGCTCTGAGAGCGGAGTTCGCCTCCTCCCATGTGGCATGCTTCTCATAAATAGCACCCGAGAACCCAATGACCTGTTCGCTACAGCTTGCCCATGTTTCGTATACACCAGGTCTCCTCCCAACAAATACAACGTAGTATGGCTTATTTCCTGCCATCACTACTAAAACCAAACAAAGTATTAAGTAAATGAACTTCAAAAAATTGGCTCAGATTAAGAAGTATTGAATGGGCTCAGACTTCACTTTACGAAACATAAGCCTACTACTCAATGGCTGCAAATACGATTGCCCCGCCAAGGTAGTACCTTCATAGCATCGAAAAATCTGTAATTGAATCATCATTGCCCTTAATTCAATCATCATAGCCACAAAAGCCAAGTAACATGTGTAAACTACTGCAGTAGCTAGGATCATAGAATTCAACACAAACTGTTCAACACATGCAACTATTACAGTAACGAACAACTCACCAGCAGCAACAAAGTACCACCAAGCTACTATGGGCTCAGGCTTATCATCATTGCCCATGCACAACCCAGAAAAATCACACATAACATGTGACTATAAGTTACAGCAAACCTCAAATTGGCACGGTAACATAGCTGGCAATGGCAGTGTGTAGGTGTGTGTGTGTGTGAGTGTGCAGTGCATGAGTGAGTGTAGCTCACAAACACAGCCCAGAACTGCACAGTCACACACTCACACACACCTGCACTTGCACTACCACACACACCTGCACTGCACACTCACACACGCCTACACTACACACTCACACACTCACACACACCTGCACTGCACACTCACACACACCTGCACTACACACTCACACTCACACACTGCCACACACCTGCACTACACACTCACACTTACACTCACACACACCTGCACTGCACATTCACACACTACACTACACTGCACACTCACACACTCACACACACCTGCACTACACACTCACACTCACACACACCTGCACTGCACTGCACACTAACACTCACACACACCTGCACTGCACACTCACACTCACACACTCACACACACCTGCACTGCACATTCACACACTGCACTACATTGCACACTCACACACTGCACAGTCACACCTGCACTACACACTCACACATTGCAGATTCACACAGTGACACACCCCTGCACAGTCACACCTGCACTTGCACTACACAGAATCACAGAACCTGCACCTCTGGCCAAAAATACCCAAAAAACCAGAAACAAACACAATCACATAACCTGCACTTGCACTACACACAAGCAAATATAGCTCAAATGGGCTCAGGTTTGCTAACATCATTGCCCATATACAATACACAGCTTTATGAATCAACTATGAAATTGAGGTTCATAACTAGGAATTTCAGAAGTTCACATGGAAAACATCATTGCCCAGCTCAGGTTCAACATCACTACCCATTTCAAGTCACAACATCACACACCTGAATTAGAATCATGGGCTCAGGTTCAACATCACTGCCCAGTTCAGTCACAACATCACACAGCTGCATCAGAAGCACACAGAAATTGCAGTTGCAGGTGTGTGTGAGTGTGCAGCACTTGCACTACACACAGTCACAGAAACCACAAATACCAGAAATAACCAAGACAGTAACCAGTAGGAGGCTCAGATTTCTCTTCATTGCCACTAAGAAGTACAAATAAATAACAATATCCCCCATAAACAAGACATGGCCCACACACAGACACATCAACCTGCCACAAATATTAGTAACAAGGGCTCAGATAGTAAATTTCAATCCACAAGGGTATGCATGGCTGCAACTGATGTTGCCCCGCCAAGATAACTACCTTCATCAACAAAAATATTATTCATCATTGCCCAATAATAATGCAACAACCACCCAAAACTTGTCAGGCAAAAAAAGTTCCATTCATTAATGAGATCTTGGCAATCGTGTGCATCATGGATCCATCAATTCATTATCTACTTAATAATTACATTACATTACTAAATGACATGTATAGTACGTGAGAGATGGGCCACTTCAAAAAATGGGCCACTATATACACAACAAGACATAATCACTTGGCCACATCAAAAAGGAAGGCAACGCATCCACGCTTGCCTAAATGGGACCAAAGACTTCACCCTTCAAGACGGCCTCAACCCAAGCTTGCTTCCTATCATCACGAGTGTTCAAGAATTGGATCACCCTCTCATCCTTTTCTCCAATAACGGCGGCCACCCTGAATTGTTCCCCCAAAGTAAGGTCAAGTTTTTCTAGCACATCTGGAATCGTTGCACGGCGAGCGGATAACTCTTTCTCATGGCCCATTGCATTCGCTATTTTCTCCATGTGCATCAAGCTCTTTGTGCACCAATTATCCAAACTTTCACCAATCAACCCCTCATCACCGCTTCTTGTCCTCTTTTTCCCCTTCTTAGGTGCGGCATTGGCCGGAAGCATCGTGGACGTCGGGATTGACATATGATGTGCGGAGGGCAAAGGTGTGGAACCCAAAGGTGTGGAGGTGCGGGGGGTGCCTTCGATAGGTGTGGAAGTGTTTCGGACAAGTGGAGCGCTGATAATAGTTTCAGACCCGGTTTCTTCACCTTGATTGAAAAAGAGTTGGAGAAGGTGTTGCCGGAAAGCCACATAAAGGCATCCGCCCACATTGACTCTAAAGTCAAATATTGGAGACAAATGTACAACAAAATATATGACATTTTACAACTCAGTGGGTTTGGTTGGGACAATGTCAACAAACGCATCGATGTGGAGGAGGATGTGTGGAATGAATTTGAAAAGGTATCACATTCTGCTTTAATTAAATTGTTAAGGCAATGTCATATCATACTCAACTTGAATTCTTTGTGTAGGCGCACCCTAAGAGGGGGAAAGAGGTGTATGTGAAGCGTTTCCCGTACTATGAGGATTGGCAAATACTCTTCGGAAAGGATAGGGCAACCGGGGTAGGTGCAGAGGATCCAACCCAAATGGAGGCATCGCCTCCAAGAAATGAAGTTGTCCATGAAATTGTTGAAGAGGATTCATTGGAGATGGGCGAAGAGAATCCTTCTCGCGAAGGGCACACCCACGGGGGAGGGGACTTCTACGATGAGTTTTTTAGTCCGGAATTTGTCAATGTATCGTACACGAGTTCCACACCTATGACCTCCACACCTATGGGCTCTTCACCATGATTTTCATACATGCATCCTCTTCCAATTTCCTCCATACCCTACGGCTCCTTGTTGTCTTTTTGTTAGACATTTGGCCTTCTTGGGTATCCATCGCTACAAAAGCATATATATTGGAGGCCACAAATGTAAAAATTATACTATGTTCAAAGTTGTTCACATTAAATGTCTATGGCACGTGGAAATAATTAAAACAAAGTCCTTTAATACAAATTGCATAATAGAAACTCCCTACAAATAAGTTCGTAATACAAATACTTAAACTGAAG
Source organism: Vaccinium darrowii (assembly GCA_020921065.1). Taxonomy (NCBI): domain Eukaryota; kingdom Viridiplantae; phylum Streptophyta; class Magnoliopsida; order Ericales; family Ericaceae; genus Vaccinium; species Vaccinium darrowii. The sequence goes on from CM037156.1 coordinate 2,042,203, forward strand.
TTCTTAATACAGTTTCCTTCAATACTTAAAAAATGGTAAGCACTCATGGTGGATGAACCTCTTGTCCCCCACCATTCGCTAGCCAATGGTTGTACATGGTAGTAGCCAACGCATCCCTCTCCGCGGTCCATTCATTGGAAGTTTCTATGTTTGTAATGCGATCATCATCAACCTCAACTTCATGGAGGTGAGCTTGTTCCCATTGCGTGTACTCCAACTCGATTGGATCATTGGGCATCTCTCTTTTAATGAGATTATGGAGAAGGCAACATGCTGTGACGATACGAGTTTGAGTTCGGATGGGGTAATATGAGGGAGACCTCAAAATTGCAAATCTCATTTTCAACACACCAAAACTTCTCTCAATGACATTCCTAGCGGCGGAGTGCTTCATATTGAAGTACTCCTCTTTGCTAGCGGGCATGTGACCTTGCCTCCAAATGTTAAGGTGATATCGTTCACCGCGGTACGGTGCTAGAAAACCCTCCCCATTTGTGTATCCGCCGTCGACAAGGTAATAATGTCCTATAACGAAGGGAAGTTACGACATTGATGTAATGGATTCAATGGAAAGGTGAGCAATTGGAACATACCATGGGGGACTTTCAAACCATTTGGTCTTGCGATGGCATCTCTGAGGACTCTAGAGTCAGTGGCCGAACCTTCCCATCTGGACAAGACAAAGACAAATTTTAGGTCTTACAAGACAAAGGGCAGGGACGTAGTCGGCTTCAATTCTTACAATTCCTGATGGCACAGAGGACTTGGTGGTTTACTGTGATGCTTCACTACAAGGGTTAGGTTGTGTCTTGATGCAGCGGGGTAAGGTTATTGCCTATGCTTCAAGACAGTTAAAAGTGCATGAACTGAATTATCCTACGCATGATTTGGAGTTGGCAGCTGTGGTCTTTGCACTTAAATTGTGGAGGCATTATCTATATGGAGTTTCTTGTGAGATTTTTAGTGATCATCATAATCTTCGTTACTTGTTTACACAGAAGGAACTGAATTTGAGACAACGACGATGGATGGAGCTTATTAAAGATTATGATTGTTTGATACATTATCATCCAGGGAAGGCTAATGTGGTTGCCGATGCATTGAGTCGAAAAACAGCGGGGAGGTTGGCTTGTATACAGTGTTCGAGAGTTTCAGCCTTCACAGAATTGAAACAGATGGGAGTAGAGTTTTCATTTGGAAGCAGTGGAGCTTCGTTGGCACGCTTCAGTGTTCGACCTTTGCTTTTAGATCAGATCAGAGATGGACAGAGACAGGATCCTCATTTGGAGGAGGTCAAACAGCGTGTGCTTAAGGGTGAACTTCCTGAATTTAGTGTTCGAGATGACGGAATGTTATTATACGGGAGGAGAATGTGTGTGCCTGTCGACGTGGTTTTAAAGAAGGGAATTTTGGATGAAGCTCATTGTTCTGCATATGCTTTACACCCGGGAAGTACGAAATTGTACCGAGACTTACGAGAGCATTTTTGGTGGAGTGGAATGAAAAGAGAGATTGCGGAGTACGTGGCTGGTTGCGAGACTTGTCAGCGAGTTAAAGCAGAGCATCAAAGACCGGCGGGTTTGTTACAGAGTCTTCCTATACCAGAGTGGAAATGGGAGCATGTGACGATGGATTTTGTGACAGGTTTGCCGCGGTCGAAAGAAGGACATGATTCTATTTGGGTAGTTGTGGATCTGTTAACAAAATCAGCTCACTTTATCCCGGTTAAGACTACTTACACTACTGATAAATATGCTCAACTGTATGTGGACGAGATCATCAGATTACATGGAGCACCTGTGTCTATTGTTAGTGACAGAGATCCTAAATTTACTTCTAGATTTTGGAGTAGTTTGCAGCGAGCTATGGGAACATCATTGAAGTTTAGTACTGCATTTCATCCACAGACTGACGGCCAGTCGGAGCGGACTATACAGATTTTGGAGGATATGCTGAGGGCTAGTGTTTTAGATTTTGGAGGTGGATGGCATGGAAACTTATCTTTAGCAGAATTTGCTTATAATAACAGTTACCAAAGTAGTATTGGGATGCCACCGTATGAGGCCTTGTATGGAAGGAAATGTAGAACACCGATTTGTTGGGATGAGGTGGGTGAAAGGAGTATGTTGGCTCGAGAGCTGGAATGACAAAGAGCCGAAGGGCAAACGTTGGATCCAGAAATAGTACAACAGACAGCTGATGGAGTTAGGTTGATAAGAGAAAGGTTAAAAACTGCACAAAGCCGACAAAAGAGCTATGCGGATAAGCGAAG